>OZ014530.1:139525178-140050178 GCA_963966105.1 Volucella zonaria | reverse complement strand
CAGCAGTGATTTTTATAAAGATAGCACAAATATCCCCACAACTGCTATTGAACATATACAACAAATGCCTGCAAGAAGCGGTTTTCGCCACAAGATGGAAATTGAAACGACTGGTACTAATCAGCCAGGGGAAAGGTAACCTAGCCACCCCATCAGCGTACAGGCCTCTATGCATGCTGGATATCTCAGGGAAACTTCTGGAAAAACTGCTGAAGACGAGGATAACAGCAGAAATACAAACAGCAGGAGGTTTAGCCGAAAGACCGCACGACTTTCGAAAGGGCCACTCTACTATCGGAGCAGTTAGAGAAGTGATAAAGTCCACCCAAATGGCGCAACAAGGAAATCACCACTCAAGAAAGATTATGCTACTAGCAACTCTGGATGTCCGAAATGCTTTTAACTCAGCCAGATGGGCGGACATAATATACGCGCTCGAACACGACTTTAGCATACCCGAGTACCTCTTGAGGATGGTGAAAGACTACCTAAAAGACAGAGAGCTAATCTACGACACCAAAGAATTCTGGGACCCGACCCGACCTTTGGAACATCGCTTATGATAACATCCAACTCATAATTCAAAAATTAAATTAAACCAGGTGATGAGAAGAGTCCTACCCTGTATGCAAGAACATGGCCTAAGGCTAGCTGCAGAAAAGTCGGAGATAGTCCTGCTAACCAAAAAGAGAATCCCGACCAGAGTTGATTTTCAGGAAGGGCAAGAGACGATCACCAGCAAGGAAGCGGTCAAGTACCTGGGGGTAGTCCTTAATACGAAACTCACCTTCTGGCAACAAATAAAGGGCGCTTCAGAACGAGCTGCAAAAGTAACGGCAGCACTAAGCCGACTAATGGCTAACATAGGACGCCCGACGGCTAGTAAAAGAAAACTTCTGATGACTATAACAAATTTATTATTATTATTATTACCATGGAGTTTCATATATCTCGGCTAGTCTTCAGAAGTTTTCTTTTGCTAGCCGTCGGGCCTCCTTTGTTAGCCATTTGACGGCTTAGTGCTGCCGTTACTTTTGCAGCTCGTTCTGAAGCGCCCTTTATTTGTTGCCAGAAGGTGAGTTTCGTATTAAGGACTACCCCCAGGTACTTGACCGCTTCCTTGCTGGTGATCGTCTCTTGCCCTACCTGAAAATCAACTCTGGTCGGGATTTTCTTTTGGTTAGCAGGACTATCTTTGTCTTTTCTGCAGGTAGCCTTAGGCCATGTTCTTGCATACAGGGTAGGACTCTTCTCATCACCTGGTTTAATTTCATTTGTGCATTATGAATATCCCTTGCTGTTATCACTGCGGCAATGTCGTCCGCGTAGCCTACTAGAAACGTGTTTTCTGGCATCTCCATGCGAACGATGTTATCATAAGCGATGTTCCAGAGGTCGGGTCCCAGAATAGAACCCTGTGCTGTTCCAGCGCGGATTTTCTTTCTCAGCGCGGATTTTCTTTCTCAGCGCGCCTTCTTTGGTATCGTAGATTAGCTGTCTATCTTTTAGGTAGTCTTTCACCAACCTCAAGAGGTACTCGGGTATGCTAAAGTCGTGTTCGAGCGCGTATATTATGTCCGTCCATCTGGCTGAGTTAAAAGCATTTCGGACATCCAGAGTTGCTAGTAGCACAATCTTTCTTGAGTGGTGATTTCCTTGTTGGGCCATTTGGGAGATAATAATAATAATAATAATAATAATAATAATAATAATAATAATAATAATAATAATAATAATAATAATAATAATAATAATAATAATAATAATAATAATAATAATAATAATAATAATAATAATAATAATAATAATAATAATAATAATAATAATAATAATAATAATAATAATAATAATAATAATAATAATAATAATAATAATAATAATAATAATAATAATAATAATAATAATAATAATAATAATAATAATAATAATAATAATAATAATAATAATAATAATAATAATAATAATAATAATAATAATAATAATAATAATAATAATAATAATAATAATAATAATAATAATAATAATAATAATAATAATAATAATAATAATAATAATAATAATAATAATAATAATAATAATAATAATAATAATAATAATAATAATAATAATAATAATAATAATAATAATAATAATAATAATAATAATAATAATAATAATAATAATAATAATAATAATAATAATAATAATAATAATAATAATAATAATAATAATAATAATAATAATAATAATAATAATAATAATAATAATAATAATAATAATAATAATAATAATAATAATAATAATAATAATAATAATAATAATAATAATAATAATAATAATAATAATAATAATAATAATAATAATAATAATAATAATAATAATAATAATAATAATAATAATAATAATAATAATAATAATAATAATAATAATAATAATAATAATAATAATAATAATAATAATAATAATAATAATAATAATAATAATAATAATAATAATAATAATAATAATAATAATAATAATAATAATAATAATAATAATAATAATAATAATAATAATAATAATAATAATAATAATAATAATAACAATAATAATAATAATAATAATAATAATAATAATAATAATAATAATAATAATAATAATAATAATAATAATAATAATAATAATAATAATAATAATAATAATAATAATAATAATAATAATAATAATAATAATAATAATAATAATAATAATAATAATAATAATAATAATAATAATAATAATAATAATAATAATAATAATAATAATAATAATAATAATAATAATAATAATAATAATAATAATAATAATAATAATAATAATAATAATAATAATAATAATAATAATAATAATAATAATAATAATAATAATAATAATAATAATAATAATAATAATAATAATAATAATAATAATAATAATAATAATAATAATAATAATAATAATAATAATAATAATAATAATAATAATAATAATAATAATAATAATAATAATAATAATAATAATAATAATAATAATAATAATAATAATAATAATAATAATAATAATAATAATAATAATAATAATAATAATAATAATAATAATAATAATAATAATAATAATAATAATAATAATAATAATAATAATAATAATAATAATAATAATAATAATAATAATAATAATAATAATAATAATAATAATAATAATAATAATAATAATAATAATAATAATAATAATAATAATAATAATAATAATAATAATAATAATAATAATAATAATAATAATAATAATAATAATAATAATAATAATAATAATAATAATAATAATAATAATAATAATAATAATAATAATAATAATAATAATAATAATAATAATAATAATAATAATAATAATAATAATAATAATAATAATAATAATAATAATAATAATAATAATAATAATAATAATAATAATAATAATAATAATAATAATAATAATAATAATAATAATAATAATAATAATAATAATAATAATAATAATAATAATAATAATAATAATAATAATAATAATAATAATAATAATAATAATAATAATAATAATAATAATAATAATAATAATAATAATAATAATAATAATAATCATCAACGATGTCGTCACATCGGTGGTATGTACCGCCTTCATGCACTAAAACCATCCCCTCCTTTGTGGAACGAAGCAATGCACTGCCAATTTTCTTCGGTGCTTAACATTTTCTCGACGATGTTTTCCGCTGAGAGTTGGCCCAGTCTTTCTTCTATGGGGCTCCGTGCTTCTTGCCATCTTCTACACCAGAAGAAGGTGTGGTTCACATCGTCTGTGGGCTCGTCGCGGTAGATACATTTGGGGCATTCGACCTTCCCCATACTGAAGAGGTATTTACGAAAGTACCCGTGTCCAGAGAGCATCTGCGTTATATAGTAGTTTATCTCGCCAAAGCGTCTGTTGTACCATATTTTTAGATCTGGGATTAGCTTTGCCGTCCATCTACCTTTGGATTCTGTGGATAAGCGGTCCTGCCATCGCTGAATTGTTTGTATTTTAGTTTCCTGCCGGGTGTGGGTGTTCGATGCATCATTTTTCTGTAACCACAGCTTCCTTCTTTCATCTGCTAGTAGATCTATTGGCATAGTTCCACTTATCATCAGAATCGCTGCCTCCGATACTCTGCGGTATGCTGACGCCCCCCTTAGGGCTGCAGTCCTCTGTACTTTGGCTAGAGCTGTGCGCCTGTTTTCCATCCCCAGGGTTGCCGCCCACAGTTCGCTCCCATATAGTAAGATTGACTGTGTTGTGTCCATTAGCAGCTTCCTTCTGCTGAATAGAGGCCCTCCGATGTTTGCCATTAGTCTCGATAACGATGCCGTTATCTTGGCTGATTTCTCAATGGCGTGTTTTATTTGAGACCAGTAGGTCAATTTGCTGTCAATCGTAATACACAAGTATTTTACCACTTTCTTCGTGCGAATGGTTTCTGAATGCACCTGCATATCTACTTCCAGCGGTATGTGTTTTCTAGTGAGGAAGATGAGTTCCGTTTTCTCCGCGGCCAGACTAAGTCCGTGCAAGTCAAGCCACGTTTGTGTCCTCAGCATCACTTGCGTAAGTTTTCGCCTCACCGTGTCCATGTCGCGTGCGCTGATGACAGCTACAATATCGTCAGCGTACCCTACTAAATAGCAGTCTTCAGGCATACTGATGTTTAAGATACCATCGTAGCTTACATTCCACAAATCAGGGCCAAGGATTGAGCCTTGGGCTGCTCCAGAGGTGATTTTCTTCTTCTCTTGGCCTTCGTTTGTATCATAGATTAGCTCCCGGTCTTTCAGGTAGCTGCGTACCATATTCATTAGGTAGGCAGGCGCTTTAAAGCGTGTTTCGAGGGCTTCGATCATATTTTCCCATTTTGCACTGTTAAAAGCGTTTTTGACATCGATTGTGGCGAGGAGTACTATAGGCCTCGAAAAGTGGTTTATCCGTCGCGATAATTCTACACTTCTTATGACATTTTCGATGGCTCCAACAGTGGATCTACCTGGCCTTAAACTGTGCTGCCTTTCCGAAAGGTCTCCAGCGTTCTTTACTGCAGCTGTAATGCGTGGCTTTAGCATTTTTTCCAGCAGTTTCCCTGCTGTGTCGAGCATACATATAGGTCTGTATGCCGATGGTGTCTCTGGGTCTCCCTTGCCTTTGCTGATTAAGACTAGCCTTTGTCTTTTCCAAACGTCTGGAAACACCCCCTCTGCCAGGCATGCATTGTACATGTTCAGTAGAACTTGTGGGCGCTCAGCTGCTACTAGTTTGAGTACCTCTGATGGGATTCCGTCTGGGCCTGGTGCCTTATTGCATTTTAGCGTGCCGGCTGCTGCGCTCAATTCTTCCTGCGTGAAGGGTGTCGTCGGGCCCTCTGGTGCACTCCCTGTTTGATCGGTTCTTATTGCGTGGTTCGGGAAGAGGGTGTTTACTATGTTCTTCATAGCGTGTGCTCGAAGCTCCGGAACTGCATTTTTCACTCCGAGTTTTCTCATCACAATTTTGTATGCTAGGCCCCATGGATTTTGGTTTATATCGCGCCGGAGTTCTTCCCATTTTTCTTTCTTGCTTTTTATAATGCGAGTTTTAGTTCCTGTTTTGCCTTTTTATACTCTCCCTGCTCTTCTGTTGCAATACTACTTCTTCTGGCCCTTGTGTATTTCCGTCTTTTGTGGAGGCATGTCTGTCTTAAAGCGCGTATTTCATCTGTCCACCAGTAGGCAGCTGTCTTGGGATGAGCGTGTTTTATGCGCGGCATGGCTGCTTTACATGCTGTCTTGATGCTTTTGAGAGTCTTTTCCACTTTGACTCTAGCCGAGCTGTTTGCGTGGTATTCCGACAGGTTAGCGTCCATCTGTGTGAGGAATATTTCGGAGTTTAGCTTCGAGGCATTCCACCTTCGCGTTCCCTTGATTTCTCTAGCTCTTGTTTTGTTTGCAGCTCCGACGAGGTGAGTCATGTACTGGTAGTCGCTGCCAGTATAGTCTTCGAGTACTGTCCATTGCTGTAGCTGGCTCGCATAGATCTCCGATACAAGCGTTATGTCAGGGGTAGTGTCGGCGCACCCTGGTCTTCTGAAGGTAGTTGCAGTTCCTGAGTTAGCCACGTTAAGGCCTAGCCTGGCTGCCATGTCTAAAACTCTTCGTCCTCTCGAGTTCGTCGTCTGCATACCCCATTCAATGGCGCTAGCGTTAAAATCTCCGGCTATGATCAGCTGTCGGTTTGTGTGAAGCGCACAGTCCTCTATGGGGTCCATCTTTGCTTGAAAGTCGGCAATAGCGTCGCTCGGTGTGAGATAACAACTCATTATGGTGAATTGTTTACTACTTGCCCAGACGAATCCGTTTCCTGCACCGTTGTTCAATTTTTGGAAGTTGCATTTTTCCGTCAGCCATATTGCTGCAGTCGCCGATGTGTCTTCGAGCCATATTAAGCTACTTGGTTTGGCGTACTGTTCGCTTATTATTGCCAGGTTGGTCTCATGTTCCAGCGTAACCTGCGGCAGGAGCAAGTCGGCCGTCCTGTTTCTATGCAAATTGCCCTGCAGGATCTTCATTTTACTATGTGTTCTCTGTATGACGAGCACATCTTGGAGCCAGGGATATGTTCTGTGTGGTTGTGTCGTTTTCCCACGCACAGGCAGCAGCTTGGTGTATTTTGGCATTCTTTGAGTTTGTGCCCAGGTTTTCCGCATCGTATGCAAAGCCCATCTCCTTTTCTGTTTGGCCCTTTACATTTCCACTGCAAGTGACCGAATCCAAAACATCGGTAGCATTTCTTCACCTCTTTTAAGAGCCTTATCCTACAATTTACCCATCCTATCTTTATCCGTTCTTTCTTAAGGACCTCGTTCGCTCTGTCAGTCGGCAGCGTCACGTAAGCACGCATTTGTTCACGACTGTTTGACTTAGAGACCCTGACGATGATTTCTTCCTCGGGCTCCCCGAGGATATCCTTTAAGGAGGCGGTAACCTCTTCTGACGTCGTCAATGAGTCTAAGTCCCGAATCTCTATAGTTACTTTTGGCTTGAGCTCTCTTACGGAGGCTATCTCGTGTTGGTTGGTTATGAGTGCGTCCCGGAACTCTGGCTTCGCTTTTTTCCTTTTTCCATTTCGAGGAGTAGTGCACATGTTTTAGTTTTTTAATTGACCTTATTTCCACCTTATTTTCGTTTGTCATCGAATATTTTCTGAGGTTGCTTAGCACTTCCGCGTAGCTGCGGCCTTCCGCTGGTTTAATTAATACTGCCTCTGGCCGCACTTTTGGTTTTCGTTCGCCTCTTTGCGTTTGGGGTTGTTCAGTTACTCCTGACTTCTGTTTGTTTTGTTTTGTTGTCGCGTTTTGTTTCCGCTTTTCCTTTCCCTTTACCAATTGCCAGTCCTCATTTGTTGCCGTTCGCGCCCTTTTTCCTGTTTCCTGTCCTGTAGGGCTTGTTGCTAAGCGTTTTGCTATGGCGATCGTTGTTGGTGTCGGGATGTCACTGGTATTAGTTTGGGCTTCTGTCATCTTCGGCGTTTTGATGCGGCTGCTCTTTTGTTCCGCTGTAATCCAGTTGCGGCGCAGACTTAATGCTGTCAATATGTGAGTCGAAATTCAATTCTCTGTCACAAATTATTCCTAGATCCCGTACTTGGGTAGTGGAAGGAATAGGCTCATCGCAGATGAAGTAGTTTCTTTGAGGGGGAGGTAAACGTTTGCGGGAATAGGTTATCGCTTGGCATTTGCTGACATTAAGCTCCAAAAAGTTTTGCTTGCACCATACCGAAAACTTATTTAAGTCATCTTGCAGGCAATGGGAGTCAGAAGGCAATGAAATGACTTTGGAAATTCTCATGTCATCAGCGAAAATAGAAAGATTACAATTCTTTAAAATGAGATTTATGTCGTTAATCGTCAGGATAAAGATGATTGGCCCAAGGTGACTACCCTGAGGGACATCAGATGTTGCTTTAATTGGGTCGGATATTGAAGATCTGAAGATGACCCTGTATTCTCGGTCTTCTAAATAGGATTTGGTCCATGCCACAAAATGAGGGGAAAAGCCAAGTTTTTTTAGTTTAAAAATGATAAGTTGGTGAGAAATTTTATCGAGTGCCTTGCTGAAATCAGTGGAAATTGAATCGACTTCATCACCGTCTTCTTAAGCATTAAGCGTCCTAGAGACGAACTCTGTTAGGTTAGTGGTCGTTGATTTACCTTTCATGAAACCGTGCTGATTTGTACAGATAGTTGGCCTATAGTACGGAAGCAGTTGTTGATAGACTATGCTTTCAAAAAGTTTGGGTGTGCAAGAGAGTTTTGATATGGGCCTATAACTATCGACTTCGGCCTTACTTCCTTTTTTGTGGATAGGTAGGATGTAAGATTCTTTCCATAGGAAAGGGAAAGTACCTGTTTAGACGGACAAGTTAAATAGGGCAGCAAGGGGAGGACCGAGATGGTTAACATACACTTCTATTACAATAGCCGGAAGACCATCAGGGCCGGATGAAAAATCATCTTTAAATTTGGTAATGTCTCAGGATAGTTTCTCATATGGCTAAAGTAACTAGGATCGGGTTCAGCTGTTTCCTTAGAAACGGATTTATTAAAATGACAGGCAAAGAAATTTGCAATGGTTTTCGGGTTGGCAGAAGATTCACTAAGAAATTTGAGAGTAGATGGGTGGCCGTCTGACTTTCTTTTGGTATTAACAAACTGGTAGAAGCGTTTAGGGTCCAAGACTAAGTTAAATTGCATGCGGTAGAGGTACTCAAGGTAAAGAGGCTCACAAAGTTCAGAAAAACGATTGTATACCAATCGATAATTACTGAAGTCGGAATCAGATCGAGTCCTTAAGAATTTATGCCACAACTTGTTTCTGTAATTACGGAGAGAGCGCAAATCCTTGCTGTACCAGGGAGGAGCTGACATGCAGTCCTTTCGGAAGGTATATGGAACCGATTGGGCAAAGCAGGAGAAAATTAGCAAAAAGAACGTTGATAGGGCAAGATCAATGTTAGTTGTCTCAGCAATAAAGTCAAAGTTAATGTTGCTGATGATGTTTTTAAGTTTGTTAAAGTCGGTTCTTCGGAAGTTAAATGAAAATGCATTTTCCGAATCGACACTTGTGTTGCCATTTTCATATGAGTATATAATTGACAAGGGGGGGTGAAGGCGGTCTAGGGTAGAAAGCAGATGATCATTCCTATAAACGACACAGTTACCTGAATCGGATGGGAAGACAAGGTCGAGTTGTCTGTTCATTGTGTTAGGTTTTCCAATCTGATATAGACTTAAGTTGGTTAGGCAGTCCACCATCAAAATTTCTATTTCTGAGGACGAATTAAGAGAGACGAAATGAGACGAATCGTCGGAAGGCCCCGATTTAAGTTGAGGGAGGTTGAAATCCCCTACTAGAATAATACAGTCTTCAGGTTGTGCATTATCAGTCAAAAAATCCTCTGCGTGTGCTACAAGTCGATAAGACTCAATTGGTTGGGATGGGTGAATGTAACAACAAAGTACGTAAAGACAGCGTTTGGGGAGCGTAATGTTGACACATACTAACTCAAAGTCGTCAGTGTGGGGAATATCAACAGGAGTTGCGTGAAAAAAGTTCCGGATTGCTAGTAAAACACCTCGGCCATAGGGATTATCAGTTCATTCAAATCCATTTTTTCGAAAAACGTTGAAATTTGGAGGAAACAGCTCAAGGCTTTTAATGTCCGGAATTAGATTTGAGAGAGATTTTAGAGCGCAAACCTCCTACATTTTGGTAGTAAATGGACAGGCATTGTGGACTGGAGGATACAGGATTTAGTTTGTTAGCGACTGAAATATGTAGTTTTTAAAATTTGAACGAGTTCTTTGCAAGTGGCAGAGACGTTTAGAGCTGACATGCGAAGATAGCGTGGAAAGATCATTATGAACTTCATCGGAAGAGACGTCGAAACTCTCATGGTAGCGAACGAAAATTTGCGTCAATTCCACTGGCTTAATAGGAAGACCTTCTCGTTGAATCGAAACTATAATGTTGGTTTTGGTTATGCCATCAATGCAAACGGAGTTGGGTTTGTCGTGCAAGTAGGCAAGGTAGAGCCGAACATTTTCATAAATGCGGCGGTCTCTCAAACGAGATACAACGTAACGACTGTCATCATTCATATCAGAAAATCTTTTTGTGAGTTTGACAGTTGGTGGAAGGAGTGGGTCAAGATATTTCGGGCAAGAATCGAGGGCAGGCGAACAAGCGGATGAAGAAGGGAAATGTTGTTCAAGCACCCCGGAACTAGAATCTTGACTAGTGAGGGTGGTTGGATCAGGGGGATTGGTAGATGAAGATGAGGAAGGGGTGGTTGGGTTTAGTATATGTGAGCTGATAAAATTAGGATATTTGACTGATGGGGCAACGTTAGTTGGAACTTGGGTAGAAGGCGCAGGAGCGAGGTTAAATGAAACTCTCTTTTGAGGCGGCTTTAAAGATTTGGTGAGGGGAGCGAGAGGATTTGGTGTAGCGACTCTGGTGTTCTTTTTGGATGTAGCAAAGGGGGGTAGGAGCGAGGTGAATCTTGGAAAGATTTGGGTCTTAAATGACCAGTTTGAGTTGGGATGTTGATGGGATAGGGCAGAATTGTGGGTGCTATCTTTTCTTTTATTAGCAAACTTATTATATATCATATCCTTCCGTTGGGTGATGGCCATCTCTTCCTAGATTGGTATGCCGTCCGAAGATTTGAACATCCAATCGTATTTAGTGGGTATACGTATTTCAAAACACATGCCGTTTTTGCTCTTCACTTTGCCAACTTGTTTACACTTGATGTCTTGTATACCAAAGGTCTTTGATGCAGGACGGGCTTGAGTGACGTGGGGCACCTTGAAGAAAGAAAGTAGACAGCTCCGGTTTTTTGGTGGCTTCAAGATTCATTTTATTTAATTTTTGAATTCTGTTGGTCCATTCAGGGAGAGTCCAGGATGTCCCAAAAGCCCTAATTATTGGCAATGGTCTTGGAACGGGATTGCTGATCGAAGTTGCATTAATCGAAGTGGATTGAACGGGGGCTTCGGTGGTAATGGTTATTGAATGAGTTGGGGCTGAAGTGGTTGAGAGTGATGTATATAGCTCGTCGTGTAAGGATTTGTTACACGGGCTTACTGCAGATGGAGGTGCATCCGGCTTACTAGAGATGTGCTTTAATTCCTCCAATATCTGAATTGTGGTTGATCTAGTGGATGCAGCTTCCTCACTTAGAAAATTGAGGTCATGTTGGATGGATCCGATATTTTCGGTTTGTTCAGCATGCTTGAGATGTAGAAGAGTGGATTGGTCAGTCAACGTTGACATAATTTTTCCCAACTGAACTGAAGTTGACTGAATCGCTGGTAACGCGTTTGACAGTGAGACTTATCAGAATTTGCTAATTTACTTATTTTAGACTGCAGGGATTGAACAGCTGATTTTGTGGTGGTTATGCTGTTAGCGATCGAACAGTGTAGGTTATCATGGCTCTCGGAAATTAGTTTGGTTACATTTTTGCTATTGAATTGAACTTCGCATTTCAACTCTGCAATCGAGTCTGCAAGCCCAATTAGTTGCTGGTTATTAGATTTTATAGCCAGCATTATATGTGCCAGGGAGATGGTCCGGCACTCTACACAGAAGAAGCAGAATATGCGCTTATACTCTTCCAGATGAGTTTTAGCGTTTCTGCTTAAACCAATGCATATGGGATGGAATTTCTTTCCGCATATCCCATTGCATGGAATCATTTCCACTGTGTTAGTAGGTACAGCGCAGTCAGCAAATCCAAAGGAAGACATGGTTAAATTAGATCAGAGTATTAATTATTTTTATATTTTTATATATATGTATTTTTTGTTTTTTTTTTTTTTTTTAAGGCACAAAGTCACTGTGTTTTGATGACACTGAGGAAATACAAATTCACTGTATTTTGATGACACTGGGAATTTATGGTGTAAGCGATTGGGAAGAATGGGGTCACACACGAAAAAAACCAAAAAAAAAGGAAAAAGGTCAAACAGAAAAACAAATATTCACAAATTATCGCGGAGTGAAATTAAAACACGTCCGAACTCGACGGTGGGTAGGAGAAGATTGAGAGATTGTCCAGAAAGCATCTGCGTTATATAATAGTTTATCTCGCCAAAGCTTCTGTTGTACCATTTTTGTAGATCTGGGATTAGCTTTGCCGTCCATCTACTCGTACCTTTGGATTCTGTGGACCAGCGGTCCTGCCATCGCTGAATTGTTTGTATTTTAGTTTCCTGCCGGGTGTGGGTGTTCGATGCATCATTTTTCTGTAACCACAGCTTCCTTCTTTCATCTGCTAGTAGATCTATTGGCATAGTTCCACTCATCACCAGAATCGCTGCCTCCGATACTGTGCGGTATTCTGACGCCACCCTTAGGGCTGCAGTCCTCTGTACTTTGGCTAGAGCTGTGCGCCTGTTTTCCATACTCAGGGTTGGCGCTCACACTTCGCTCCCATATAGTAGGATTGACTGTGTTGTGTCCATTAGCAGCTTCCTTCTGCTGGATAGAGGCCCTCCGATGTTTGCCATTAGTCTCGATAACGATGCCGTTATCTTGGCTGATTTCTCAATGGCGTGTTTTATTTGAGACCAGTAGGTCAATTTGCTGTCAATCGTAATACACAAGTATTTTAGCACTTTCTTCGTGCGAATGGTTTCTGAATGCACCTGCATATCTACTTCCAGCGGTATGTGTTTTCTAGTGAGGAAGATGAGTTCCATTTTCTCCGCGGCCAGACTAAGTCCGTGCAAGTCAAGCCACGTTTGTGTTCTCAGCATCACTTGCGTAAGTTTTCGCCTCACCGTGTCCATGTCGCGTGCGCTGATGACAGCTGCAATGTCGTCAGCGTACCCTACTAAATAGCAATCTTCAGGCATACTGATGTTTAAGATTCCATCGTAGCTTACATTCCACAAATCAGGGCCAAGGATTGAGCCTTGGGCTGCTCTAGAGGTGATTTTCTTCTTCTGTTGGCTTTCGTTTGTATCTTAGACTAGCTCTCGGTCTTTCAGGTAGCAGCGTACCATATTCATTAGGTAGGCAGGCGCTTTAAAGCGTGTTTCGAGGGCTTCGATCATATTTTCACATTTTGCACTGTTAAAAGCGTTTTTGACATCGATTGTGGCAAGGAGCACTATAGGCCTCGAAAAGTGGTTTATCCGTCGCGATGATTCTACACTTCTTATGACATTTTCGATGGCTCCGACAGTGAATCTACCTGGCCTAAAACCGTGCTGCCTTTCCGAGAGGTCTCCAGCGTTCTTTACTGCAGCTGTAATGCGTGGCTTTAACATTTTTTCCAGCAGTTTCCCTGCTGTGTCGAGCATACATAGAGGTCTGTATGCCGATGGTGTCTCTGGGTCTCCCTTGCCTTTGCTGATTAAGACTAGCCTTTGTCTTTTCCAAACTTCTGGAAACACCCCCTCTGCCAGGCATGCATTGTACATGTTCAGTAGAACTTGTGGGCGCTCAGCTGCTATTAGTTTGAGTACCTCTGATGGGATTCCGTCTGGGCCTGGTGCCTTATTGCATTTTAGCGTGCCGGCTGCTGCGCTCAATTCTTCCTGCGTGAAGAGTGTCGTCGGGCCCTCTGGTGCACTCCTTGTTTGATCGGTTCTTATTTCGTGGTTCGGGAAGAGGGTGTTTACTATGTTCTTCATAGCGTGTGCTCGAAGCTCCGGAACTGCATTTTTCACGCCGAGTTTTCTCACCACTATTTTGTATGCTAGGCCCCATGGATTTTGGTTTATATTTTTTCTTTCTTGCTTTTTATAATGGCGAGTTTTAGTTCCTGTTTTGACTTTTTATACTCTCCCTGCTCTTCTGTTGCAATACTACTTCTTCTGGCCCTTGTGTATTTCCGTCTTTTGTGAAGGCATGTCTGTCTTAAAGCGCGTATTTCATCTGTCCACCAGTAGGCAGCTGTCTTGGGATGAGTGTGTTTTATACGCGGCATGGCTGCTTTACATGCTGTCTTGATGCTTTTGAGAGTCTTTTCCACTTTGACTCTAGCCGAGCTGTTTGCGTGGTATTCCGACAGGTTAGCGTCCATCTGTGTGAGGAATATTTCGGAGTTTAGCTTCGAGGCATTCCACTTTCGCGTTCCCTTGATTTCTCTAGCTCTTGTTTTGTTTGCTGCTACGACGAGATAAGTCATGTACTGGTGGTCGCTGCCAGTATAGTCTTCGAGTACTGTCCATTGCTGTAGCTGGCTCGCATATGTCTCCGATGCAAGCGATGTCAGTGGTAGTGTCGGCGCACCCTGGTCTTCTGAAGGTAGTTGCAATTCCTGAGTTAGCGACGATAAGGCCTACCCCATTCAATGGCGCTAGCGTTAAAATCTCCGGCTATGACCAGATGTCGGTTTGTGGGAAGCGTCGCTCGGTGTGAGATAACAGCTCATTATGGTGAATTGTTTGCTACTTGCCCAGACGAATCCGTTTCCTGCACCGCTGTTCAATTTTTGGAAGTTGCATTTTTCCGTCAGCCATATTGCTGCAGTCGCCGATGTGTCTTCGAGCCATATTCCGCTACTTGGTTTGGCGTACTGTTCGCTTATTATTGCCATGTCGGTCTCATGTTCCAGCATAACCTGCGGCACTAGCAAGTCGGTCGTCCTGCTTCTATGCAAATTGCCCTGCAGGATTTTCATTTTACTATGTGTTCTCTGTATGACGAGCACATCTTGGAGCCAGGGATATGTTCTGTGTGGTTGTGTCGTTTTCCCACGCACAGGCAGCAGCTTGGTGTATTTTGGCATTCTTTGAGCTTGTGCCCAGGTTTTCCGCATCGTATGCAAAGCCCATCTCCTTTTCTGTTTGGCCCTTTACATTCCCACTGCAAGTGACCGAATCCAAAACATCGGTAGCATTTCTTCACCTCTTTTAAGAGCCTTATCCTACAATTTACCCATCCTATCTTTATCCGTTCTTTCTTAAGGACCTCGTTCGCTCTGTCAGTCGGCAGCGTCACGTAAGCACGCATTTGTTCACGACTGTTTGACTTAGAGACCCTGACGATGATTTCTTCCTCGGGCTCCCCGAGGATATCCTTTAAGGAGGCGGTAACCTCTTCTGACGTCGTCAATGAGTCTAAGTCCCGAATCTCTATAGTTACTTTTGGCTTGAGCTCTCTTACGGAGGCTATCTCGTGTTGGTTGGTTATAAGTGCGTCCCGGAACTCTGGCTTCGCTTTTTCTCCTTTTTCCATTTCGAGGAGTAGTGCACATGTTTTAGTTTTTTAATTGACCTTATTTCCACCTTATTTTCGTTTGTCATCGAATATTTTCTGAGGTTGCTTAGCACTTCCGCGTAGCTGCGGCCTTCCGCTGTGTTCGGAACCCTCACAGCAAAAGGCATTTATATTATCTACAACGGCGCCATGCCGGCGGCAACAACACATCATATCACCAACCAACGGTGCCCAACACCGTACACAGAAGGAGCCAGACGAGAGCCGTCTACGATTGTCAACAAAACCTTCTTTAGAGCAATCATCAGAAGATTAGCGGTACCTGCGACCGAAAAATAGAAATCATCACAGATGATCACATGCATGTAAGTACACATCGTATGTGCTCTACCCGGAGACCACACCCCATTCCATAGTGCACTGGATAGCGGTGGTTGCGACCGAGATGTCGTGTCGATGAGCATGGCACACATAGGAGCCGGTACTATGACAAGAAGAATTTCGTTTTACTTCACTTAGTTATCGTTCTTCAACCAGTGCGGGTGCATCAAAATGAATACAGTCCACCTTTGTGCAAATAAATATAGATTAAAATTAAAATCAAAATTGTTTTACTTATGAGTTAGGCGTTCCCTAACATTTTGGTCCTTCGAGCCGGATAATAGTGCGTTTTCCTTTTAGAATATTAAAAGAGCTGATTTAGCCACTAGTGCGGCAGTGAATCTTGTGCAATTCGGAAAACAAAATACAGTGCGGTGCAGTTTGCGTTGCAAACGAAAGACAATTTTTTAATTTTTTTTTTTTTTTTGGTTTTTTCTTGTGAGCAAGTCACAATTGTGCGTGACAGAATTCCTTGTGCATTAGTGCATAGATAAGTGCGCATGTCAGAGTTCTTTGTGGCTTTGTGCATAGACAATTGAGCGATTCTACACACGACTGTTGGAGCTTCCGAGGGGTCGACCCGAGTCTCAGCAGTTGTGCGTAGTCTTACGGGAGCAAGAGTGATAATAGTGCAGTGCAGAGCTTTTCGGCCATAAGTACGATGGGCGACATAGCACGCAGGGACGTCTTCAGGTCATCGCTGATGCGTGTCGTTAAATTTACGACCGAGTTGGAGTTCGCCGGAGCAGACGAGCAGTTACTCAGTGCAAAGTTAACGGCCGCCGAGTGCGCTTACAAAAGCGCTAGATGTCCCCTCTGTAAGTCACAGCACGCGTTGTACCGTTGCGAAGAGTTCCTGGCTCTATCGATACAGTCGAGGAATGACAGAGTGAGAGCATGGAGATTGTGTGCAAACTGCCTGAAGAGTGGACATTTTGCGCAGATTTGTTCATCGGGCTCGTGCCGTCGCTGCAACAAGAAGCACAACAGCGTGCTATGCAGCGAGCCAAGGTCTCCACGAGTCAACATTGCCGTAGCAGCAAGGCCCCCACCAGAGCAGGACATCGCCGGGCTTCAACCGCAAGACGAGACGGCATAGCAATCAACATCTGCGGGACCTGACATACCAACATCGGCAGATAAAATTGAGCGTGATATAGTGCAATACTATAGAGCAGAGCATAGCGCAGACAGTGATAGCGCGTTACTGGCCACTGCGCGTGTGAAAGTGCATACCGGAGCAGGGCGAGTAGTGGAAGCAAGAGCGCTTCTGGACAGTGGCAGCCAACTTAACCTGATCACTGAGCAGTGCGCTCATAGATTAGGTTCACTTAAGCGCAGATGTGAGCTTCAAGTTCGGGGCATTGGGCATAAGAGCAATGTGCGGCTCACATCCATAACACAAGTGGAGATATCGTCTCGAACGGAGCAAGACTACCGGCTGAACTGCAGAGTACATGTAATTCCAAAAATCACGTCATCTCTGCCAGGAGAAGCCTTACCTCTGGAACATCGGAGCAAGATGGATAAGCTGAACTTGGCGGACGAATCATTCTACAAGTCTTCCAAAATAGACACGCTACTTGGAGCACATGTCTGGGCCAGTATCATCAAGAACCAGATAATTCGGTACGACACTGGTCTAACAGCCCAAGACACACATCTGGGTTGGATTGTCTTTGGGCAACTGCAGCGGAATCAACTTTGTTTGGGCAGAGCGATGATATCAACCGTGCAGTCACCGGAGATTGGATTGAACGAGCTGCTGAAGAAATTCTGGGAGATCGAGGAGCCGACTGTGCCAACACTGATGTCCGACGATGACGAATGGGTTGAGCAGAATTTCAAGAGCACGTATCGTCGGGATCCATCTGGACGATACATTGTCACCATCCCGCTCAACCCACGCGCAGAGAGCTTGGGCAGTTCACGAGCTGTAGCACATAGAAGATTTCTTCAACTCGAGAGCAAACTGACTGCCAACGACGACATCAGGGAAAAGTACATCCAGTTCATGCGGGAGTACGAGGAGCTTGGTCACATGATACCAGTCACCAACGAGCTAGAAGATAACGAGCCTATTTACCACATATCGCACCATTGCGTCATGAAGAAATTTCGCGTGGTATTTGACGCGTCGTGCAAGAGCGACACTGGAGTGTCCTTCAATGACCTACAGCTGGCCGGAGCAAGGCTTCAAGATGAATTGTCAACCATCGTAACGAGATTCCGTTGCTTCAAGGTAGCCATATGTGCCGATGTTCGAAAGATGTTTCGCCAAGTAAAGGTTGACCGACGGCAGTGGAACCTTCAAAGAATATTCTGGAGAGAAACCCCCAGAGAACCGCTAAAGGAGTATTGGCTGACAGTGGTTACCTATGGAATGGCATCCAGTACTTACAATGCAGTGCGAGCTATGCTGCAGTGTGCCAGCAACCACAAAGAGCAATATCCACTGGCATACGAGGCCATTGTCAACAACTTTTACGTCGACGACATGTTGAGCGGAGCGGATACAGAGGAGCAGGCAGCAATTTTGGGCAAAGAGGTGATAGCCTCATTGAGAGCCGGTGGGTTCGAGCTGGGCAAATTCATCTCATCAAGTCGTCGAGTGCTGACAGAGCTGTCCAACACGGAGAATACGGAGAGGGAGCTAGGAGAGTCAGAAGATACAACAGCTAGCATATTGGGGCTAGTATGGAATCCCTGCCATGATGAGATACGTTACAAAGTGCAGCGCAACAAAGAGCATAGGAGCTGGAGTAAAAGATCCATAATGAGCACGATCGCCAGACTTTATGATCCGAACGGGTACATAGCACCAGTCATTATCACGGCGAAGATCTTCATCCAAGATTTATGGCGTTGCGGCTTGAAGTGGGACGAGGAGATCCCAACCGGCATGAAAGCGAAATGGAGCAAATTTTCAGAAGAACTAGAGCAGCTGACATCAATCCGGGTCCCGAGATGGCTTGGGAGTGAAAGGGCGAGAAAGCTGGAACTTCATGGATTCGCCGACGCATCAACGAGAGCATATGCAGCCGTCGTCTACATGAGATCCGAATCGAGCAGTAGTGAAACCTCATCTCTATTAGTGGCATCGAAAACCCGAGTGGCGCCGCTAAAGACGCTTACTGTGCCGAGGTTAGAGCTATGTGCAGCGGTGTTATTGTGCAAACTGATGAAACAAGTGGTCGGAGCGTGCAAATTGGATGATATACCAATAACTTATTGGAGCGATTCCACGGTGGTACTCTACTGGCTTACTAAAATACCCGCCGAATTAAAAACGTTCGTTGCCAATAGAGTCAGCACCATACAGCAATATTCAAGAGGTCATCCCTGGAAACACGTTTCATCATGCGACAATCCTGCCGATTTGGCTTCCCGTGGAATACCAGCAGCGCAGTTGGTAAAATCAACACTATGGTGGGAAGGGCCACACTGGCTCATGAAGCAGAAGCAGGATTGGCCAAATATGCAGCTCAAATTGAGCGCAGGAGAGCAAGCGGGCGCAAGGTCAGCACTTAAACCACAAATAGTAGCAGGACTAATACTACATAAGGTGAGCGAGCTGAGCGTATTGGGCGAGAGTTTGCTGACAAGAAGATCTACCCTGCAGAGCACATTGAGGGTGACAGCGCTGGTATTGCGATTTGTGCGGAAATGCAGAAGGGACAGCCAAGGGGTACAGGCCGGACCAGTCATTCCTTCTGAGCGCGAAGAAGCGTTGGCCTACTGGGAGAAGACAACGCAGCAAGGAGCATATTGTAAAGAGCGAGAGCGCCTTAGAGCAGGGCGATCAGTGGATGTCACGAGCAGCATTTCGACACTATTTCCCTTCATCGACGCGGATGCCATCATGAGGGTGGGGGGCCGCCTTCACAACTCAGACCTGCATAATGACGCCAAACATCCAATCATTCTGCCAGCGCGGAGCAAACTCTTCGAATTGATAATGAGGGAGGCGCACATCAGGACGTTACACGGCGGAGTGCAATTGAGCGCACAGTATATCAGGCAAAGGTATTGGGTTCCCACTTTGAGACGTGCACTGAGGACCCACATTGGAAAGTGCATAACATGCGTCCGCCAGAAGAAAAGGGTGTCCGAGCAATTAATGGGCAGTCTTCCCAAGGAGCGAGTGCAACGAGCAAGAGCCTTCCGTCATAGTGGCGTGGACTACGTCGGACCAGTGCGAATAAAGGCCAGGGCAGGCCGGTCCAAAACAATCGAGAAGGGCTATATTGCAGTATTCGTGTGCTTGGCTACAAGAGCCATCCATTTGGAACCGGTGAGCAACCAGTCGACCGAAGCCTTCTTAGCAGCCTTCCAGCGATTCATCGGGCGTAGGGGCGCTTGTTCAGTGTTGTGGAGCGACAACGCCATAACCTTTGTCGGAGCGAATAGGGAGCTTCGCAAGAACGCACGTCAGAGCTACCAGAGACTTCCAATCGAGCAGATCGTCGCTATGGGAACCGAGTGGAAATTCATCGTCCCCGGCGCACCACATACCGGTGGAATTTGGGAAGCCGGCGTCAAGGCGATGAAACACCATCTGAGGAGGGTCATGGGAAACAGTCTCTTCACCTTTGAGACACTGGCCACTACCTTGGTGATGATAGAGGCATGTCTCAATTCCAGACCGATCAGCGCATTGTCAGATGATCCGAGCGATTTAACTGCGCTAACGCCGGGTCATTTCTTGATCGGAGAGCAGATCGTCCAGCCGCTTACACCGGACGTCACCGAGATACCACAAAATCGGCTGAAGCTTTGGAACGTCATCCACCAGATGCAGCAACACTTCTGGAAGAGGTGGAGCGAGGAATACATGTCCAACCTACAGCAGCGATTCAAGTGGAAGGAGCGCAGAGCTAATTTGAGAGTGGGAGACCTAGTTCTGCTAAAACAAGAGAACATGCCACCCACAGTATGGCCCCTGGGCCGCATCACGGTGGTCCATCAGGGCAAGGACGGTCTAGTCCGAAGTGCTGAGATTAAGCTAGGGCACACGACATTAGTGCGTCCAGTCCAGAAGCTGTGCATTCTTCCAAATCAAGAGCAGACAGATTCCAATTGAGGACTATGCCTCAATTGGGGGGGGGGAATGTTCGGAACCCTCACAACAAAAGGCATTTATATTATCTACAACGGCGCCATGCCGGCGGCAACAACACATCATATCACCAACCAACGGTGCCCAACACCGTACACAGAAGGAGCCAGACGAGAGCCGTCTACGATTGTCAACAAAACCTTCTTTAGAGCAATCATCAGAAGATTAGCGGTACCTGCGACCGAAAAATAGAAATCATCACAGATGATCACATGCATGTAAGTACACATCGTATGTGCTCTACCCGGAGACCACACCCCATTCCATAGTGCACTGGATAGCGGTGGTTGCGACCGAGATGTCGTGTCGATGAGCATGGCACACATAGGAGCCGGTACTATGACAAGAAGAATTTCGTTTTACTTCACTTAGTTATCGTTCTTCAACCAGTGCGGGTGCATCAAAATGAATACAGTCCACCTTTGTGCAAATAAATATAGATTAAAATTAAAATCAAAATTGTTTTACTTATGAGTTAGGCGTTCCCTAACACGCTGGTTTAATTAATACTGCCTCTGGCCGCACTTTTGGTTTTCGTTCGCCTCTTTGCGTTTGGGGTTGTTCAGTTACTCCTGACTTCTGTTTGTTTTGTTTTGTTGTCGCGTTTTGTTTCCGCTTTTCCTTTCCCTTTACCAATTGCCAGTCCTCATTTGTTGCCGTTCGCGCCCTTTTTCCTGTTTCCTGTCCTGTAGGGCTTGTTGCTAAGCGTTTTGCTATGGCGATCGTTGTTGGTGTCGGGATGTCACTGGTATTAGTTTGGGCTTCTGTCATCTTCGGCGTTTTGATGCGGCTGCTCTTTTGTTCCGCTGTAATCCAGTTGCGGCGCAGACTTAATGCTGTCAATATGTGAGTCGAAATTCAATTCTCTGTCACAAATTATTCCTAGATCCCGTACTTGGGTAGTGGAAGGAATAGGCTCATCGCAGATGAAGTAGTTTCTTTGAGGGGGAGGTAAACGTTTGCGGGAATAGGTTATCGCTTGGCATTTGCTGACATTAAGCTCCAAAAAGTTTTGCTTGCACCATACCGAAAACTTATTTAAGTCATCTTGCAGGCAATGGGAGTCAGAAGGCAATGAAATGACTTTGGAAATTCTCATGTCGTCAGCGAAAATAGAAAGATTACAATTCTTTAAAATGAGATTTATGTCGTTAATCGTCAGGATAAAGATGATTGGTCCAAGGTGACTACCCTGAGGGACATCAGATGTTGCTTTAATTGGGTCGGATATTGAAGATCTGAAGATGACCCTGTATTCTCGGTCTTCTAAATAGGATTTGGTCCATGCCACAAAATGAGGGGAAACGCCAAGTTTTTTTAGTTTAAAAATGATAAGTTGGTGAGAAATTTTATCGAGTGCCTTGCTGAAATCAGTGGAAATTGAATCGACTTCATCACCGTCTTCTAAAGCATTAAGCGTCCTAGAGACGAACTCTGTTAGGTTAGTGGTCGTTGATTTACCTTTCATGAAACCGTGCTGATTTGTACAGATAGTTGGCCTATAGTACGGAAGCAGTTGTTGATAGACTATGCTTTCAAAAAGTTTGGGTGTGCAAGAGAGTTTTGATATGGGCCTATAACTATCGACTTCGGCCTTACTTCCTTTTTTGTGGATAGGTAGGATGTAAGATTCTTTCCATAGGAAAGGGAAAGTACCTGTTTAGACGGACAAGTTAAATAGGGCAGCAAGGGGAGGACCGAGATGGTTAACATACACTTCTATTACCATAGCCGGAAGGCCATCAGGGCCGGATGAAAAATCATCTTTAAATTTGGTAATGTTTTCAGATACCAAAGATGTTGTTATATTTAGCGAAATGGATGATGTCTCAGGATAGTTTCTCATATGGCTAAAGTAACTAGGATCGGGTTCAGCTGTTTCCTTAGAAACGGATTTATTAAAATGACAGGCAAAGAAATTTGCAATGGTTTTCGGGTTGGCAGAAGATTCACTAAGAAATTTGAGAGTAGATGGGTGGCCGTCTGACTTTCTTTTGGTATTAACAAACTGGTAGAAGCGTTTAGGGTCCAAGACTAAGTTAAATTGCATGCGGTAGAGGTACTCAAGGTAAAGAGGCTCACAAAGTTCAGAAAAACGATTGTATACCAATCGATAATTACTGAAGTCGGAATCAGATCGAGTCTTTAAGAATTTATGCCACAACTTGTTTCTGTAATTACGGAGAGAGCGCAAATCCTTGCTGTACCAGGGAGGAGCTGACATGCAGTCCTTTCGGAAGGTATATGGAACCGATTGGGCAAAGCAGGAGAAAATTAGCAAAAAGAACGTTGATAGGGCAAGATCAATGTTAGTTGTCTCAGCAATAAAGTCAAAGTTAATGTTGCTGATGATGTTTTTAAGTTTGTTAAAGTCGGTTCTTCAGAAGTTAAATGAAAATGCATTTTCCGAATCGACACTTGTGTTGCCATTTTCATATGACTATATAATTGACAAGGGGGGATGAAGGCGGTCTAGGGTAGAAAGCAGATGATCATTCCTATAAACGACACAGTTACCTGAATCGGATGGGAAGACAAGGTCGAGTTGTCTGTTCATTGTGTTAGGTTTTCCAATCTGATATAGACTTAAGTTGGTTAGGCAGTCCACCATCAAAATTTCTATTTCTGAGGACGAATTAAGAGAGACGAAATGAGACGAATCGTCGGAAGGCCCCGATTTAAGTTGAGGGAGGTTGAAATCCCCTACTAGAATAATACAGTCTTCAGGTTGTGCATTATCAGTCAAAAAATCCTCTGCGTGTGCTACAAGTCGATAAGACTCAATTGGTTGGGATGGGTGAATGTAACAACAAAGTACGTAAAGACAGCGTTTGGGGAGCGTAATGTTGACACATACTAACTCAAAGTCGTCAGTGTGGGGAATATCAACAGGAGTTGCGTGAAAAAAGTTCCGGATTGCTAGTAAAACACCTCGGCCATAGGGATTATCAGTTCATTCAAATCCATCTTTTCGAAAAACGTTGAAATTTGGAGGAAACAGCTCAAGGCTTTTAATGTCCGGAATTAGATTTGAGAGAGATTTTAGAGCGCAAACCTCCTACATTTTGGTAGTAAATGGACAGGCATTGTGGACTGGAGGATACAGGATTTAGTTTGTTAGCGACTGAAATATGTAGTTTTTAAAATTTGAACGAGTTCTTTGCAAGTGGCAGAGACGTTTAGAGCTGACATGCGAAGATAGCGTGGAAAGATCATTATGAACTTCATCGGAAGAGACGTCGAAACTCTCATGGTAGCGAACGAAAATTTGCGTCAATTCCACTGGCTTAATAGGAAGACCTTCTCGTTGAATCGAAACTATAATGTTGGTTTTGGTTATGCCATCAATGCAAACGGAGTTGGGTTTGTCGTGCAAGTAGGCAAGGTAGAGCCGAACATTTTCATAAATGCGGCGGTCTCTCAAACGAGATACAACGTAACGACTGTCATCATTCATATCAGAAAATTTTTTTGTGAGTTTGACAGTTGGTGGAAGGAGTGGGTCAAGATATTTCGGGCAAGAATCGAGGGCAGGCGAACAAGCGGATGAAGAAGGGACATGTTGTTCAAGCACCCCGGAACTAGAATCTTGACTAGTGAGGGTGGTTGGATCAGGGGGATTGGTAGATGAAGATGAGGAAGGGGTGGTTGGGTTTAGTATATGTGAGCTGATAAAATTAGGATATTTGACTGATGGGGCAACGTTAGTTGGAACTTGGGTAGAAGGCGCAGGAGCGAGGTTAAATGAAACTCTCTTTTGAGGCGGCTTTAAAGATTTGGTGAGGGGAGCGAGAGGATTTGGTGTAGCGACTCTGGTGTTCTTTTTGGATGTAGCAAAGGGGGGTAGGAGCGAGGTGAATCTTGGAAAGATTTGGGTCTTAAATGACCAGTTTGAGTTGGGATGTTGATGGGATAGGGCAGAATTGTGGGTGCTATCTTTTCTTTTATTAGCAAACTTATTATATATCATATCCTTCCGTTGGGTGATGACCATCTCTTCCTAGATTGGTATGCCGTCCGAAGATTTGAACATCCAATCGTATTTAGTGGGTATACGTATTTCAAAACACATGCCGTTTTTGCTCTTCACTTTGCCAACTTGTTTACACTTGATGTCTTGTATACCAAAGGTCTTTGATGCAGGACGGGCTTGAGTGACGTGGGGCACCTTGAAGAAAGAAAGTAGACAGCTCCGGTTTTTTGGTGGCTTCAAGATTCATTTTATTTAATTTTTGAATTCTGTTGGTCCATTCAGGGAGAGTCCAGGATGTCCCAAAAGCCCTAATTATTGGCAATGGTCTTGGAACGGGATTGCTGATCGAAGTTGCATTAATCGAAGTGGATTGAACGGGGGCTTCGGTGGTAATGGTTATTGAATGAGTTGGGGCTGAAGTGGTTGAGAGTGATGTATATAGCTCGTCGTGTAAGGATTTGTTACACGGGCTTACTGCAGATGGAGGTGCATCCGGCTTACTAGAGATGTGCTTTAATTCCTCCAATATCTGAATTGTGGTTGATCTAGTGGATGCAGCTTCCTCACTTAGAAAATTGAGGTCATGTTGGATGGATCCGATATTTTCGGTTTGTTCAGCATGCTTGAGATGTAGAAGAGTGGATTGGTCAGTCAACGTTGACATAATTTTTCCCAACTGAACTGAAGTTGACTGAATCGCTGGTAACGCGTTTGACAGTGAGACTTATCAGAATTTGCTAATTTACTTATTTTAGACTGCAGGGATTGAACAGCTGATTTTGTGGTGGTTATGCTGTTAGCGATCGAACAGTGTAGGTTATCATGGCTCTCGGAAATTAGTTTGGTTACATTTTTGCTATTGAATTGAACTTCGCATTTCAACTCTGCAATCGAGTCTGCAAGCCCAATTAGTTGCTGGTTATTAGATTTTATAGCCAGCATTATATGTGCCAGGGAGATGGTCCGGCACTCTACACAGAAGAAGCAGAATATGCGCTTATACTCTTCCAGATGAGTTTTAGCGTTTCTGCTTAAACCAATGCATATGGGATGGAATTTCTTTCCGCATATCCCATTGCATGTAATCATTTCCACTGTGTTAGTAGGTACAGCGCAGTCAGCAAATCCAAAGGAAGACATGGTTAAATTAGATCAGAGTATTAATTATTTTTATATTTTTATATATATGTATTTTTTGTTTTTTTTTTTTTTTTTAAGGCACAAAGTCACTGTGTTTTGATGACACTGAGGAAATACAAATTCACTGTATTTTGATGACACTGGGAATTTATGGTGTAAGCGATTGGGAAGAATGGGGTCACACACGAAAAAAACCAAAAAAAAAGGAAAAAGGTCAAACAGAAAAACAAATATTCACAAATTATCGCGGAGTGAAATTAAAACACGTCCGAACTCGACGGTGGGTAGGAGAAGATTGAGAGATTGTCCAGAAAGCATCTGCGTTATATAATAGTTTATCTCGCCAAAGCTTCTGTTGTACCATTTTTGTAGATCTGGGATTAGCTTTGCCGTCCATCTACTCGTACCTTTGGATTCTGTGGACCAGCGGTCCTGCCATCGCTGAATTGTTTGTATTTTAGTTTCCTGCCGGGTGTGGGTGTTCGATGCATCATTTTTCTGTAACCACAGCTTCCTTCTTTCATCTGCTAGTAGATCTATTGGCATAGTTCCACTCATCACCAGAATCGCTGCCTCCGATACTGTGCGGTATTCTGACGCCACCCTTAGGGCTGCAGTCCTCTGTACTTTGGCTAGAGCTGTGCGCCTGTTTTCCATACTCAGGGTTGGCGCTCACACTTCGCTCCCATATAGTAGGATTGACTGTGTTGTGTCCATTAGCAGCTTCCTTCTGCTGGATAGAGGCCCTCCGATGTTTGCCATTAGTCTCGATAACGATGCCGTTATCTTGGCTGATTTCTCAATGGCGTGTTTTATTTGAGACCAGTAGGTCAATTTGCTGTCAATCGTAATACACAAGTATTTTACCACTTTCTTCGTGCGAATGGTTTCTGAATGCACCTGCATATCTACTTCCAGCGGTATGTGTTTTCTAGTGAGGAAGATGAGTTCCATTTTCTCCGCGGCCAGACTAAGTCCGTGCAAGTCAAGCCACGTTTGTGTTCTCAGCATCACTTGCGTAAGTTTTCGCCTCACCGTGTCCATGTCGCGTGCGCTGATGACAGCTGCAATATCGTCAGCGTACCCTACTAAATAGCAATCTTCAGGCATACTGATGTTTAAGATTCCATCGTAGCTTACATTCCACAAATCAGGGCCAAGGATTGAGCCTTGGGCTGCTCTAGAGGTGATTTTCTTCTTCTGTTGGCTTTCGTTTGTATCTTAGACTAGCTCTCGGTCTTTCAGGTAGCAGCGTACCATATTCATTAGGTAGGCAGGCGCTTTAAAGCGTGTTTCGAGGGCTTCGATCATATTTTCACATTTTGCACTGTTAAAAGCGTTTTTGACATCGATTGTGGCAAGGAGCACTATAGGCCTCGAAAAGTGGTTTATCCGTCGCGATGATTCTACACTTCTTATGACATTTTCGATGGCTCCGACAGTGAATCTACCTGGCCTAAAACCGTGCTGCCTTTCCGAGAGGTCTCCAGCGTTCTTTACTGCAGCTGTAATGCGTGGCTTTAACATTTTTTCCAGCAGTTTCCCTGCTGTGTCGAGCATACATAGAGGTCTGTATGCCGATGGTGTCTCTGGGTCTCCCTTGCCTTTGCTGATTAAGACTAGCCTTTGTCTTTTCCAAACTTCTGGAAACACCCCCTCTGCCAGGCATGCATTGTACATGTTCAGTAGAACTTGTGGGCGCTCAGCTGCTATTAGTTTGAGTACCTCTGATGGGATTCCGTCTGGGCCTGGTGCCTTATTGCATTTTAGCGTGCCGGCTGCTGCGCTCAATTCTTCCTGCGTGAAGAGTGTCGTCGGGCCCTCTGGTGCACTCCTTGTTTGATCGGTTCTTATTTCGTGGTTCGGGAAGAGGGTGTTTACTATGTTCTTCATAGCGTGTGCTCGAAGCTCCGGAACTGCATTTTTCACGCCGAGTTTTCTCATCACTATTTTGTATGCTAGGCCCCATGGATTTTGGTTTATATTTTTTCTTTCTTGCTTTTTATAATGGCGAGTTTTAGTTCCTGTTTTGACTTTTTATACTCTCCCCGCTCTTCTGTTGCAATACTACTTCTTCTGGCCCTTGTGTATTTCCGTCTTTTGTGAAGGCATGTCTGTCTTAAAGCGCGTATTTCATCTGTCCACCAGTAGGCAGCTGTCTTGGGATGAGCGTGTTTTATGCGCGGCATGGCTGCTTTACATGCTCTCTTGATGCTTTTGAGAGTCTTTTCCACTTTGACTCTAGCCGAGCTGTTTGCGTGGTATTCCGACAGGTTAGCGTCCATCTGTGTGAGGAATATTTCGGAGTTTAGCTTCGAGGCATTCCACTTTCGCGTTCCCTTGATTTCTCTAGCTCTTGTTTTGTTTACTGCTACGACGAGATAAGTCATGTACTGGTGGTCGCTGCCAGTATAGTCTTCGAGTACTGTCCATTGCTGTAGCTGGCTCGCATATGTCTCCGATGCAAGCGATGTCAGGGGTAGTGTCGGCGCACCCTGGTCTTCTGAAGGTAGTTGCAATTCCTGAGTTAGCGACGATAAGGCCTAGCGTTAAAATCTCCGGCTATGACCAGATGTCGGTTTGTGGGAAGCGTCGCTCGGTGTGAGATAACAGCTCATTATGGTGAATTGTTTGCTACTTGCCCAGACGAATCCGTTTCCTGCACCGTTGTTCAATTTTTGGAAGTTGCATTTTTCCGTCAGCCATATTGCTGCAGTCGCCGATGTGTCTTCGAGCCATATTCCGCTACTTGGTTTGGCGTACTGTTCGCTTATTATTGCCATGTCGGTCTCATGTTCTAGCATAACCTGCGGCAAGAGCAAGTCGGCCGTCCTGCTTCTATGCAAATTGCCCTGCAGGATTTTCATTTTACTATGTGTTCTCTGTATGACGAGCACATCTTGGAGCCAGGGATATGTTCTGTGTGGTTGTGTCGTTTTCCCACGCACAGGCAGCAGCTTGGTGTATTTTGGCATTCTTTGAGCTTGTGCCCAGGTTTTCCGCATCGTATGCAAAGCCCATCTCCTTTTCTGTTTGGCCCTTTACATTCCCACTGCAAGTGACCGAATCCAAAACATCGGTAGCATTTCTTCACCTCTTTTAAGAGCCTTATCCTACAATTTACCCATCCTATCTTTATCCGTTCTTTCTTAAGGACCTCGTTCGCTCTGTCAGTCGGCAGCGTCACGTAAGCACGCATTTGTTCACGACTGTTTGGCTTAGAGACCCTGACGATGATTTCTTCCTCGGGCTTCCCGAGGATATCATTTAAGGAGGCGGTAACCTCTTCTGACTTCAGCTCTCTTACGGAGGCTATCTCGTGCAGGTTGGTTATGAGAGCGTCCCGGAACTCTGGCTTCGCTTTTTATCCTTTTTCAATTTCGAGGAGTAGTCCACCTGTTTCAGGTTTTTTAATTGACCTTATTTCCACCTTATTTTCGTTTGTCATCGAAATAATAATAATAATAATAATAATAATAATAATAATAATAATAATAATAATAATAATAATAATAATAATAATAATAATAATAATAATAATAATAATAATAATAATAATAATAATAATAATAATAATAATAATAATAATAATAATAATAATAATAATAATAATAATAATAATAATAATAATAATAATAATAATAATAATAATAATAATAATAATAATAATAATAATAATAATAATAATAATAATAATAATAATAATAATAATAATAATAATAATAATAATAATAATAATAATAATAATAATAATAATAATAATAATAATAATAATAATAATAATAATAATAATAATAATAATAATAATAATAATAATAATAATAATAATAATAATAATAATAATAATAATAATAATAATAATAATAATAATAATAATAATAATAATAATAATAATAATAATAATAATAATAATAATAATAATAATAATAATAATAATAATAATAATAATAATAATAATAATAATAATAATAATAATAATAATAATAATAATAATAATAATAATAATAATAATAATAATAATAATAATAATAATAATAATAATAATAATAATAATAATAATAATAATAATAATAATAATAATAATAATAATAATAATAATAATAATAATAATAATAATAATAATAATAATAATAATAATAATAATAATAATAATAATAATAATAATAATAATAATAATAATAATAATAATAATAATAATAATAATAATAATAATAATAATAATAATAATAATAATAATAATAATAATAATAATAATAATAATAATAATAATAATAATAATAATAATAATAATAATAATAATAATAATAATAATAATAATAATAATAATAATAATAATAATAATAATAATAATAATAATAATAATAATAATAATAATAATAATAATAATAATAATAATAATAATAATAATAATAATAATAATAATAATAATAATAATAATAATAATAATAATAATAATAATAATAATAATAATAATAATAATAATAATAATAATAATAATAATAATAATAATAATAATAATAATAATAATAATAATAATAATAATAATAATAATAATAATAATAATAATAATAATAATAATAATAATAATAATAATAATAATAATAATAATAATAATAATAATAATAATAATAATAATAATAATAATAATAATAATAATAATAATAATAATAATAATAATAATAATAATAATAATAATAATAATAATAATAATAATAATAATAATAATAATAATAATAATAATAATAATAATAATAATAATAATAATAATAATAATAATAATAATAATAATAATAATAATAATAATAATAATAATAATAATAATAATAATAATAATAATAATAATAATAATAATAATAATAATAATAATAATAATAATAATAATAATAATAATAATAATAATAATAATAATAATAATAATAATAATAATAATAATAATAATAATAATAATAATAATAATAATAATAATAATAATAATAATAATAATAATAATAATAATAATAATAATAATAATAATAATAATAATAATAATAATAATAATAATAATAATAATAATAATAATAATAATAATAATAATAATAATAATAATAATAATAATAATAATAATAATAATAATAATAATAATAATAATAATAATAATAATAATAATAATAATAATAATCATCAACGATGTCGTCACATCGGTGGTATGTACCGCCTTCATGCACTAAAACCATCCCCTCCTTTGTGGAACGAAGCAATGCACTGCCAATTTTCTTCGGTGCTTAACATTTTCTCGACGATGTTTTCCGCTGAGAGTTGGCCCAGTCTTTCTTCTATGGGGCTCCGTGCTTCTTGCCATCTTCTACACCAGAAGAAGGTGTGGTTCACATCGTCTGTGGGCTCGTCGCGGTAGATACATTTGGGGCATTCGACCTTCCCCATACTGAAGAGGTATTTACGAAAGTACCCGTGTCCAGAGAGCATCTGCGTTATATAGTAGTTTATCTCGCCAAAGCGTCTGTTGTACCATATTTTTAGATCTGGGATTAGCTTTGCCGTCCATCTACCTTTGGATTCTGTGGATAAGCGGTCCTGCCATCGCTGAATTGTTTGTATTTTAGTTTCCTGCCGGGTGTGGGTGTTCGATGCATCATTTTTCTGTAACCACAGCTTCCTTCTTTCATCTGCTAGTAGATCTATTGGCATAGTTCCACTTATCATCAGAATCGCTGCCTCCGATACTCTGCGGTATGCTGACGCCCCCCTTAGGGCTGCAGTCCTCTGTACTTTGGCTAGAGCTGTGCGCCTGTTTTCCATCCCCAGGGTTGCCGCCCACAGTTCGCTCCCATATAGTAAGATTGACTGTGTTGTGTCCATTAGCAGCTTCCTTCTGCTGAATAGAGGCCCTCCGATGTTTGCCATTAGTCTCGATAACGATGCCGTTATCTTGGCTGATTTCTCAATGGCGTGTTTTATTTGAGACCAGTAGGTCAATTTGCTGTCAATCGTAATACACAAGTATTTTACCACTTTCTTCGTGCGAATGGTTTCTGAATGGACCTGCATATCTACTTCCAGCGGTATGTGTTTTCTAGTGAGGAAGATGAGTTCCGTTTTCTCCGCGGCCAGACTAAGTCCGTGCAAGTCAAGCCACGTTTGTGTCCTCAGCATCACTTGCGTAAGTTTTCGCCTCACCGTGTCCATGTCGCGTGCGCTGATGACAGCTACAATATCGTCAGCGTACCCTACTAAATAGCAGTCTTCAGGCATACTGATGTTTAAGATACCATCGTAGCTTACATTCCACAAATCAGGGCCAAGGATTGAGCCTTGGGCTGCTCCAGAGGTGATTTTCTTCTTCTCTTGGCCTTCGTTTGTATCATAGATTAGCTCCCGGTCTTTCAGGTAGCTGCGTACCATATTCATTAGGTAGGCAGGCGCTTTAAAGCGTGTTTCGAGGGCTTCGATCATATTTTCCCATTTTGCACTGTTAAAAGCGTTTTTGACATCGATTGTGGCGAGGAGTACTATAGGCCTCGAAAAGTGGTTTATCCGTCGCGATAATTCTACACTTCTTATGACATTTTCGATGGCTCCAACAGTGGATCTACCTGGCCTTAAACTGTGCTGCCTTTCCGAAAGGTCTCCAGCGTTCTTTACTGCAGCTGTAATGCGTGGCTTTAGCATTTTTTCCAGCAGTTTCCCTGCTGTGTCGAGCATACATATAGGTCTGTATGCCGATGGTGTCTCTGGGTCTCCCTTGCCTTTGCTGATTAAGACTAGCCTTTGTCTTTTCCAAACGTCTGGAAACACCCCCTCTGCCAGGCATGCATTGTACATGTTCAGTAGAACTTGTGGGCGCTCAGCTGCTACTAGTTTGAGTACCTCTGATGGGATTCCGTCTGGGCCTGGTGCCTTATTGCATTTTAGCGTGCCGGCTGCTGCGCTCAATTCTTCCTGCGTGAAGGGTGTCGTCGGGCCCTCTGGTGCACTCCCTGTTTGATCGGTTCTTATTGCGTGGTTCGGGAAGAGGGTGTTTACTATGTTCTTCATAGCGTGTGCTCGAAGCTCCGGAACTGCATTTTTCACTCCGAGTTTTCTCATCACAATTTTGTATGCTAGGCCCCATGGATTTTGGTTTATATCGCGCCGGAGTTCTTCCCATTTTTCTTTCTTGCTTTTTATAATGCGAGTTTTAGTTCCTGTTTTGCCTTTTTATACTCTCCCTGCTCTTCTGTTGCAATACTACTTCTTCTGGCCCTTGTGTATTTCCGTCTTTTGTGGAGGCATGTCTGTCTTAAAGCGCGTATTTCATCTGTCCACCAGTAGGCAGCTGTCTTGGGATGAGCGTGTTTTATGCGCGGCATGGCTGCTTTACATGCTGTCTTGATGCTTTTGAGAGTCTTTTCCACTTTGACTCTAGCCGAGCTGTTTGCGTGGTATTCCGACAGGTTAGCGTCCATCTGTGTGAGGAATATTTCGGAGTTTAGCTTCGAGGCATTCCACCTTCGCGTTCCCTTGATTTCTCTAGCTCTTGTTTTGTTTGCAGCTCCGACGAGGTGAGTCATGTACTGGTAGTCGCTGCCAGTATAGTCTTCGAGTACTGTCCATTGCTGTAGCTGGCTCGCATAGATCTCCGATACAAGCGTTATGTCAGGGGTAGTGTCGGCGCACCCTGGTCTTCTGAAGGTAGTTGCAGTTCCTGAGTTAGCCACGTTAAGGCCTAGCCTGGCTGCCATGTCTAAAACTCTTCGTCCTCTCGAGTTCGTCGTCTGCATACCCCATTCAATGGCGCTAGCGTTAAAATCTCCGGCTATGATCAGCTGTCGGTTTGTGTGAAGCGCACAGTCCTCTATGGGGTCCATCTTTGCTTGAAAGTCGGCAATAGCGTCGCTCGGTGTGAGATAACAACTCATTATGGTGAATTGTTTACTACTTGCCCAGACGAATCCGTTTCCTGCACCGTTGTTCAATTTTTGGAAGTTGCATTTTTCCGTCAGCCATATTGCTGCAGTCGCCGATGTGTCTTCGAGCCATATTAAGCTACTTGGTTTGGCGTACTGTTCGCTTATTATTGCCAGGTTGGTCTCATGTTCCAGCGTAACCTGCGGCAGGAGCAAGTCGGCCGTCCTGTTTCTATGCAAATTGCCCTGCAGGATCTTCATTTTACTATGTGTTCTCTGTATGACGAGCACATCTTGGAGCCAGGGATATGTTCTGTGTGGTTGTGTCGTTTTCCCACGCACAGGCAGCAGCTTGGTGTATTTTGGCATTCTTTGAGTTTGTGCCCAGGTTTTCCGCATCGTATGCAAAGCCCATCTCCTTTTCTGTTTGGCCCTTTACATTTCCACTGCAAGTGACCGAATCCAAAACATCGGTAGCATTTCTTCACCTCTTTTAAGAGCCTTATCCTACAATTTACCCATCCTATCTTTATCCGTTCTTTCTTAAGGACCTCGTTCGCTCTGTCAGTCGGCAGCGTCACGTAAGCACGCATTTGTTCACGACTGTTTGACTTAGAGACCCTGACGATGATTTCTTCCTCGGGCTCCCCGAGGATATCCTTTAAGGAGGCGGTAACCTCTTCTGACGTCGTCAATGAGTCTAAGTCCCGAATCTCTATAGTTACTTTTGGCTTGAGCTCTCTTACGGAGGCTATCTCGTGTTGGTTGGTTATGAGTGCGTCCCGGAACTCTGGCTTCGCTTTTTTCCTTTTTCCATTTCGAGGAGTAGTGCACATGTTTTAGTTTTTTAATTGACCTTATTTCCACCTTATTTTCGTTTGTCATCGAATATTTTCTGAGGTTGCTTAGCACTTCCGCGTAGCTAATAATAATAATAATAATAATAATAATAATAATAATAATAATAATAATAATAATAATAATAATAATAATAATAATAATAATAATAATAATAATAATAATAATAATAATAATAATAATAATAATAATAATAATAATAATAATAATAATAATAATAATAATAATAATAATAATAATAATAATAATAATAATAATAATAATAATAATAATAATAATAATAATAATAATAATAATAATAATAATAATAATAATAATAATAATAATAATAATAATAATAATAATAATAATAATAATAATAATAATAATAATAATAATAATAATAATAATAATAATAATAATAATAATAATAATAATAATAATAATAATAATAATAATAATAATAATAATAATAATAATAATAATAATAATAATAATAATAATAATAATAATAATAATAATAATAATAATAATAATAATAATAATAATAATAATAATAATAATAATAATAATAATAATAATAATAATAATAATAATAATAATAATAATAATAATAATAATAATAATAATAATAATAATAATAATAATAATAATAATAATAATAATAATAATAATAATAATAATAATAATAATAATAATAATAATAATAATAATAATAATAATAATAATAATAATAATAATAATAATAATAATAATAATAATAATAATAATAATAATAATAATAATAATAATAATAATAATAATAATAATAATAATAATAATAATAATAATAATAATAATAATAATAATAATAATAATAATAATAATAATAATAATAATAATAATAATAATAATAATAATAATAATAATAATAATAATAATAATAATAATAATAATAATAATAATAATAATAATAATAATAATAATAATAATAATAATAATAATAATAATAATAATAATAATAATAATAATAATAATAATAATAATAATAATAATAATAATAATAATAATAATAATAATAATAATAATAATAATAATAATAATAATAATAATAATAATAATAATAATAATAATAATAATAATAATAATAATAATAATAATAATAATAATAATAATAATAATAATAATAATAATAATAATAATAATAATAATAATAATAATAATAATAATAATAATAATAATAATAATAATAATAATAATAATAATAATAATAATAATAATAATAATAATAATAATAATAATAATAATAATAATAATAATAATAATAATAATAATAATAATAATAATAATAATAATAATAATAATAATAATAATAATAATAATAATAATAATAATAATAATAATAATCATCAACGATGTCGTCACATCGGTGGTATGTACCGCCTTCATGCACTAAAACCATCCCCTCCTTTGTGGAACGAAGCAATGCACTGCCAATTTTCTTCGGTGCTTAACATTTTCTCGACGATGTTTTCCGCTGAGAGTTGGCCCAGTCTTTCTTCTATGGGGCTCCGTGCTTCTTGCCATCTTCTACACCAGAAGAAGGTGTGGTTCACATCGTCTGTGGGCTCGTCGCGGTAGATACATTTGGGGCATTCGACCTTCCCCATACTGAAGAGGTATTTACGAAAGTACCCGTGTCCAGAGAGCATCTGCGTTATATAGTAGTTTATCTCGCCAAAGCGTCTGTTGTACCATATTTTTAGATCTGGGATTAGCTTTGCCGTCCATCTACCTTTGGATTCTGTGGATAAGCGGTCCTGCCATCGCTGAATTGTTTGTATTTTAGTTTCCTGCCGGGTGTGGGTGTTCGATGCATCATTTTTCTGTAACCACAGCTTCCTTCTTTCATCTGCTAGTAGATCTATTGGCATAGTTCCACTTATCATCAGAATCGCTGCCTCCGATACTCTGCGGTATGCTGACGCCCCCCTTAGGGCTGCAGTCCTCTGTACTTTGGCTAGAGCTGTGCGCCTGTTTTCCATCCCCAGGGTTGCCGCCCACAGTTCGCTCCCATATAGTAAGATTGACTGTGTTGTGTCCATTAGCAGCTTCCTTCTGCTGAATAGAGGCCCTCCGATGTTTGCCATTAGTCTCGATAACGATGCCGTTATCTTGGCTGATTTCTCAATGGCGTGTTTTATTTGAGACCAGTAGGTCAATTTGCTGTCAATCGTAATACACAAGTATTTTACCACTTTCTTCGTGCGAATGGTTTCTGAATGGACCTGCATATCTACTTCCAGCGGTATGTGTTTTCTAGTGAGGAAGATGAGTTCCGTTTTCTCCGCGGCCAGACTAAGTCCGTGCAAGTCAAGCCACGTTTGTGTCCTCAGCATCACTTGCGTAAGTTTTCGCCTCACCGTGTCCATGTCGCGTGCGCTGATGACAGCTACAATATCGTCAGCGTACCCTACTAAATAGCAGTCTTCAGGCATACTGATGTTTAAGATACCATCGTAGCTTACATTCCACAAATCAGGGCCAAGGATTGAGCCTTGGGCTGCTCCAGAGGTGATTTTCTTCTTCTCTTGGCCTTCGTTTGTATCATAGATTAGCTCCCGGTCTTTCAGGTAGCTGCGTACCATATTCATTAGGTAGGCAGGCGCTTTAAAGCGTGTTTCGAGGGCTTCGATCATATTTTCCCATTTTGCACTGTTAAAAGCGTTTTTGACATCGATTGTGGCGAGGAGTACTATAGGCCTCGAAAAGTGGTTTATCCGTCGCGATAATTCTACACTTCTTATGACATTTTCGATGGCTCCAACAGTGGATCTACCTGGCCTTAAACTGTGCTGCCTTTCCGAAAGGTCTCCAGCGTTCTTTACTGCAGCTGTAATGCGTGGCTTTAGCATTTTTTCCAGCAGTTTCCCTGCTGTGTCGAGCATACATATAGGTCTGTATGCCGATGGTGTCTCTGGGTCTCCCTTGCCTTTGCTGATTAAGACTAGCCTTTGTCTTTTCCAAACGTCTGGAAACACCCCCTCTGCCAGGCATGCATTGTACATGTTCAGTAGAACTTGTGGGCGCTCAGCTGCTACTAGTTTGAGTACCTCTGATGGGATTCCGTCTGGGCCTGGTGCCTTATTGCATTTTAGCGTGCCGGCTGCTGCGCTCAATTCTTCCTGCGTGAAGGGTGTCGTCGGGCCCTCTGGTGCACTCCCTGTTTGATCGGTTCTTATTGCGTGGTTCGGGAAGAGGGTGTTTACTATGTTCTTCATAGCGTGTGCTCGAAGCTCCGGAACTGCATTTTTCACTCCGAGTTTTCTCATCACAATTTTGTATGCTAGGCCCCATGGATTTTGGTTTATATCGCGCCGGAGTTCTTCCCATTTTTCTTTCTTGCTTTTTATAATGCGAGTTTTAGTTCCTGTTTTGCCTTTTTATACTCTCCCTGCTCTTCTGTTGCAATACTACTTCTTCTGGCCCTTGTGTATTTCCGTCTTTTGTGGAGGCATGTCTGTCTTAAAGCGCGTATTTCATCTGTCCACCAGTAGGCAGCTGTCTTGGGATGAGCGTGTTTTATGCGCGGCATGGCTGCTTTACATGCTGTCTTGATGCTTTTGAGAGTCTTTTCCACTTTGACTCTAGCCGAGCTGTTTGCGTGGTATTCCGACAGGTTAGCGTCCATCTGTGTGAGGAATATTTCGGAGTTTAGCTTCGAGGCATTCCACCTTCGCGTTCCCTTGATTTCTCTAGCTCTTGTTTTGTTTGCAGCTCCGACGAGGTGAGTCATGTACTGGTAGTCGCTGCCAGTATAGTCTTCGAGTACTGTCCATTGCTGTAGCTGGCTCGCATAGATCTCCGATACAAGCGTTATGTCAGGGGTAGTGTCGGCGCACCCTGGTCTTCTGAAGGTAGTTGCAGTTCCTGAGTTAGCCACGTTAAGGCCTAGCCTGGCTGCCATGTCTAAAACTCTTCGTCCTCTCGAGTTCGTCGTCTGCATACCCCATTCAATGGCGCTAGCGTTAAAATCTCCGGCTATGATCAGCTGTCGGTTTGTGTGAAGCGCACAGTCCTCTATGGGGTCCATCTTTGCTTGAAAGTCGGCAATAGCGTCGCTCGGTGTGAGATAACAACTCATTATGGTGAATTGTTTACTACTTGCCCAGACGAATCCGTTTCCTGCACCGTTGTTCAATTTTTGGAAGTTGCATTTTTCCGTCAGCCATATTGCTGCAGTCGCCGATGTGTCTTCGAGCCATATTAAGCTACTTGGTTTGGCGTACTGTTCGCTTATTATTGCCAGGTTGGTCTCATGTTCCAGCGTAACCTGCGGCAGGAGCAAGTCGGCCGTCCTGTTTCTATGCAAATTGCCCTGCAGGATCTTCATTTTACTATGTGTTCTCTGTATGACGAGCACATCTTGGAGCCAGGGATATGTTCTGTGTGGTTGTGTCGTTTTCCCACGCACAGGCAGCAGCTTGGTGTATTTTGGCATTCTTTGAGTTTGTGCCCAGGTTTTCCGCATCGTATGCAAAGCCCATCTCCTTTTCTGTTTGGCCCTTTACATTTCCACTGCAAGTGACCGAATCCAAAACATCGGTAGCATTTCTTCACCTCTTTTAAGAGCCTTATCCTACAATTTACCCATCCTATCTTTATCCGTTCTTTCTTAAGGACCTCGTTCGCTCTGTCAGTCGGCAGCGTCACGTAAGCACGCATTTGTTCACGACTGTTTGACTTAGAGACCCTGACGATGATTTCTTCCTCGGGCTCCCCGAGGATATCCTTTAAGGAGGCGGTAACCTCTTCTGACGTCGTCAATGAGTCTAAGTCCCGAATCTCTATAGTTACTTTTGGCTTGAGCTCTCTTACGGAGGCTATCTCGTGTTGGTTGGTTATGAGTGCGTCCCGGAACTCTGGCTTCGCTTTTTTCCTTTTTCCATTTCGAGGAGTAGTGCACATGTTTTAGTTTTTTAATTGACCTTATTTCCACCTTATTTTCGTTTGTCATCGAATATTTTCTGAGGTTGCTTAGCACTTCCGCGTAGCTGCGGCCTTCCGCTGGTTTAATTAATACTGCCTCTGGCCGCACTTTTGGTTTTCGTTCGCCTCTTTGCGTTTGGGGTTGTTCAGTTACTCCTGACTTCTGTTTGTTTTGTTTTGTTGTCGCGTTTTGTTTCCGCTTTTCCTTTCCCTTTACCAATTGCCAGTCCTCATTTGTTGCCGTTCGCGCCCTTTTTCCTGTTTCCTGTCCTGTAGGGCTTGTTGCTAAGCGTTTTGCTATGGCGATCGTTGTTGGTGTCGGGATGTCACTGGTATTAGTTTGGGCTTCTGTCATCTTCGGCGTTTTGATGCGGCTGCTCTTTTGTTCCGCTGTAATCCAGTTGCGGCGCAGACTTAATGCTGTCAATATGTGAGTCGAAATTCAATTCTCTGTCACAAATTATTCCTAGATCCCGTACTTGGGTAGTGGAAGGAATAGGCTCATCGCAGATGAAGTAGTTTCTTTGAGGGGGAGGTAAACGTTTGCGGGAATAGGTTATCGCTTGGCATTTGCTGACATTAAGCTCCAAAAAGTTTTGCTTGCACCATACCGAAAACTTATTTAAGTCATCTTGCAGGCAATGGGAGTCAGAAGGCAATGAAATGACTTTGGAAATTCTCATGTCATCAGCGAAAATAGAAAGATTACAATTCTTTAAAATGAGATTTATGTCGTTAATCGTCAGGATAAAGATGATTGGCCCAAGGTGACTACCCTGAGGGACATCAGATGTTGCTTTAATTGGGTCGGATATTGAAGATCTGAAGATGACCCTGTATTCTCGGTCTTCTAAATAGGATTTGGTCCATGCCACAAAATGAGGGGAAAAGCCAAGTTTTTTTAGTTTAAAAATGATAAGTTGGTGAGAAATTTTATCGAGTGCCTTGCTGAAATCAGTGGAAATTGAATCGACTTCATCACCGTCTTCTTAAGCATTAAGCGTCCTAGAGACGAACTCTGTTAGGTTAGTGGTCGTTGATTTACCTTTCATGAAACCGTGCTGATTTGTACAGATAGTTGGCCTATAGTACGGAAGCAGTTGTTGATAGACTATGCTTTCAAAAAGTTTGGGTGTGCAAGAGAGTTTTGATATGGGCCTATAACTATCGACTTCGGCCTTACTTCCTTTTTTGTGGATAGGTAGGATGTAAGATTCTTTCCATAGGAAAGGGAAAGTACCTGTTTAGACGGACAAGTTAAATAGGGCAGCAAGGGGAGGACCGAGATGGTTAACATACACTTCTATTACAATAGCCGGAAGACCATCAGGGCCGGATGAAAAATCATCTTTAAATTTGGTAATGTCTCAGGATAGTTTCTCATATGGCTAAAGTAACTAGGATCGGGTTCAGCTGTTTCCTTAGAAACGGATTTATTAAAATGACAGGCAAAGAAATTTGCAATGGTTTTCGGGTTGGCAGAAGATTCACTAAGAAATTTGAGAGTAGATGGGTGGCCGTCTGACTTTCTTTTGGTATTAACAAACTGGTAGAAGCGTTTAGGGTCCAAGACTAAGTTAAATTGCATGCGGTAGAGGTACTCAAGGTAAAGAGGCTCACAAAGTTCAGAAAAACGATTGTATACCAATCGATAATTACTGAAGTCGGAATCAGATCGAGTCCTTAAGAATTTATGCCACAACTTGTTTCTGTAATTACGGAGAGAGCGCAAATCCTTGCTGTACCAGGGAGGAGCTGACATGCAGTCCTTTCGGAAGGTATATGGAACCGATTGGGCAAAGCAGGAGAAAATTAGCAAAAAGAACGTTGATAGGGCAAGATCAATGTTAGTTGTCTCAGCAATAAAGTCAAAGTTAATGTTGCTGATGATGTTTTTAAGTTTGTTAAAGTCGGTTCTTCGGAAGTTAAATGAAAATGCATTTTCCGAATCGACACTTGTGTTGCCATTTTCATATGAGTATATAATTGACAAGGGGGGGTGAAGGCGGTCTAGGGTAGAAAGCAGATGATCATTCCTATAAACGACACAGTTACCTGAATCGGATGGGAAGACAAGGTCGAGTTGTCTGTTCATTGTGTTAGGTTTTCCAATCTGATATAGACTTAAGTTGGTTAGGCAGTCCACCATCAAAATTTCTATTTCTGAGGACGAATTAAGAGAGACGAAATGAGACGAATCGTCGGAAGGCCCCGATTTAAGTTGAGGGAGGTTGAAATCCCCTACTAGAATAATACAGTCTTCAGGTTGTGCATTATCAGTCAAAAAATCCTCTGCGTGTGCTACAAGTCGATAAGACTCAATTGGTTGGGATGGGTGAATGTAACAACAAAGTACGTAAAGACAGCGTTTGGGGAGCGTAATGTTGACACATACTAACTCAAAGTCGTCAGTGTGGGGAATATCAACAGGAGTTGCGTGAAAAAAGTTCCGGATTGCTAGTAAAACACCTCGGCCATAGGGATTATCAGTTCATTCAAATCCATTTTTTCGAAAAACGTTGAAATTTGGAGGAAACAGCTCAAGGCTTTTAATGTCCGGAATTAGATTTGAGAGAGATTTTAGAGCGCAAACCTCCTACATTTTGGTAGTAAATGGACAGGCATTGTGGACTGGAGGATACAGGATTTAGTTTGTTAGCGACTGAAATATGTAGTTTTTAAAATTTGAACGAGTTCTTTGCAAGTGGCAGAGACGTTTAGAGCTGACATGCGAAGATAGCGTGGAAAGATCATTATGAACTTCATCGGAAGAGACGTCGAAACTCTCATGGTAGCGAACGAAAATTTGCGTCAATTCCACTGGCTTAATAGGAAGACCTTCTCGTTGAATCGAAACTATAATGTTGGTTTTGGTTATGCCATCAATGCAAACGGAGTTGGGTTTGTCGTGCAAGTAGGCAAGGTAGAGCCGAACATTTTCATAAATGCGGCGGTCTCTCAAACGAGATACAACGTAACGACTGTCATCATTCATATCAGAAAATCTTTTTGTGAGTTTGACAGTTGGTGGAAGGAGTGGGTCAAGATATTTCGGGCAAGAATCGAGGGCAGGCGAACAAGCGGATGAAGAAGGGAAATGTTGTTCAAGCACCCCGGAACTAGAATCTTGACTAGTGAGGGTGGTTGGATCAGGGGGATTGGTAGATGAAGATGAGGAAGGGGTGGTTGGGTTTAGTATATGTGAGCTGATAAAATTAGGATATTTGACTGATGGGGCAACGTTAGTTGGAACTTGGGTAGAAGGCGCAGGAGCGAGGTTAAATGAAACTCTCTTTTGAGGCGGCTTTAAAGATTTGGTGAGGGGAGCGAGAGGATTTGGTGTAGCGACTCTGGTGTTCTTTTTGGATGTAGCAAAGGGGGGTAGGAGCGAGGTGAATCTTGGAAAGATTTGGGTCTTAAATGACCAGTTTGAGTTGGGATGTTGATGGGATAGGGCAGAATTGTGGGTGCTATCTTTTCTTTTATTAGCAAACTTATTATATATCATATCCTTCCGTTGGGTGATGGCCATCTCTTCCTAGATTGGTATGCCGTCCGAAGATTTGAACATCCAATCGTATTTAGTGGGTATACGTATTTCAAAACACATGCCGTTTTTGCTCTTCACTTTGCCAACTTGTTTACACTTGATGTCTTGTATACCAAAGGTCTTTGATGCAGGACGGGCTTGAGTGACGTGGGGCACCTTGAAGAAAGAAAGTAGACAGCTCCGGTTTTTTGGTGGCTTCAAGATTCATTTTATTTAATTTTTGAATTCTGTTGGTCCATTCAGGGAGAGTCCAGGATGTCCCAAAAGCCCTAATTATTGGCAATGGTCTTGGAACGGGATTGCTGATCGAAGTTGCATTAATCGAAGTGGATTGAACGGGGGCTTCGGTGGTAATGGTTATTGAATGAGTTGGGGCTGAAGTGGTTGAGAGTGATGTATATAGCTCGTCGTGTAAGGATTTGTTACACGGGCTTACTGCAGATGGAGGTGCATCCGGCTTACTAGAGATGTGCTTTAATTCCTCCAATATCTGAATTGTGGTTGATCTAGTGGATGCAGCTTCCTCACTTAGAAAATTGAGGTCATGTTGGATGGATCCGATATTTTCGGTTTGTTCAGCATGCTTGAGATGTAGAAGAGTGGATTGGTCAGTCAACGTTGACATAATTTTTCCCAACTGAACTGAAGTTGACTGAATCGCTGGTAACGCGTTTGACAGTGAGACTTATCAGAATTTGCTAATTTACTTATTTTAGACTGCAGGGATTGAACAGCTGATTTTGTGGTGGTTATGCTGTTAGCGATCGAACAGTGTAGGTTATCATGGCTCTCGGAAATTAGTTTGGTTACATTTTTGCTATTGAATTGAACTTCGCATTTCAACTCTGCAATCGAGTCTGCAAGCCCAATTAGTTGCTGGTTATTAGATTTTATAGCCAGCATTATATGTGCCAGGGAGATGGTCCGGCACTCTACACAGAAGAAGCAGAATATGCGCTTATACTCTTCCAGATGAGTTTTAGCGTTTCTGCTTAAACCAATGCATATGGGATGGAATTTCTTTCCGCATATCCCATTGCATGGAATCATTTCCACTGTGTTAGTAGGTACAGCGCAGTCAGCAAATCCAAAGGAAGACATGGTTAAATTAGATCAGAGTATTAATTATTTTTATATTTTTATATATATGTATTTTTTGTTTTTTTTTTTTTTTTTAAGGCACAAAGTCACTGTGTTTTGATGACACTGAGGAAATACAAATTCACTGTATTTTGATGACACTGGGAATTTATGGTGTAAGCGATTGGGAAGAATGGGGTCACACACGAAAAAAACCAAAAAAAAAGGAAAAAGGTCAAACAGAAAAACAAATATTCACAAATTATCGCGGAGTGAAATTAAAACACGTCCGAACTCGACGGTGGGTAGGAGAAGATTGAGAGATTGTCCAGAAAGCATCTGCGTTATATAATAGTTTATCTCGCCAAAGCTTCTGTTGTACCATTTTTGTAGATCTGGGATTAGCTTTGCCGTCCATCTACTCGTACCTTTGGATTCTGTGGACCAGCGGTCCTGCCATCGCTGAATTGTTTGTATTTTAGTTTCCTGCCGGGTGTGGGTGTTCGATGCATCATTTTTCTGTAACCACAGCTTCCTTCTTTCATCTGCTAGTAGATCTATTGGCATAGTTCCACTCATCACCAGAATCGCTGCCTCCGATACTGTGCGGTATTCTGACGCCACCCTTAGGGCTGCAGTCCTCTGTACTTTGGCTAGAGCTGTGCGCCTGTTTTCCATACTCAGGGTTGGCGCTCACACTTCGCTCCCATATAGTAGGATTGACTGTGTTGTGTCCATTAGCAGCTTCCTTCTGCTGGATAGAGGCCCTCCGATGTTTGCCATTAGTCTCGATAACGATGCCGTTATCTTGGCTGATTTCTCAATGGCGTGTTTTATTTGAGACCAGTAGGTCAATTTGCTGTCAATCGTAATACACAAGTATTTTAGCACTTTCTTCGTGCGAATGGTTTCTGAATGCACCTGCATATCTACTTCCAGCGGTATGTGTTTTCTAGTGAGGAAGATGAGTTCCATTTTCTCCGCGGCCAGACTAAGTCCGTGCAAGTCAAGCCACGTTTGTGTTCTCAGCATCACTTGCGTAAGTTTTCGCCTCACCGTGTCCATGTCGCGTGCGCTGATGACAGCTGCAATGTCGTCAGCGTACCCTACTAAATAGCAATCTTCAGGCATACTGATGTTTAAGATTCCATCGTAGCTTACATTCCACAAATCAGGGCCAAGGATTGAGCCTTGGGCTGCTCTAGAGGTGATTTTCTTCTTCTGTTGGCTTTCGTTTGTATCTTAGACTAGCTCTCGGTCTTTCAGGTAGCAGCGTACCATATTCATTAGGTAGGCAGGCGCTTTAAAGCGTGTTTCGAGGGCTTCGATCATATTTTCACATTTTGCACTGTTAAAAGCGTTTTTGACATCGATTGTGGCAAGGAGCACTATAGGCCTCGAAAAGTGGTTTATCCGTCGCGATGATTCTACACTTCTTATGACATTTTCGATGGCTCCGACAGTGAATCTACCTGGCCTAAAACCGTGCTGCCTTTCCGAGAGGTCTCCAGCGTTCTTTACTGCAGCTGTAATGCGTGGCTTTAACATTTTTTCCAGCAGTTTCCCTGCTGTGTCGAGCATACATAGAGGTCTGTATGCCGATGGTGTCTCTGGGTCTCCCTTGCCTTTGCTGATTAAGACTAGCCTTTGTCTTTTCCAAACTTCTGGAAACACCCCCTCTGCCAGGCATGCATTGTACATGTTCAGTAGAACTTGTGGGCGCTCAGCTGCTATTAGTTTGAGTACCTCTGATGGGATTCCGTCTGGGCCTGGTGCCTTATTGCATTTTAGCGTGCCGGCTGCTGCGCTCAATTCTTCCTGCGTGAAGAGTGTCGTCGGGCCCTCTGGTGCACTCCTTGTTTGATCGGTTCTTATTTCGTGGTTCGGGAAGAGGGTGTTTACTATGTTCTTCATAGCGTGTGCTCGAAGCTCCGGAACTGCATTTTTCACGCCGAGTTTTCTCACCACTATTTTGTATGCTAGGCCCCATGGATTTTGGTTTATATTTTTTCTTTCTTGCTTTTTATAATGGCGAGTTTTAGTTCCTGTTTTGACTTTTTATACTCTCCCTGCTCTTCTGTTGCAATACTACTTCTTCTGGCCCTTGTGTATTTCCGTCTTTTGTGAAGGCATGTCTGTCTTAAAGCGCGTATTTCATCTGTCCACCAGTAGGCAGCTGTCTTGGGATGAGTGTGTTTTATACGCGGCATGGCTGCTTTACATGCTGTCTTGATGCTTTTGAGAGTCTTTTCCACTTTGACTCTAGCCGAGCTGTTTGCGTGGTATTCCGACAGGTTAGCGTCCATCTGTGTGAGGAATATTTCGGAGTTTAGCTTCGAGGCATTCCACTTTCGCGTTCCCTTGATTTCTCTAGCTCTTGTTTTGTTTGCTGCTACGACGAGATAAGTCATGTACTGGTGGTCGCTGCCAGTATAGTCTTCGAGTACTGTCCATTGCTGTAGCTGGCTCGCATATGTCTCCGATGCAAGCGATGTCAGTGGTAGTGTCGGCGCACCCTGGTCTTCTGAAGGTAGTTGCAATTCCTGAGTTAGCGACGATAAGGCCTACCCCATTCAATGGCGCTAGCGTTAAAATCTCCGGCTATGACCAGATGTCGGTTTGTGGGAAGCGTCGCTCGGTGTGAGATAACAGCTCATTATGGTGAATTGTTTGCTACTTGCCCAGACGAATCCGTTTCCTGCACCGCTGTTCAATTTTTGGAAGTTGCATTTTTCCGTCAGCCATATTGCTGCAGTCGCCGATGTGTCTTCGAGCCATATTCCGCTACTTGGTTTGGCGTACTGTTCGCTTATTATTGCCATGTCGGTCTCATGTTCCAGCATAACCTGCGGCACTAGCAAGTCGGCCGTCCTGCTTCTATGCAAATTGCCCTGCAGGATTTTCATTTTACTATGTGTTCTCTGTATGACGAGCACATCTTGGAGCCAGGGATATGTTCTGTGTGGTTGTGTCGTTTTCCCACGCACAGGCAGCAGCTTGGTGTATTTTGGCATTCTTTGAGCTTGTGCCCAGGTTTTCCGCATCGTATGCAAAGCCCATCTCCTTTTCTGTTTGGCCCTTTACATTCCCACTGCAAGTGACCGAATCCAAAACATCGGTAGCATTTCTTCACCTCTTTTAAGAGCCTTATCCTACAATTTACCCATCCTATCTTTATCCGTTCTTTCTTAAGGACCTCGTTCGCTCTGTCAGTCGGCAGCGTCACGTAAGCACGCATTTGTTCACGACTGTTTGACTTAGAGACCCTGACGATGATTTCTTCCTCGGGCTCCCCGAGGATATCCTTTAAGGAGGCGGTAACCTCTTCTGACGTCGTCAATGAGTCTAAGTCCCGAATCTCTATAGTTACTTTTGGCTTGAGCTCTCTTACGGAGGCTATCTCGTGTTGGTTGGTTATAAGTGCGTCCCGGAACTCTGGCTTCGCTTTTTCTCCTTTTTCCATTTCGAGGAGTAGTGCACATGTTTTAGTTTTTTAATTGACCTTATTTCCACCTTATTTTCGTTTGTCATCGAATATTTTCTGAGGTTGCTTAGCACTTCCGCGTAGCTGCGGCCTTCCGCTGTGTTCGGAACCCTCACAGCAAAAGGCATTTATATTATCTACAACGGCGCCATGCCGGCGGCAACAACACATCATATCACCAACCAACGGTGCCCAACACCGTACACAGAAGGAGCCAGACGAGAGCCGTCTACGATTGTCAACAAAACCTTCTTTAGAGCAATCATCAGAAGATTAGCGGTACCTGCGACCGAAAAATAGAAATCATCACAGATGATCACATGCATGTAAGTACACATCGTATGTGCTCTACCCGGAGACCACACCCCATTCCATAGTGCACTGGATAGCGGTGGTTGCGACCGAGATGTCGTGTCGATGAGCATGGCACACATAGGAGCCGGTACTATGACAAGAAGAATTTCGTTTTACTTCACTTAGTTATCGTTCTTCAACCAGTGCGGGTGCATCAAAATGAATACAGTCCACCTTTGTGCAAATAAATATAGATTAAAATTAAAATCAAAATTGTTTTACTTATGAGTTAGGCGTTCCCTAACATTTTGGTCCTTCGAGCCGGATAATAGTGCGTTTTCCTTTTAGAATATTAAAAGAGCTGATTTAGCCACTAGTGCGGCAGTGAATCTTGTGCAATTCGGAAAACAAAATACAGTGCGGTGCAGTTTGCGTTGCAAACGAAAGACAATTTTTTAATTTTTTTTTTTTTTTTGGTTTTTTCTTGTGAGCAAGTCACAATTGTGCGTGACAGAATTCCTTGTGCATTAGTGCATAGATAAGTGCGCATGTCAGAGTTCTTTGTGGCTTTGTGCATAGACAATTGAGCGATTCTACACACGACTGTTGGAGCTTCCGAGGGGTCGACCCGAGTCTCAGCAGTTGTGCGTAGTCTTACGGGAGCAAGAGTGATAATAGTGCAGTGCAGAGCTTTTCGGCCATAAGTACGATGGGCGACATAGCACGCAGGGACGTCTTCAGGTCATCGCTGATGCGTGTCGTTAAATTTACGACCGAGTTGGAGTTCGCCGGAGCAGACGAGCAGTTACTCAGTGCAAAGTTAACGGCCGCCGAGTGCGCTTACAAAAGCGCTAGATGTCCCCTCTGTAAGTCACAGCACGCGTTGTACCGTTGCGAAGAGTTCCTGGCTCTATCGATACAGTCGAGGAATGACAGAGTGAGAGCATGGAGATTGTGTGCAAACTGCCTGAAGAGTGGACATTTTGCGCAGATTTGTTCATCGGGCTCGTGCCGTCGCTGCAACAAGAAGCACAACAGCGTGCTATGCAGCGAGCCAAGGTCTCCACGAGTCAACATTGCCGTAGCAGCAAGGCCCCCACCAGAGCAGGACATCGCCGGGCTTCAACCGCAAGACGAGACGGCATAGCAATCAACATCTGCGGGACCTGACATACCAACATCGGCAGATAAAATTGAGCGTGATATAGTGCAATACTATAGAGCAGAGCATAGCGCAGACAGTGATAGCGCGTTACTGGCCACTGCGCGTGTGAAAGTGCATACCGGAGCAGGGCGAGTAGTGGAAGCAAGAGCGCTTCTGGACAGTGGCAGCCAACTTAACCTGATCACTGAGCAGTGCGCTCATAGATTAGGTTCACTTAAGCGCAGATGTGAGCTTCAAGTTCGGGGCATTGGGCATAAGAGCAATGTGCGGCTCACATCCATAACACAAGTGGAGATATCGTCTCGAACGGAGCAAGACTACCGGCTGAACTGCAGAGTACATGTAATTCCAAAAATCACGTCATCTCTGCCAGGAGAAGCCTTACCTCTGGAACATCGGAGCAAGATGGATAAGCTGAACTTGGCGGACGAATCATTCTACAAGTCTTCCAAAATAGACACGCTACTTGGAGCACATGTCTGGGCCAGTATCATCAAGAACCAGATAATTCGGTACGACACTGGTCTAACAGCCCAAGACACACATCTGGGTTGGATTGTCTTTGGGCAACTGCAGCGGAATCAACTTTGTTTGGGCAGAGCGATGATATCAACCGTGCAGTCACCGGAGATTGGATTGAACGAGCTGCTGAAGAAATTCTGGGAGATCGAGGAGCCGACTGTGCCAACACTGATGTCCGACGATGACGAATGGGTTGAGCAGAATTTCAAGAGCACGTATCGTCGGGATCCATCTGGACGATACATTGTCACCATCCCGCTCAACCCACGCGCAGAGAGCTTGGGCAGTTCACGAGCTGTAGCACATAGAAGATTTCTTCAACTCGAGAGCAAACTGACTGCCAACGACGACATCAGGGAAAAGTACATCCAGTTCATGCGGGAGTACGAGGAGCTTGGTCACATGATACCAGTCACCAACGAGCTAGAAGATAACGAGCCTATTTACCACATATCGCACCATTGCGTCATGAAGAAATTTCGCGTGGTATTTGACGCGTCGTGCAAGAGCGACACTGGAGTGTCCTTCAATGACCTACAGCTGGCCGGAGCAAGGCTTCAAGATGAATTGTCAACCATCGTAACGAGATTCCGTTGCTTCAAGGTAGCCATATGTGCCGATGTTCGAAAGATGTTTCGCCAAGTAAAGGTTGACCGACGGCAGTGGAACCTTCAAAGAATATTCTGGAGAGAAACCCCCAGAGAACCGCTAAAGGAGTATTGGCTGACAGTGGTTACCTATGGAATGGCATCCAGTACTTACAATGCAGTGCGAGCTATGCTGCAGTGTGCCAGCAACCACAAAGAGCAATATCCACTGGCATACGAGGCCATTGTCAACAACTTTTACGTCGACGACATGTTGAGCGGAGCGGATACAGAGGAGCAGGCAGCAATTTTGGGCAAAGAGGTGATAGCCTCATTGAGAGCCGGTGGGTTCGAGCTGGGCAAATTCATCTCATCAAGTCGTCGAGTGCTGACAGAGCTGTCCAACACGGAGAATACGGAGAGGGAGCTAGGAGAGTCAGAAGATACAACAGCTAGCATATTGGGGCTAGTATGGAATCCCTGCCATGATGAGATACGTTACAAAGTGCAGCGCAACAAAGAGCATAGGAGCTGGAGTAAAAGATCCATAATGAGCACGATCGCCAGACTTTATGATCCGAACGGGTACATAGCACCAGTCATTATCACGGCGAAGATCTTCATCCAAGATTTATGGCGTTGCGGCTTGAAGTGGGACGAGGAGATCCCAACCGGCATGAAAGCGAAATGGAGCAAATTTTCAGAAGAACTAGAGCAGCTGACATCAATCCGGGTCCCGAGATGGCTTGGGAGTGAAAGGGCGAGAAAGCTGGAACTTCATGGATTCGCCGACGCATCAACGAGAGCATATGCAGCCGTCGTCTACATGAGATCCGAATCGAGCAGTAGTGAAACCTCATCTCTATTAGTGGCATCGAAAACCCGAGTGGCGCCGCTAAAGACGCTTACTGTGCCGAGGTTAGAGCTATGTGCAGCGGTGTTATTGTGCAAACTGATGAAACAAGTGGTCGGAGCGTGCAAATTGGATGATATACCAATAACTTATTGGAGCGATTCCACGGTGGTACTCTACTGGCTTACTAAAATACCCGCCGAATTAAAAACGTTCGTTGCCAATAGAGTCAGCACCATACAGCAATATTCAAGAGGTCATCCCTGGAAACACGTTTCATCATGCGACAATCCTGCCGATTTGGCTTCCCGTGGAATACCAGCAGCGCAGTTGGTAAAATCAACACTATGGTGGGAAGGGCCACACTGGCTCATGAAGCAGAAGCAGGATTGGCCAAATATGCAGCTCAAATTGAGCGCAGGAGAGCAAGCGGGCGCAAGGTCAGCACTTAAACCACAAATAGTAGCAGGACTAATACTACATAAGGTGAGCGAGCTGAGCGTATTGGGCGAGAGTTTGCTGACAAGAAGATCTACCCTGCAGAGCACATTGAGGGTGACAGCGCTGGTATTGCGATTTGTGCGGAAATGCAGAAGGGACAGCCAAGGGGTACAGGCCGGACCAGTCATTCCTTCTGAGCGCGAAGAAGCGTTGGCCTACTGGGAGAAGACAACGCAGCAAGGAGCATATTGTAAAGAGCGAGAGCGCCTTAGAGCAGGGCGATCAGTGGATGTCACGAGCAGCATTTCGACACTATTTCCCTTCATCGACGCGGATGCCATCATGAGGGTGGGGGGCCGCCTTCACAACTCAGACCTGCATAATGACGCCAAACATCCAATCATTCTGCCAGCGCGGAGCAAACTCTTCGAATTGATAATGAGGGAGGCGCACATCAGGACGTTACACGGCGGAGTGCAATTGAGCGCACAGTATATCAGGCAAAGGTATTGGGTTCCCACTTTGAGACGTGCACTGAGGACCCACATTGGAAAGTGCATAACATGCGTCCGCCAGAAGAAAAGGGTGTCCGAGCAATTAATGGGCAGTCTTCCCAAGGAGCGAGTGCAACGAGCAAGAGCCTTCCGTCATAGTGGCGTGGACTACGTCGGACCAGTGCGAATAAAGGCCAGGGCAGGCCGGTCCAAAACAATCGAGAAGGGCTATATTGCAGTATTCGTGTGCTTGGCTACAAGAGCCATCCATTTGGAACCGGTGAGCAACCAGTCGACCGAAGCCTTCTTAGCAGCCTTCCAGCGATTCATCGGGCGTAGGGGCGCTTGTTCAGTGTTGTGGAGCGACAACGCCATAACCTTTGTCGGAGCGAATAGGGAGCTTCGCAAGAACGCACGTCAGAGCTACCAGAGACTTCCAATCGAGCAGATCGTCGCTATGGGAACCGAGTGGAAATTCATCGTCCCCGGCGCACCACATACCGGTGGAATTTGGGAAGCCGGCGTCAAGGCGATGAAACACCATCTGAGGAGGGTCATGGGAAACAGTCTCTTCACCTTTGAGACACTGGCCACTACCTTGGTGATGATAGAGGCATGTCTCAATTCCAGACCGATCAGCGCATTGTCAGATGATCCGAGCGATTTAACTGCGCTAACGCCGGGTCATTTCTTGATCGGAGAGCAGATCGTCCAGCCGCTTACACCGGACGTCACCGAGATACCACAAAATCGGCTGAAGCTTTGGAACGTCATCCACCAGATGCAGCAACACTTCTGGAAGAGGTGGAGCGAGGAATACATGTCCAACCTACAGCAGCGATTCAAGTGGAAGGAGCGCAGAGCTAATTTGAGAGTGGGAGACCTAGTTCTGCTAAAACAAGAGAACATGCCACCCACAGTATGGCCCCTGGGCCGCATCACGGTGGTCCATCAGGGCAAGGACGGTCTAGTCCGAAGTGCTGAGATTAAGCTAGGGCACACGACATTAGTGCGTCCAGTCCAGAAGCTGTGCATTCTTCCAAATCAAGAGCAGACAGATTCCAATTGAGGACTATGCCTCAATTGGGGGGGGGGAATGTTCGGAACCCTCACAACAAAAGGCATTTATATTATCTACAACGGCGCCATGCCGGCGGCAACAACACATCATATCACCAACCAACGGTGCCCAACACCGTACACAGAAGGAGCCAGACGAGAGCCGTCTACGATTGTCAACAAAACCTTCTTTAGAGCAATCATCAGAAGATTAGCGGTACCTGCGACCGAAAAATAGAAATCATCACAGATGATCACATGCATGTAAGTACACATCGTATGTGCTCTACCCGGAGACCACACCCCATTCCATAGTGCACTGGATAGCGGTGGTTGCGACCGAGATGTCGTGTCGATGAGCATGGCACACATAGGAGCCGGTACTATGACAAGAAGAATTTCGTTTTACTTCACTTAGTTATCGTTCTTCAACCAGTGCGGGTGCATCAAAATGAATACAGTCCACCTTTGTGCAAATAAATATAGATTAAAATTAAAATCAAAATTGTTTTACTTATGAGTTAGGCGTTCCCTAACACGCTGGTTTAATTAATACTGCCTCTGGCCGCACTTTTGGTTTTCGTTCGCCTCTTTGCGTTTGGGGTTGTTCAGTTACTCCTGACTTCTGTTTGTTTTGTTTTGTTGTCGCGTTTTGTTTCCGCTTTTCCTTTCCCTTTACCAATTGCCAGTCCTCATTTGTTGCCGTTCGCGCCCTTTTTCCTGTTTCCTGTCCTGTAGGGCTTGTTGCTAAGCGTTTTGCTATGGCGATCGTTGTTGGTGTCGGGATGTCACTGGTATTAGTTTGGGCTTCTGTCATCTTCGGCGTTTTGATGCGGCTGCTCTTTTGTTCCGCTGTAATCCAGTTGCGGCGCAGACTTAATGCTGTCAATATGTGAGTCGAAATTCAATTCTCTGTCACAAATTATTCCTAGATCCCGTACTTGGGTAGTGGAAGGAATAGGCTCATCGCAGATGAAGTAGTTTCTTTGAGGGGGAGGTAAACGTTTGCGGGAATAGGTTATCGCTTGGCATTTGCTGACATTAAGCTCCAAAAAGTTTTGCTTGCACCATACCGAAAACTTATTTAAGTCATCTTGCAGGCAATGGGAGTCAGAAGGCAATGAAATGACTTTGGAAATTCTCATGTCGTCAGCGAAAATAGAAAGATTACAATTCTTTAAAATGAGATTTATGTCGTTAATCGTCAGGATAAAGATGATTGGTCCAAGGTGACTACCCTGAGGGACATCAGATGTTGCTTTAATTGGGTCGGATATTGAAGATCTGAAGATGACCCTGTATTCTCGGTCTTCTAAATAGGATTTGGTCCATGCCACAAAATGAGGGGAAACGCCAAGTTTTTTTAGTTTAAAAATGATAAGTTGGTGAGAAATTTTATCGAGTGCCTTGCTGAAATCAGTGGAAATTGAATCGACTTCATCACCGTCTTCTAAAGCATTAAGCGTCCTAGAGACGAACTCTGTTAGGTTAGTGGTCGTTGATTTACCTTTCATGAAACCGTGCTGATTTGTACAGATAGTTGGCCTATAGTACGGAAGCAGTTGTTGATAGACTATGCTTTCAAAAAGTTTGGGTGTGCAAGAGAGTTTTGATATGGGCCTATAACTATCGACTTCGGCCTTACTTCCTTTTTTGTGGATAGGTAGGATGTAAGATTCTTTCCATAGGAAAGGGAAAGTACCTGTTTAGACGGACAAGTTAAATAGGGCAGCAAGGGGAGGACCGAGATGGTTAACATACACTTCTATTACCATAGCCGGAAGGCCATCAGGGCCGGATGAAAAATCATCTTTAAATTTGGTAATGTTTTCAGATACCAAAGATGTTGTTATATTTAGCGAAATGGATGATGTCTCAGGATAGTTTCTCATATGGCTAAAGTAACTAGGATCGGGTTCAGCTGTTTCCTTAGAAACGGATTTATTAAAATGACAGGCAAAGAAATTTGCAATGGTTTTCGGGTTGGCAGAAGATTCACTAAGAAATTTGAGAGTAGATGGGTGGCCGTCTGACTTTCTTTTGGTATTAACAAACTGGTAGAAGCGTTTAGGGTCCAAGACTAAGTTAAATTGCATGCGGTAGAGGTACTCAAGGTAAAGAGGCTCACAAAGTTCAGAAAAACGATTGTATACCAATCGATAATTACTGAAGTCGGAATCAGATCGAGTCTTTAAGAATTTATGCCACAACTTGTTTCTGTAATTACGGAGAGAGCGCAAATCCTTGCTGTACCAGGGAGGAGCTGACATGCAGTCCTTTCGGAAGGTATATGGAACCGATTGGGCAAAGCAGGAGAAAATTAGCAAAAAGAACGTTGATAGGGCAAGATCAATGTTAGTTGTCTCAGCAATAAAGTCAAAGTTAATGTTGCTGATGATGTTTTTAAGTTTGTTAAAGTCGGTTCTTCAGAAGTTAAATGAAAATACATTTTCCGAATCGACACTTGTGTTGCCATTTTCATATGACTATATAATTGACAAGGGGGGATGAAGGCGGTCTAGGGTAGAAAGCAGATGATCATTCCTATAAACGACACAGTTACCTGAATCGGATGGGAAGACAAGGTCGAGTTGTCTGTTCATTGTGTTAGGTTTTCCAATCTGATATAGACTTAAGTTGGTTAGGCAGTCCACCATCAAAATTTCTATTTCTGAGGACGAATTAAGAGAGACGAAATGAGACGAATCGTCGGAAGGCCCCGATTTAAGTTGAGGGAGGTTGAAATCCCCTACTAGAATAATACAGTCTTCAGGTTGTGCATTATCAGTCAAAAAATCCTCTGCGTGTGCTACAAGTCGATAAGACTCAATTGGTTGGGATGGGTGAATGTAACAACAAAGTACGTAAAGACAGCGTTTGGGGAGCGTAATGTTGACACATACTAACTCAAAGTCGTCAGTGTGGGGAATATCAACAGGAGTTGCGTGAAAAAAGTTCCGGATTGCTAGTAAAACACCTCGGCCATAGGGATTATCAGTTCATTCAAATCCATCTTTTCGAAAAACGTTGAAATTTGGAGGAAACAGCTCAAGGCTTTTAATGTCCGGAATTAGATTTGAGAGAGATTTTAGAGCGCAAACCTCCTACATTTTGGTAGTAAATGGACAGGCATTGTGGACTGGAGGATACAGGATTTAGTTTGTTAGCGACTGAAATATGTAGTTTTTAAAATTTGAACGAGTTCTTTGCAAGTGGCAGAGACGTTTAGAGCTGACATGCGAAGATAGCGTGGAAAGATCATTATGAACTTCATCGGAAGAGACGTCGAAACTCTCATGGTAGCGAACGAAAATTTGCGTCAATTCCACTGGCTTAATAGGAAGACCTTCTCGTTGAATCGAAACTATAATGTTGGTTTTGGTTATGCCATCAATGCAAACGGAGTTGGGTTTGTCGTGCAAGTAGGCAAGGTAGAGCCGAACATTTTCATAAATGCGGCGGTCTCTCAAACGAGATACAACGTAACGACTGTCATCATTCATATCAGAAAATTTTTTTGTGAGTTTGACAGTTGGTGGAAGGAGTGGGTCAAGATATTTCGGGCAAGAATCGAGGGCAGGCGAACAAGCGGATGAAGAAGGGACATGTTGTTCAAGCACCCCGGAACTAGAATCTTGACTAGTGAGGGTGGTTGGATCAGGGGGATTGGTAGATGAAGATGAGGAAGGGGTGGTTGGGTTTAGTATATGTGAGCTGATAAAATTAGGATATTTGACTGATGGGGCAACGTTAGTTGGAACTTGGGTAGAAGGCGCAGGAGCGAGGTTAAATGAAACTCTCTTTTGAGGCGGCTTTAAAGATTTGGTGAGGGGAGCGAGAGGATTTGGTGTAGCGACTCTGGTGTTCTTTTTGGATGTAGCAAAGGGGGGTAGGAGCGAGGTGAATCTTGGAAAGATTTGGGTCTTAAATGACCAGTTTGAGTTGGGATGTTGATGGGATAGGGCAGAATTGTGGGTGCTATCTTTTCTTTTATTAGCAAACTTATTATATATCATATCCTTCCGTTGGGTGATGACCATCTCTTCCTAGATTGGTATGCCGTCCGAAGATTTGAACATCCAATCGTATTTAGTGGGTATACGTATTTCAAAACACATGCCGTTTTTGCTCTTCACTTTGCCAACTTGTTTACACTTGATGTCTTGTATACCAAAGGTCTTTGATGCAGGACGAGCTTGAGTGACGTGGGGCACCTTGAAGAAAGAAAGTAGACAGCTCCGGTTTTTTGGTGGCTTCAAGATTCATTTTATTTAATTTTTGAATTCTGTTGGTCCATTCAGGGAGAGTCCAGGATGTCCCAAAAGCCCTAATTATTGGCAATGGTCTTGGAACGGGATTGCTGATCGAAGTTGCATTAATCGAAGTGGATTGAACGGGGGCTTCGGTGGTAATGGTTATTGAATGAGTTGGGGCTGAAGTGGTTGAGAGTGATGTATATAGCTCGTCGTGTAAGGATTTGTTACACGGGCTTACTGCAGATGGAGGTGCATCCGGCTTACTAGAGATGTGCTTTAATTCCTCCAATATCTGAATTGTGGTTGATCTAGTGGATGCAGCTTCCTCACTTAGAAAATTGAGGTCATGTTGGATGGATCCGATATTTTCGGTTTGTTCAGCATGCTTGAGATGTAGAAGAGTGGATTGGTCAGTCAACGTTGACATAATTTTTCCCAACTGAACTGAAGTTGACTGAATCGCTGGTAACGCGTTTGACAGTGAGACTTATCAGAATTTGCTAATTTACTTATTTTAGACTGCAGGGATTGAACAGCTGATTTTGTGGTGGTTATGCTGTTAGCGATCGAACAGTGTAGGTTATCATGGCTCTCGGAAATTAGTTTGGTTACATTTTTGCTATTGAATTGAACTTCGCATTTCAACTCTGCAATCGAGTCTGCAAGCCCAATTAGTTGCTGGTTATTAGATTTTATAGCCAGCATTATATGTGCCAGGGAGATGGTCCGGCACTCTACACAGAAGAAGCAGAATATGCGCTTATACTCTTCCAGATGAGTTTTAGCGTTTCTGCTTAAACCAATGCATATGGGATGGAATTTCTTTCCGCATATCCCATTGCATGTAATCATTTCCACTGTGTTAGTAGGTACAGCGCAGTCAGCAAATCCAAAGGAAGACATGGTTAAATTAGATCAGAGTATTAATTATTTTTATATTTTTATATATATGTATTTTTTGTTTTTTTTTTTTTTTTTAAGGCACAAAGTCACTGTGTTTTGATGACACTGAGGAAATACAAATTCACTGTATTTTGATGACACTGGGAATTTATGGTGTAAGCGATTGGGAAGAATGGGGTCACACACGAAAAAAACCAAAAAAAAAGGAAAAAGGTCAAACAGAAAAACAAATATTCACAAATTATCGCGGAGTGAAATTAAAACACGTCCGAACTCGACGGTGGGTAGGAGAAGATTGAGAGATTGTCCAGAAAGCATCTGCGTTATATAATAGTTTATCTCGCCAAAGCTTCTGTTGTACCATTTTTGTAGATCTGGGATTAGCTTTGCCGTCCATCTACTCGTACCTTTGGATTCTGTGGACCAGCGGTCCTGCCATCGCTGAATTGTTTGTATTTTAGTTTCCTGCCGGGTGTGGGTGTTCGATGCATCATTTTTCTGTAACCACAGCTTCCTTCTTTCATCTGCTAGTAGATCTATTGGCATAGTTCCACTCATCACCAGAATCGCTGCCTCCGATACTGTGCGGTATTCTGACGCCACCCTTAGGGCTGCAGTCCTCTGTACTTTGGCTAGAGCTGTGCGCCTGTTTTCCATACTCAGGGTTGGCGCTCACACTTCGCTCCCATATAGTAGGATTGACTGTGTTGTGTCCATTAGCAGCTTCCTTCTGCTGGATAGAGGCCCTCCGATGTTTGCCATTAGTCTCGATAACGATGCCGTTATCTTGGCTGATTTCTCAATGGCGTGTTTTATTTGAGACCAGTAGGTCAATTTGCTGTCAATCGTAATACACAAGTATTTTACCACTTTCTTCGTGCGAATGGTTTCTGAATGCACCTGCATATCTACTTCCAGCGGTATGTGTTTTCTAGTGAGGAAGATGAGTTCCATTTTCTCCGCGGCCAGACTAAGTCCGTGCAAGTCAAGCCACGTTTGTGTTCTCAGCATCACTTGCGTAAGTTTTCGCCTCACCGTGTCCATGTCGCGTGCGCTGATGACAGCTGCAATATCGTCAGCGTACCCTACTAAATAGCAATCTTCAGGCATACTGATGTTTAAGATTCCATCGTAGCTTACATTCCACAAATCAGGGCCAAGGATTGAGCCTTGGGCTGCTCTAGAGGTGATTTTCTTCTTCTGTTGGCTTTCGTTTGTATCTTAGACTAGCTCTCGGTCTTTCAGGTAGCAGCGTACCATATTCATTAGGTAGGCAGGCGCTTTAAAGCGTGTTTCGAGGGCTTCGATCATATTTTCACATTTTGCACTGTTAAAAGCGTTTTTGACATCGATTGTGGCAAGGAGCACTATAGGCCTCGAAAAGTGGTTTATCCGTCGCGATGATTCTACACTTCTTATGACATTTTCGATGGCTCCGACAGTGAATCTACCTGGCCTAAAACCGTGCTGCCTTTCCGAGAGGTCTCCAGCGTTCTTTACTGCAGCTGTAATGCGTGGCTTTAACATTTTTTCCAGCAGTTTCCCTGCTGTGTCGAGCATACATAGAGGTCTGTATGCCGATGGTGTCTCTGGGTCTCCCTTGCCTTTGCTGATTAAGACTAGCCTTTGTCTTTTCCAAACTTCTGGAAACACCCCCTCTGCCAGGCATGCATTGTACATGTTCAGTAGAACTTGTGGGCGCTCAGCTGCTATTAGTTTGAGTACCTCTGATGGGATTCCGTCTGGGCCTGGTGCCTTATTGCATTTTAGCGTGCCGGCTGCTGCGCTCAATTCTTCCTGCGTGAAGAGTGTCGTCGGGCCCTCTGGTGCACTCCTTGTTTGATCGGTTCTTATTTCGTGGTTCGGGAAGAGGGTGTTTACTATGTTCTTCATAGCGTGTGCTCGAAGCTCCGGAACTGCATTTTTCACGCCGAGTTTTCTCATCACTATTTTGTATGCTAGGCCCCATGGATTTTGGTTTATATTTTTTCTTTCTTGCTTTTTATAATGGCGAGTTTTAGTTCCTGTTTTGACTTTTTATACTCTCCCCGCTCTTCTGTTGCAATACTACTTCTTCTGGCCCTTGTGTATTTCCGTCTTTTGTGAAGGCATGTCTGTCTTAAAGCGCGTATTTCATCTGTCCACCAGTAGGCAGCTGTCTTGGGATGAGCGTGTTTTATGCGCGGCATGGCTGCTTTACATGCTCTCTTGATGCTTTTGAGAGTCTTTTCCACTTTGACTCTAGCCGAGCTGTTTGCGTGGTATTCCGACAGGTTAGCGTCCATCTGTGTGAGGAATATTTCGGAGTTTAGCTTCGAGGCATTCCACTTTCGCGTTCCCTTGATTTCTCTAGCTCTTGTTTTGTTTACTGCTACGACGAGATAAGTCATGTACTGGTGGTCGCTGCCAGTATAGTCTTCGAGTACTGTCCATTGCTGTAGCTGGCTCGCATATGTCTCCGATGCAAGCGATGTCAGGGGTAGTGTCGGCGCACCCTGGTCTTCTGAAGGTAGTTGCAATTCCTGAGTTAGCGACGATAAGGCCTAGCGTTAAAATCTCCGGCTATGACCAGATGTCGGTTTGTGGGAAGCGTCGCTCGGTGTGAGATAACAGCTCATTATGGTGAATTGTTTGCTACTTGCCCAGACGAATCCGTTTCCTGCACCGTTGTTCAATTTTTGGAAGTTGCATTTTTCCGTCAGCCATATTGCTGCAGTCGCCGATGTGTCTTCGAGCCATATTCCGCTACTTGGTTTGGCGTACTGTTCGCTTATTATTGCCATGTCGGTCTCATGTTCTAGCATAACCTGCGGCAAGAGCAAGTCGGCCGTCCTGCTTCTATGCAAATTGCCCTGCAGGATTTTCATTTTACTATGTGTTCTCTGTATGACGAGCACATCTTGGAGCCAGGGATATGTTCTGTGTGGTTGTGTCGTTTTCCCACGCACAGGCAGCAGCTTGGTGTATTTTGGCATTCTTTGAGCTTGTGCCCAGGTTTTCCGCATCGTATGCAAAGCCCATCTCCTTTTCTGTTTGGCCCTTTACATTCCCACTGCAAGTGACCGAATCCAAAACATCGGTAGCATTTCTTCACCTCTTTTAAGAGCCTTATCCTACAATTTACCCATCCTATCTTTATCCGTTCTTTCTTAAGGACCTCGTTCGCTCTGTCAGTCGGCAGCGTCACGTAAGCACGCATTTGTTCACGACTGTTTGGCTTAGAGACCCTGACGATGATTTCTTCCTCGGGCTTCCCGAGGATATCATTTAAGGAGGCGGTAACCTCTTCTGACTTCAGCTCTCTTACGGAGGCTATCTCGTGCAGGTTGGTTATGAGAGCGTCCCGGAACTCTGGCTTCGCTTTTTATCCTTTTTCAATTTCGAGGAGTAGTCCACCTGTTTCAGGTTTTTTAATTGACCTTATTTCCACCTTATTTTCGTTTGTCATCGAAATAATAATAATAATAATAATAATAATAATAATAATAATAATAATAATAATAATAATAATAATAATAATAATAATAATAATAATAATAATAATAATAATAATAATAATAATAATAGTAATAATAATAATAATAATAATAATAATAATAATAATAATAATAATAATAATAATAATAATAATAATAATAATAATAATAATAATAATAATAATAATAATAATAATAATAATAATAATAATAATAATAATAATAATAATAATAATAATAATAATAATAATAATAATAATAATAATAATAATAATAATAATAATAATAATAATATTAATAATAATAATAATAATAATAATAATAATAATAATAATAATAATAATAATAATAATAATAATAATAATAATAATAATAATAATAATAATAATAATAATAATAATAATAATAATAATAATAATAATAATAATAATATTAATAATAATAATAATAATAATAATAATAATAATAATAATAATAATAATAATAATAATAATAATAATAATAATAATAATAATAATAATAATAATAATAATAATAATAATAATAATAATAGTAATAATAATAATAATAATAATAATAATAATAATAATAATAATAATAATAATAATAATAATAATAATAATAATAATAATAATAATAATAATAATAATAATAATAATAATAATAATAATAATAATAATAATAATAATAATAATAATAATAATAATAATAATAATAATAATAATAAAAATAATAATAATAATAATAATAATATTAATAATAATAATAATAATAATAATAATAATAATAATAATAATAATAATAATAATAATAATAATAATAATAATAATAATAATAATAATAATAATAATAATAATAATAATAATAATAATAATAATAATAATAATAATAATAATAATAATAATAATAATAATAATAATAATAATAATAATAATAATAATAATAATAATAATAATATTAATAATAATAATAATAATAATAATAATAATAATAATAATAATAATAATAATAATAATAATAATAATAATAATAATAATAATAATAATAATAATAATAATAATAATAATAATAATAATAATAATAATAATAATAATAATAATAATAATAATAATAATAATAATAATAATAATAATAATAATAATAATAATAATAATAATAATAATAATAATAATAATAATAATAATAATAATAATAATAATAATAATAATAATAATAATAATAATAATAATAATAATAATAATAATAATAATAATAATAATAATAATAATAATAATAATAATAATAATAATAATAATAATAATAATAATAATAATAATAATAATAATAATAATAATAATAATAATAATAATAATAATAATAATAATAATAATAATAATAATAATAATAATAATAATAATAATAATAATAATAATAATAATAATAATAATAATAATAATAATAATAATAATAATAATAATAATAATAATAATAATAATAATAATAATAATAATAATAATAATAATAATAATAATAATAATAATAATAATAATAATAATAATAATAATAATAATAATAATAATAATAATAATAATAATAATAATAATAATAATAATAATAATAATAATAATAATAATAATAATAATAATAATAATAATAATAATAATAATAATAATAATAATAATAATAATAATAATAATAATAATAATAATAATAATAATAATAATAATAATAATAATAATAATAATAATAATAATAATAATAATAATAATAATAATAATAATAATAATAATAATAATAATAATAATAATAATAATAATAATAATAATAATAATAATAATAATAATAATAATAATAATAATAATAATAATAATAATAATAATAATAATAATAATAATAATAATAATAATAATAATAATAATAATAATAATAATAATAATAATAATAATAATAATAATAATAATAATAATAATAATAATAATAATAATAATAATAATAATAATAATAATAATAATAATAATAATAATAATAATAATAATAATAATAATAATAATAATAATAATAATAATAATAATAATAATAATAATAATAATAATAATAATAATAATAATAATAATAATAATAATAATAATAATAATAATAATAATAATAATAATAATAACATAGGAGGCCCGACGGCTAGGAAAAGAAAACTTCTGATGGCTATAACAAATTTATTATTATTATTATTATTATGGAGTTTCACACATCTCGGCTTTTCTACCGGAGATAACCCGGGTATGCCCTACAAAGGGATTATGCTCTGTGGGGGAGTAGCCCTTTAAATGAACACTGTTTTAGTTGGAGGAATTTCCGAACAGAATTACACGTACCTACTAGAACCATCTTTTGCATCTAAGCCAACAGCTTCTCCATGTCGTATTTCTTAAGTCTGTATTCAGCTTTGTTGGAATTAATTTTAATAAAATTAAAATTATGTTATGTTATCTCCGGTAGAAAAGCCGAGATGTATGAAACTCCATGGTAATAATAATAATAATAAATTTGTTATAGTCATCAGAAGTTTTCTTTTACTAGCCGTCGGGCCTCCTATGTTAGCCATTAGTCGGCTTAGTGCTGCCGTTACTTTTGCAGCTCGTTCTGAAGCGCCCTTTCTTGGTTGCCAGAACGTGAGTTTCGTATTAAGGACTACCCCCAGGTACTTGACAGCTTCTTTGCTGGTGATCGTCTCTTGCCCTTCCTGAAAATCAACTCTGGTCGGGATTCTCTTTTTGGTTAGCAGGACTATCTCCGTCTTTTCTGCAGCTAGCCTTAGGCCATGTTCTTGCATCCAGGGTAGGACTCATCACCTGGTTTAATTTAATTTTTGAATTATGAGTTGGATGTTATCATAAGCGATGTTCCAAAGGTCGGGTCGGGTCCCAGAATTCTTTGGTGTCGTAGATTAGCTCTCTATCTTTTAGGTAGTCTTTCACCATCCTCAAGAGGTACTCGGGTATGCTAAAGTCGTGTTCGAGCGCGTATGTCATGTCCGTCCATCTGGCTGAGTTAAAAGCATTTCGGACATCCAGAGTTGCTAGTAGCACAATCTTTCTTGAGTGGTGATTTCCTTGTTGGGCTATTTGGGTGGACTTTATCACTTCTCTAACTGCTCCGATAGTAGAGTGGCCCTTTCGAAAGCCGTGCTGTCTTTCGGCTAAACCTCCTGCTGTTTGTACGGCTGCTGTTATCCGCGTCTTCAGCAGTTTTTCCAGAAGTTTCCCTGCGATATCCAGTATGCATAGGGGCCTGTACGCTGATGGGGTGTCTAGGTTGCCTTTCCCCTTGCTGATTAGTACCAGTCGTTGCATTTTCCATCTTATGGGGAAAACCGCTTCTTGCAGGCATTTGTTGTACATGTTCAATAGCAGTTGTGGGGATATTTGTGCTATCTTTTTAAGAATCTCGGCTGGTATTCCGTCAGGGCCGGGGGCTTTTCGGATCTGCAGGGTTTTCGCCGCCAGAGTCAGCTCTTCTTCAGTGAATAGTGGGACTTCTTCTAGTGGAGTTATGGGGATGTCAGGGGGTCTGGTGGGGTGAGTTGGGAATAAAGTTTCCACTATGTTCCTCATTTTTTCCTCGCTGAGGTCCGGGCTTGTCATCCGTCTTTCCAGCTTTCGCATTACGATCTTATAGCCTAGTCCCCAGGGATCGTTGCTCACATCTCGGCGAAGGGCTTCCCACTTGTGCCTTTTACTCTGTTTTATTGCTCTCTTGAGCTCGGTCCTTGCATTACTGAATTCACTCTGTTTTATTGCTCTCTTGAGCTCGGTCCTTGCATTACTGAATTCCGTTACAGTGTTTGCATTGAGTTCCGCATTTCTTCTTCTCCCCCTGGTGACTCTGCGCCTCAGGTGTAGGCATTTTCTTCGGAGAGCCGCGATCTCGTCGGTCCACCAGTACACCGGTTTTCTGTTTTGGTACCCGAGATGGACGCGTGGCATAGATGCGTTGCATGCTTGGAGTATAAGCTGCACCGTAGCTTCTGTGTTTGTTTCTGCATTCCCCGCCATTTCTGCGGTCGTATTTACGGTCCCCTCGAGAGCAGATGTGAGTAGCTCTTCATTGAGTCTATTGGCATTCCATCGTGTTTTTCGGCTTCGGTTCGGGTTGATGGCGCGTTCTTGGCTGCATATTTCGTAAGCGATGTATTGGTGATCGCTGCCTGTGAAGTCTTCTATAACTCTCCAGTTTTTTATCTTGTCTGAAGTTTGTTCTGAGGCAAAGGTTATGTCAGGGATTGTCTCTTCGTATCCAGGTCTCCTAAATGTAGACGTGTTGCCTATATTGACTACATTAATACTTCTTCTTGCGGCCATTTCGAGTATGTACCTTCCGCGTGAGTTTGTATTTGGCATACCCCATTCCTGTGCTCTAGCATTGAAGTCACCGGCGACCAGCACTTCCCCCTCTGTCTCTTGTATAAAGTCTTCTAATCTATCCAGTTTTTCTCGGAACTTGCTTATGCCTTCGTTTGGGGTGAAATAGCAGCTTAATAGTGTGAGTTCCGCGCATTTCATCCAGGCGAAGGCCCTTTCACTGCCTTAGTCTTTAACAGTAATTTTTGTCGCGTTCGGGAACCAGACAGCGGCGGTTCCCAGTGTGTCTGGGAATAATAATAATAATAATAATAATAATAATAATAATAATAATAATAATAATAAGTTTTTTTTTTTTTTTTTTTTTTTTTTGGCCTAGGGGATGGTGGAAAAGCTAATAACGACGAGAAGTAGTCCCGCTCTACTTCAAGTACTGTGCGACTCACACCCACTAAAAACCACCTTAACCCCTTTTATCTTGACACAATCCACTCTGGAAACCACTTTCGTATTACTTCAGAGTGGTGTCGTTTTCTTTCCCCTCCTGGGGACCGGCTTTTTCATTTTGTGTTGTTCTCTTTTGCGGGTTTAGCTCTCTTGCCGGTTAGGCTATCTTCGTTATTGTCGAGACGCGTCTAGGTCTGTCTCTCTTTTTTTGGTTTTTAATATTTTTTCTGTGTATTCACACACTCTATCCCAGTTCTGTGCACTCGCCGACATCTTTTCGACGATGTTGTCTGGAGTGATAGGGCCGAGCAGTTGTTCCAGCTCGCTTCTTTCTGTTAACCATCTGGTGCACTCGAAGAACGTGTGTTTCGCGTCAGCGTTTTCAGAGTCTCCGTACTGGCAAAAAGCGCTTCTGGCTTTCCCGATCTTCTTTAGGTAGCTACTGAAGTAACCATGTCCGGTTAGAAACTGGGTGACATAGTAATTTATTTCGCCGTATTTCCGTTGTGCCCATTTGTCAGCGCTTTTGATTAGTGTAGCAGTCCAACAGCCCCTTCGTTCTGAGTTCCATCTCTCCTGCCATTGTTGTTTCGTATGTTCTTTCGCCTCAAGAACAGCTGCTTCTGTTCCAATTTCGGATTTCCTTTCATATATGTATATTCTCTCTGTTGCGAGGAGATCGATGGGGGTTGTTCCCGCGACTACCAATATGGCTGCTTCTGGTACAGTTCTATATGAGCTCGCGATGCGTAAGGCACCGCGTCTTTGGACTGCGGCCATCTGTTTTCTGTATTTCTCCTGGCGAAGGGCTTCAGCCCATATTTCGCAACCATACAGGAGATTAGAATTTGTTACCGTCATCAGAAGTTTTCTTTTGCTAGCCGTCGGGCCTCCTTGGTTAGCCATTAGTCGGCTTAGTGCTGTCGTTACTTTTGCAGCCCGGTTTGATGAGCCCTTTATTTGTTGCCAGAAGGTGAGTTTCGTATTAAGGTCTACCCCCAGGTACTTGACCGCTTCCTTGCTGGTGATCGTCTCTTGACCTACCTGAAAATCAACTCTGGTCGGGATTCTCTTTTTGGTTAGCAGGACTATCTCCGTCTTTTCTGCAGCTAGCCTTAGGCCATGTTCTTGCATCCAGGGTAGGACTCTTCTCATCACCTGGCTTAATTTTATTTGTGCATTATGAATATCCCTTGCTGTTATCACTGCGGCAATGTCATCCGCGTAGGCTACTAGAAACGTGTCTTCTGGCATCTCCAAGCGAAGGATGTTATCATAAGCGATGTTCCAGAGGTCGGGTCCCAGAATTGAACCCTGCGCTGCTCCAGCGGTGATTTGCTTTCTTCGCGCGCCTTCTTTGGTGTCGTAGATTAGCTCCCTGTCTTTTAGGTAGTCTTTCACCATCCTCAAGAGGTACTCGGGTATGCTAAAGTCGTGTTCGAGCGCGTACATTATGTCCGTCCATCTGGCTGAGTTAAAAGCATTTCGGACATCCAGAGTTGCTAGTAGCACAATCTTTCTTGAGTGGTGATTTCCTTGTTGGGCCATTTGGGTGGACTTTATCACTTCTCTAACTGCACCGATAGTAGAGTGGCCCTTTCGAAAGCCGTGCTGTCTTTCGGCTAAACCTCCTGCTGTTTGTACGGCTGCTGTTATCCGCGTCTTCAGCAGTTTTTCCAGAAGTTTCCCTGCGATATCCAGTATGCATAGGGGCCTGTACGCTGATGGGGTGTCTAGGTTGCCTTTCCCCTTGCTGATTAGTACCAGTCGTTGCATTTTCCATCTTCTGGGGAAAACCGCTTCTTGCAGGCATTTGTTGTACATGTTCAATAGCAGTTGTGGGGATATTTGTGCTATCTTTTTAAGAATCTCGGCTGGTATTCCGTCAGGGCCGGGGGCTTTTCGGATCTGCAGGGTTTTCGCCGCCAGAGTCAGCTCTTCTTCAGTGAATAGTGGGACTTCTTCTAGTGGAGTTATGGGGATGTCAGGGGGTCTGGTGGGGTGAGTTGGGAATAAAGTTTCCACTATGTTCCTCATTTTTTCCTCGCTGAGGTCCGGGCTTGTCATCCGTCTTTCCAGCTTTCGCATTACGATCTTATAGCCTAGTCCCCAGGGATCGTTGCTCACATCTCGGCGAAGGGCTTCCCACTTGTGCCTTTTACTCTGTTTTATTGCTCTCTTGAGCTCGGTCCTTGCATTACTGAATTCCGTTACAGTGTTTGCATTGAGTTCCGCATTTCTTCTTCTCCCCCTGGTGACTCTGCGCCTCAGGTGTAGGCATTTTCTTCGGAGAGCCGCGATCTCGTCGGTCCACCAGTACACCGGTTTTCTGTTTTGGTACCCGAGATGGACGCGTGGCATAGATGCGTTGCATGCTTGGAGTATAAGCTGCACCGTAGCTTCTGTGTTTGTTTCTGCATTCCCCGCCATTTCTGCGGTCGTATTTACGGTCCCCTCGAGAGCAGATGTGAGTAGCTCTTCATTGAGTCTATTGGCATTCCATCGTGTTTTTCGGCTTCGGTTCGGGTTGATGGCGCGTTCTTGGCTGCATATTTCGTAAGCGATGTATTGGTGATCGCTGCCTGTGAAGTCTTCTATAACTCTCCAGTTTTTTATCTTGTCTGAAGTTTGTTCTGAGGCAAAGGTTATGTCAGGGATTGTCTCTTCGTATCCAGGTCTCCTAAATGTAGACGTGTTGCCTATATTGACTACATTAATACTTCTTCTTGCGGCCATTTCGAGTATGTACCTTCCGCGTGAGTTTGTATTTGGCATACCCCATTCCTGTGCTCTAGCATTGAAGTCACCGGCGACCAGCACTTCCCCCTCTGTCTCTTGTATAAAGTCTTCTAATCTATCCAGTTTTTCTCGGAACTTGCTTATGCCTTCGTTTGGGGTGAAATAGCAGCTTAATAGTGTGAGTTCCGCGCATTTCATCCAGGCGAAGGCCCTTTCACTGCCTTAGTCTTTAACAGTAATTTTTGTCGCGTTCGGGAACCAGACAGCGGCGGTTCCCAGTGTGTCTGGGAATAATAATAATAATAATAATAATAATAATAATAATAATAATAATAATAATAAGTTTTTTTTTTTTTTTTTTTTTTTTTTGGCCTAGGGGATGGTGGAAAAGCTAATAACGACGAGAAGTAGTCCCGCTCTACTTCAAGTACTGTGCGACTCACACCCACTAAAAACCACCTTAACCCCTTTTATCTTGACACAATCCACTCTGGAAACCACTTTCGTATTACTTCAGAGTGGTGTCGTTTTCTTTCCCCTCCTGGGGACCGGCTTTTTCATTTTGTGTTGTTCTCTTTTGCGGGTTTAGCTCTCTTGCCGGTTAGGCTATCTTCGTTATTGTCGAGACGCGTCTAGGTCTGTCTCTCTTTTTTTGGTTTTTAATATTTTTTCTGTGTATTCACACACTCTATCCCAGTTCTGTGCACTCGCCGACATCTTTTCGACGATGTTGTCTGGAGTGATAGGGCCGAGCAGTTGTTCCAGCTCGCTTCTTTCTGTTAACCATCTGGTGCACTCGAAGAACGTGTGTTTCGCGTCAGCGTTTTCAGAGTCTCCGTACTGGCAAAAAGCGCTTCTGGCTTTCCCGATCTTCTTTAGGTAGCTACTGAAGTAACCATGTCCGGTTAGAAACTGGGTGACATAGTAATTTATTTCGCCGTATTTCCGTTGTGCCCATTTGTCAGCGCTTTTGATTAGTGTAGCAGTCCAACAGCCCCTTCGTTCTGAGTTCCATCTCTCCTGCCATTGTTGTTTCGTATGTTCTTTCGCCTCAAGAACAGCTGCTTCTGTTCCAATTTCGGATTTCCTTTCATATATGTATATTCTCTCTGTTGCGAGGAGATCGATGGGGGTTGTTCCCGCGACTACCAATATGGCTGCTTCTGGTACAGTTCTATATGAGCTCGCGATGCGTAAGGCACCGCGTCTTTGGACTGCGGCCATCTGTTTTCTGTATTTCTCCTGGCGAAGGGCTTCAGCCCATATTTCGCAACCATACAGGAGATTAGAATTTGTTACCGTCATCAGAAGTTTTCTTTTGCTAGCCGTCGGGCCTCCTTGGTTAGCCATTAGTCGGCTTAGTGCTGTCGTTACTTTTGCAGCCCGGTTTGATGAGCCCTTTATTTGTTGCCAGAAGGTGAGTTTCGTATTAAGGTCTACCCCCAGGTACTTGACCGCTTCCTTGCTGGTGATCGTCTCTTGACCTACCTGAAAATCAACTCTGGTCGGGATTCTCTTTTTGGTTAGCAGGACTATCTCCGTCTTTTCTGCAGCTAGCCTTAGGCCATGTTCTTGCATCCAGGGTAGGACTCTTCTCATCACCTGGCTTAATTTTATTTGTGCATTATGAATATCCCTTGCTGTTATCACTGCGGCAATGTCATCCGCGTAGGCTACTAGAAACGTGTCTTCTGGCATCTCCAAGCGAAGGATGTTATCATAAGCGATGTTCCAGAAGTCGGGTCCCAGAATTGAACCCTGCGCTGCTCCAGCGGTGATTTGCTTTCTTCGCGCGCCTTCTTTGGTGTCGTAGATTAGCTCCCTGTCTTTTAGGTAGTCTTTCACCATCCTCAAGAGGTACTCGGGTATGCTAAAGTCGTGTTCGAGCGCGTACATTATGTCCGTCCATCTGGCTGAGTTAAAAGCATTTCGGACATCCAGAGTTGCTAGTAGCACAATCTTTCTTGAGTGGTGATTTCCTTGTTGGGCCATTTGGGTGGACTTTATCACTTCTCTAACTGCACCGATAGTAGAGTGGCCCTTTCGAAAGCCGTGCTGTCTTTCGGCTAAACCTCCTGCTGTTTGTACGGCTGCTGTTATCCGCGTCTTCAGCAGTTTTTCCAGAAGTTTCCCTGCGATATCCAGTATGCATAGGGGCCTGTACGCTGATGGGGTGTCTAGGTTGCCTTTCCCCTTGCTGATTAGTACCAGTCGTTGCATTTTCCATCTTCTGGGGAAAACCGCTTCTTGCAGGCATTTGTTGTACATGTTCAATAGCAGTTGTGGGGATATTTGTGCTATCTTTTTAAGAATCTCGGCTGGTATTCCGTCAGGGCCGGGGGCTTTTCGGATCTGCAGGGTTTTCGCCGCCAGAGTCAGCTCTTCTTCAGTGAATAGTGGGACTTCTTCTAGTGGAGTTATGGGGATGTCAGGGGGTCTGGTGGGGTGAGTTGGGAATAAAGTTTCCACTATGTTCCTCATTTTTTCCTCGCTGAGGTCCGGGCTTGTCATCCGTCTTTCCAGCTTTCGCATTACGATCTTATAGCCTAGTCCCCAGGGATCGTTGCTCACATCTCGGCGAAGGGCTTCCCACTTGTGCCTTTTACTCTGTTTTATTGCTCTCTTGAGCTCGGTCCTTGCATTACTGAATTCCGTTACAGTGTTTGCATTGAGTTCCGCATTTCTTCTTCTCCCCCTGGTGACTCTGCGCCTCAGGTGTAGGCATTTTCTTCGGAGAGCCGCGATCTCGTCGGTCCACCAGTACACCGGTTTTCTGTTTTGGTACCCGAGATGGACGCGTGGCATAGATGCGTTGCATGCTTGGAGTATAAGCTGCACCGTAGCTTCTGTGTTTGTTTCTGCATTCCCCGCCATTTCTGCGGTCGTATTTACGGTCCCCTCGAGAGCAGATGTGAGTAGCTCTTCATTGAGTCTATTGGCATTCCATCGTGTTTTTCGGCTTCGGTTCGGGTTGATGGCGCGTTCTTGGCTGCATATTTCGTAAGCGATGTATTGGTGATCGCTGCCTGTGAAGTCTTCTATAACTCTCCAGTTTTTTATCTTGTCTGAAGTTTGTTCTGAGGCAAAGGTTATGTCAGGGATTGTCTCTTCGTATCCAGGTCTCCTAAATGTAGACGTGTTGCCTATATTGACTACATTAATACTTCTTCTTGCGGCCATTTCGAGTATGTACCTTCCGCGTGAGTTTGTATTTGGCATACCCCATTCCTGTGCTCTAGCATTGAAGTCACCGGCGACCAGCACTTCCCCCTCTGTCTCTTGTATAAAGTCTTCTAATCTATCCAGTTTTTCTCGGAACTTGCTTATGCCTTCGTTTGGGGTGAAATAGCAGCTTAATAGTGTGAGTTCCGCGCATTTCATCCAGGCGAAGGCCCTTTCACTGCCTTAGTCTTTAACAGTAATTTTTGTCGCGTTCGGGAACCAGACAGCGGCGGTTCCCAGTGTGTCTGGGAATAATAATAATAATAATAATAATAATAATAATAATAATAATAATAATAATAATAAGGTTTTTTTTTTTTTTTTTTTTTTTTGGCCTAGGGGATGGTGGAAAAGCTAATAACGACGAGAAGTAGTCCCGCTCTACTTCAAGTACTGTGCGACTCACACCCACTAAAAACCACCTTAACCCCTTTTATCTTGACACAATCCACTCTGGAAACCACTTTCGTATTACTTCAGAGTGGTGTCGTTTTCTTTCCCCTCCTGGGGACCGGCTTTTTCATTTTGTGTTGTTCTCTTTTGCGGGTTTAGCTCTCTTGCCGGTTAGGCTATCTTCGTTATTGTCGAGACGCGTCTAGGTCTGTCTCTCTTTTTTTGGTTTTTAATATTTTTTCTGTGTATTCACACACTCTATCCCAGTTCTGTGCACTCGCCGACATCTTTTCGACGATGTTGTCTGGAGTGATAGGGCCGAGCAGTTGTTCCAGCTCGCTTCTTTCTGTTAACCATCTGGTGCACTCGAAGAACGTGTGTTTCGCGTCAGCGTTTTCAGAGTCTCCGTACTGGCAAAAAGCGCTTCTGGCTTTCCCGATCTTCTTTAGGTAGCTACTGAAGTAACCATGTCCGGTTAGAAACTGGGTGACATAGTAATTTATTTCGCCGTATTTTCGTTGTGCCCATTTGTCAGCGCTTTTGATTAGTGTAGCAGTCCAACGGCCCCTTCGTTCTGAGTTCCATCTCTCCTGCCATTGTTGTTTCGTATGTTCTTTCGCCTCAAGAACAGCTGCTTCCGTTCCAATTTCGGATTTCCTTTCATATATGTATTTTCTCTCTGTTGCGAGGAGATCGATGGGGGTTGTTCCCGCGACTACCAATATAGCTGCTTCTGGTACAGTTCTATATGAGCTCGCGATGCGTAAGGCACCGCGTCTTTGGACTGCTGCCATCTGTTTTCTGTATTTCTCCTGGCGAAGGGCTTCAGCCCATATTTCGCACCCATACAGGAGAATAGAGTTTGTTACCGTCATCAGAAGTTTTCTTTTGCTAGCCGTCGGGCCTCCTATGTTAGCCATTAGTCGGCTTAGTGCTGTCGTTACTTTTGCAGCCCGTTCTGATGCGCCCTTTATTTGTTGCCAGAAGGTGAGTTTCGTATTAAGGACTACCCCCAGGTACTTGACCGCTTCCTTGCTGGTGATCGTCTCTTGCCCTACCTGAAAATCAACTCTGGTCGGGATTCTCTTTTTGGTTAGCAGGACTATCTCCGTCTTTTCTGCAGCTAGCCTTAGGCCATGTTCTTGCATCCAGGGTAGGACTCTTCTTATCACCTGGTTTAATTTCATTTGTGCATTATGAATATCCCTTGCTGTTATCACTGCGGCAATGTCGTCCGCGTAGCCTACTAGAAACGTGTCTTCTGGCATCTCCATGCGAAGGATGTTATCATAAGCGATGTTCCAGAGGTCGGGTCCCAGAATTGAACCCTGCGCTGCTCCAGCGGTGATTTGCTTTCTCCGCGCGCCTTCTTTGGTGTCGTAGATTAGCTCTCTGTCTTTTAGGTAGTCTTTCACCATCCTCAAGAGGTACTCGGGTATGCTAAAGTCGTGTTCGAGCGCGTACATTATGTCCGTCCATCTGGCTGAGTTAAAAGCATTTCGGACATCCAGAGTTGCTAGTAGCACAATCTTTCTTGAGTGGTGATTTCCTTGTTGGGCCATTTGGGTGGACTTTATCACTTCTCTAACTGCTCCGATAGTAGAGTGGCCCTTTCGAAAGCCGTGCTGTCTTTCGGCTAAACCTCCTGCTGTTTGTACGGCTGCTGTTATCCGCGTCTTCAGCAGTTTTTCCAGAAGTTTCCCTGCGATATCCAGTATGCATAGGGGCCTGTACGCTGATGGGGTGTCTAGGTTGCCTTTCCCCTTGCTGATTAGTACCAGTCGTTGCATTTTCCATCTTCTGGGGAAAACCGCTTCTTGCAGGCATTTGTTGTACATGTTCAATAGCAGTTGTGGGGATATTTGTGCTATCTTTTTAAGAATCTCGGCTGGTATTCCGTCAGGGCCGGGGGCTTTTCGGATCTGCAGGGTTTTCGCCGCCAGAGTCAGCTCTTCTTCAGTGAATAGTGGGACTTCTTCTAGTGGAGTTATGGGGATGTCAGGGGGTCTGGTGGGGTGAGTTGGGAATAAAGTTTCCACTATGTTCCTCATTTTTTCCTCGCTGAGGTCCGGGCTTGTCATCCGTCTTTCCAGCTTTCGCATTACGATCTTATAGCCTAGTCCCCAGGGATCGTTGCTCACATCTCGGCGAAGGGCTTCCCACTTGTGCCTTTTACTCTGTTTTATTGCTCTCTTGAGCTCGGTCCTTGCATTACTGAATTCCGTTACAGTGTTTGCATTGAGTTCCGAATTTCTTCTTCTCCCCCTGGTGACTCTGCGCCTCAGGTGTAGGCATTTTCTTCGGAGAGCCGCGATCTCGTCGGTCCACCAGTACACCGGTTTTCTGTTTTGGTACCCGAGATGGACGCGTGGCATAGATGCGTTGCATGCTTGGAGTATAAGCTGCACCGTAGCTTCTGTGTTTGTTTCTGCATTCCCCGCCATTTCTGCGGTCGTATTTACGGTCCCCTCGAGAGCAGATGTGAGTAGCTCTTCATTGAGTCTATTGGCATTCCATCGTGTTTTTCGGCTTCGGTTCGGGTTGATGGCGCGTTCTTGGCTGCATATTTCGTAAGCGATGTATTGGTGATCGCTGCCTGTGAAGTCTTCTATAACTCTCCAGTTTTTTATCTTGTCTGAAGTTTGTTCTGAGGCAAAGGTTATGTCAGGGATTGTCTCTTCGTATCCAGGTCTCCTAAATGTAGACGTGTTGCCTATATTGACTACATTAATACTTCTTCTTGCGGCCATTTCGAGTATGTACCTTCCGCGTGAGTTTGTATTTGGCATACCCCATTCCTGTGCTCTAGCATTGAAGTCACCGGCGACCAGCACTTCCCCCTCTGTCTCTTGTATAAAGTCTTCTAATCTATCCAGTTTTTCTCGGAACTTGCTTATGCCTTCGTTTGGGGTGAAATAGCAGCTTAATAGTGTGAGTTCCGCGCATTTCATCCAGGCGAAGGCCCTTTCACTGCCTTAGTCTTTAACAGTAATTTTTGTCGCGTTCGGGAACCAGACAGCGGCGGTTCCCAGTGTGTCTGGGAATAATAATAATAATAATAATAATAATAATAATAATAATAATAATAATAATAAGTTTTTTTTTTTTTTTTTTTTTTTTTTGGCCTAGGGGATGGTGGAAAAGCTAATAACGACGAGAAGTAGTCCCGCTCTACTTCAAGTACTGTGCGACTCACACCCACTAAAAACCACCTTAACCCCTTTTATCTTGACACAATCCACTCTGGAAACCACTTTCGTATTACTTCAGAGTGGTGTCGTTTTCTTTCCCCTCCTGGGGACCGGCTTTTTCATTTTGTGTTGTTCTCTTTTGCGGGTTTAGCTCTCTTGCCGGTTAGGCTATCTTCGTTATTGTCGAGACGCGTCTAGGTCTGTCTCTCTTTTTTTGGTTTTTAATATTTTTTCTGTGTATTCACACACTCTATCCCAGTTCTGTGCACTCGCCGACATCTTTTCGACGATGTTGTCTGGAGTGATAGGGCCGAGCAGTTGTTCCAGCTCGCTTCTTTCTGTTAACCATCTGGTGCACTCGAAGAACGTGTGTTTCGCGTCAGCGTTTTCAGAGTCTCCGTACTGGCAAAAAGCGCTTCTGGCTTTCCCGATCTTCTTTAGGTAGCTACTGAAGTAACCATGTCCGGTTAGAAACTGGGTGACATAGTAATTTATTTCGCCGTATTTTCGTTGTGCCCATTTGTCAGCGCTTTTGATTAGTGTAGCAGTCCAACGGCCCCTTCGTTCTGAGTTCCATCTCTCCTGCCATTGTTGTTTCGTATGTTCTTTCGCCTCAAGAACAGCTGCTTCCGTTCCAATTTCGGATTTCCTTTCATATATGTATTTTCTCTCTGTTGCGAGGAGATCGATGGGGGTTGTTCCCGCGACTACCAATATAGCTGCTTCTGGTACAGTTCTATATGAGCTCGCGATGCGTAAGGCACCGCGTCTTTGGACTGCTGCCATCTGTTTTCTGTATTTCTCCTGGCGAAGGGCTTCAGCCCATATTTCGCACCCATACAGGAGAATAGAGTTTGTTACCGTCATCAGAAGTTTTCTTTTGCTAGCCGTCGGGCCTCCTATGTTAGCCATTAGTCGGCTTAGTGCTGTCGTTACTTTTGCAGCCCGTTCTGATGCGCCCTTTATTTGTTGCCAGAAGGTGAGTTTCGTATTAAGGACTACCCCCAGGTACTTGACCGCTTCCTTGCTGGTGATCGTCTCTTGCCCTACCTGAAAATCAACTCTGGTCGGGATTCTCTTTTTGGTTAGCAGGACTATCTCCGTCTTTTCTGCAGCTAGCCTTAGGCCATGTTCTTGCATCCAGGGTAGGACTCTTCTTATCACCTGGTTTAATTTCATTTGTGCATTATGAATATCCCTTGCTGTTATCACTGCGGCAATGTCGTCCGCGTAGCCTACTAGAAACGTGTCTTCTGGCATCTCCATGCGAAGGATGTTATCATAAGCGATGTTCCAGAGGTCGGGTCCCAGAATTGAACCCTGCGCTGCTCCAGCGGTGATTTGCTTTCTCCGCGCGCCTTCTTTGGTGTCGTAGATTAGCTCTCTGTCTTTTAGGTAGTCTTTCACCATCCTCAAGAGGTACTCGGGTATGCTAAAGTCGTGTTCGAGCGCGTACATTATGTCCGTCCATCTGGCTGAGTTAAAAGCATTTCGGACATCCAGAGTTGCTAGTAGCACAATCTTTCTTGAGTGGTGATTTCCTTGTTGGGCCATTTGGGTGGACTTTATCACTTCTCTAACTGCTCCGATAGTAGAGTGGCCCTTTCGAAAGCCGTGCTGTCTTTCGGCTAAACCTCCTGCTGTTTGTACGGCTGCTGTTATCCGCGTCTTCAGCAGTTTTTCCAGAAGTTTCCCTGCGATATCCAGTATGCATAGGGGCCTGTACGCTGATGGGGTGTCTAGGTTGCCTTTCCCCTTGCTGATTAGTACCAGTCGTTGCATTTTCCATCTTCTGGGGAAAACCGCTTCTTGCAGGCATTTGTTGTACATGTTCAATAGCAGTTGTGGGGATATTTGTGCTATCTTTTTAAGAATCTCGGCTGGTATTCCGTCAGGGCCGGGGGCTTTTCGGATCTGCAGGGTTTTCGCCGCCAGAGTCAGCTCTTCTTCAGTGAATAGTGGGACTTCTTCTAGTGGAGTTATGGGGATGTCAGGGGGTCTGGTGGGGTGAGTTGGGAATAAAGTTTCCACTATGTTCCTCATTTTTTCCTCGCTGAGGTCCGGGCTTGTCATCCGTCTTTCCAGCTTTCGCATTACGATCTTATAGCCTAGTCCCCAGGGATCGTTGCTCACATCTCGGCGAAGGGCTTCCCACTTGTGCCTTTTACTCTGTTTTATTGCTCTCTTGAGCTCGGTCCTTGCATTACTGAATTCCGTTACAGTGTTTGCATTGAGTTCCGCATTTCTTCTTCTCCCCCTGGTGACTCTGCGCCTCAGGTGTAGGCATTTTCTTCGGAGAGCCGCGATCTCGTCGGTCCACCAGTACACCGGTTTTCTGTTTTGGTACCCGAGATGGACGCGTGGCATAGATGCGTTGCATGCTTGGAGTATAAGCTGCACCGTAGCTTCTGTGTTTGTTTCTGCATTCCCCGCCATTTCTGCGGTCGTATTTACGGTCCCCTCGAGAGCAGATGTGAGTAGCTCTTCATTGAGTCTATTGGCATTCCATCGTGTTTTTCGGCTTCGGTTCGGGTTGATGGCGCGTTCTTGGCTGCATATTTCGTAAGCGATGTATTGGTGATCGCTGCCTGTGAAGTCTTCTATAACTCTCCAGTTTTTTATCTTGTCTGAATTTTGTTCTGAGGCAAAGGTTATGTCAGGGATTGTCTCTTCGTATCCAGGTCTCCTAAATGTAGACGTGTTGCCTATATTGACTACATTAATACTTCTTCTTGCGGCCATTTCGAGTATGTACCTTCCGCGTGAGTTTGTATTTGGCATACCCCATTCCTGTGCTCTAGCATTGACGTCACCGGCGACCAGCACTTCCCCCTCTGTCTCTTGTATAAAGTCTTCTAATCTATCCAGTTTTTCTCGGAACTCGCTTATGCCTTCGTTTGGGGTGAAATAGCAGCTTATTAGTGTGAGTTCCGCGCATTTCATCCAGGCGAAGCCTCTTTCACTGCCTTGGTCTTTAACAGTAATTTTTGTCGCGTTCGGGATCCAGACAGCGGCGGTTCCCAGTGTGTCTGTGATCCAGTTTGGGCATTTTTTATTCTTATACTGTTCGCTGATGATAACTATGTCTGCTTTCAGCTCAGTTATGAGTTTGATTAGGAGCTCATCCGCCATTCGACTTCTGTGGAGATTTCCTTGGAGTATTCTGCTCATTTGGCGTTTCTTTTCTTTGCTCTTTCAAGTGCCTCTCTAAACACCTGACATTTGCCTGACCCTGGCACGTGATCCAGTCCTAGTGATGGATTCTTAAGCGCAGTCCATAAGCAGCACTTTGCGCTTTTCGTGCAGTCTTGTTTTTTGTGTCCCTGTTCTCCGCATTTAATACAGAGTCCCAGGCTCTTACGATCCACTTCTGCGCAGGAAGTTTGCAGGTGTCCATACCCGAAGCATCTGTAGCAGCATGGGACTACAACCCTTCTGCGGATTCTGCAGTGAATCCATCCTATTTTAATCCTGGGGGATTTCATTAGTTCTTCGGCTATTCGAGTGTTTACTTCTACTATGACAATTTGTTGGCCACTTCGACTCTGTTTAGTGACAAAAGCTCGGATGTCTAATGTGGGGTCACTAACTCTGTTCTTTATGGCTTGGTGGACTTCTTCTACAGTGGTAAGTTCGTCCATATCCCTTATTTCGAGTGTTATTTTTGGTTCCAGATTACGAACAACCGCCTTTTCGCCTAAGATATTTTCCAGCGACCTTCCAAAGGCTACCTTGTCCTTTGTCTTGGCGTCGAGCTCAACGAGGACGTCTCCTCCTTTCGTTTTACGCACTGCTCTTATGACAGTTCCAGAGTCATCTGGGTTTGCGCTGGTGCGTATTTCCTTTAGGATCCCTGCATATGTTTCTTCGCCTCTCGGCTTAATAAGAATTGCTTCGGGTCGGAGCTTGGCTTGTTTTTTCTTTTTCTGTCTATTCCTTGGTGTAGTTTCCTTTCCTTTTTGCTCGTCTGTTTTTTGTTTTTGGGGAGTTTTCTCCTCTTTCGAGTCCCTCTGTTCTTCGTGTGTTCGAGCTTTTTTCCTTGTAACTATATGCCACTTTTCTCTTCCGTTCTCGTTGGATTGTCTAAGCGATTCAGTTTCTGCTGGGCTCGCTGCTACTCTTTTCTTCTTTGCGGTTCTTGGAGTGTCTTCTATTACCACAACCGGCTGACACTTCTTGCTCCAAGAGGTTGTATTTGGTCGTGTTATTTGTTTCTCCGTGTTCAGCCAATTTCGCCTGTAGCTTTCCATTACCTCCAGCAGTTCCTCTAGTTCCGAGACACCCGATTTTACGTCCATGCTGACATTCCTTTGCCTTGTCATAGCCAGTTTCATTTTTCGAAGCACGTCTTTACACTTGGTTAAGGACTCTTGCTCCGCGGTCCTCATCTTCTCAATATACTCTTGCCGTGGTGAGGTGTAGGCTATCACGGAGTCTGTCAGCACCGGTGTAGTTTCCTGGTCTTTTTCTCGCGGGTTTTTGTTTGCTGCTGAGGAGAGACGAGCTGGTGTCGGTTCTGTGGTGCTCGATTGCAATTTTCGCTCACTTCTATCACTAACGCTCGCGCCCGCTGGTGTTAGTGTGGGCGAACGTGTGATCTTACTACTGCTTTTGAATATGCTTGCGCATTCTTCACTACTCTCTTTTTCTAGCGCTTGTGGTGTGTTTCTATTTACTGCTTGTAATTGTTTTTGTGTTCTATTCATGTTTTTTCTGTTGGGTCCCCGCTTTGAGCCGCTATCCTCGTACGGTTGTACAGTCGCTTCTATTAATCCCCGTGGTTATCTATGCAAGCAGGGAGGCCACGCAAGGGTTGACATAGGTCCTTATGAGAGTCTATGTTCAGAGCCAGGATCTAAGCGCAAAATCAGGAGTTATTCTCAACTGAACCTGTACCACCAACTTAACGGCGAGACTCGGAACGTACTCAAAGCCTAGCCACAGTTTTAATGGGACGGGGGCGGACGCAGCATTAGCCTGAAAGCCGTTTCTCCAAGATGTCACTCTTGGGTATTAAGGTAACAGAATACTGCATCCACCAGCTCTCGGCAATCTATTCCAAATATTTCATAGAGGTCGTGTACCGGTTTCGTATTCCAGGTCGTCATCAGTTTCATAACCCTCATCAGGTATCTATACCAATGGGGTCTCCCGCTCTCGTTGGCCCCGACCCACGATCCACACAGGTTGGTTACTGTATCTCACAATGGGTTGCTCGGGTTTCCAGGGGGCACCGGATCGTGGAGGTGAGAGTCGGACATTAGGAACCCGCAGCTCATGCTAGCTGGAAACGGCATGTAGCCACGTGGGCCTTTTGCCCCCAATAATAATAATAATAATAATAATAATAATAATAATAATAATAATAATAATAATAATAATAATAATAATAATAATAATCTATTCCAAATATTTCATAGAGGTCGTGTACCGGTTTCGTATTCCAGGTCGTCATCAGTTTCATAACCCTCATCAGGTATCTATTCCAATGGGGTCTCCCGCTCTCGTTGGCCCCGACCCACGATCCACACAGGTTGGTTACTGTATCTCACAATGGGTTGCTCGGGTTTCCAGGGGGCACCGGATCGTGGAGGTGAGAGTCGGACATTAGGAACCCAATAATAATAATAATAATAATAATAATAATAATAATAATAATAATAATAATAATAATAATAATAATAATAATAATAATAATAATAATAATAATAATAATAATAATAATAATAATAATAATAATAATAATAATAATAATAATAATAATAATAATAATAATAATAATAATAATAATAATAATAATAATAATAATAATAATAATAATAATAATAATAATAATAATAATAATAATAATAATAATAATAATAATAATAATAATAATAATAATAATAATAATAATAATAATAATAATAATAATAATAATAATAATAATAATAATAATAATAATAATAATAATAATAATAATAATAATAATAATAATAATAATAATAATAATAATAATAATAATAATAATAATAATAATAATAATAATAATAATAATAATAATAATAATAATAATAATAATAATAATAATAATAATAATAATAATAATAATAATAATAATAATAATAATAATAATAATAATAATAATAATAATAATAATAATAATAATAATAATAATAATAATAATAATAATAATAATAATAATAATAATAATAATAATAATAATAATAATAATAATAATAATAATAATAATAATAATAATAATAATAATAATAATAATAATAATAATAATAATAATAATAATAATAATAATAATAATAATAATAATAATAATAATAATAATAATAATAATAATAATAATAATAATAATAATAATAATAATAATAATAATAATAATAATAATAATAATAATAATAATAATAATAATAATAATAATAATAATAATAATAATAATAATAATAATAATAATAATAATAATAATAATAATAATAATAATAATAATAATAATAATAATAATAATAATAATAATAATAATAATAATAATAATAATAATAATAATAATAATAATAATAATAATAATAATAATAATAATAATAATAATAATAATAATAATAATAATAATAATAATAATAATAATAATAATAATAATAATAATAATAATAATAATAATAATAATAATAATAATAATAATAATAATAATAATAATAATAATAATAATAATAATAATAATAATAATAATAATAATAATAATAATAATAATAATAATAATAATAATAATAATAATAATAATAATAATAATAATAATAATAATAATAATAATAATAATAATAATAATAATAATAATAATAATAATAATAATAATAATAATAATAATAATAATAATAATAATAATAATAATAATAATAATAATAATAATAATAATAATAATAATAATAATAATAATAATAATAATAATAATAATAATAATAATAATAATAATAATAATAATAATAATAATAATAATAATAATAATAATAATAATAATAATAATAATAATAATAATAATAATAATAATAATAATAATAATAATAATAATAATAATAATAATAATAATAATAATAATAATAATAATAATAATAATAATAATAATAATAATAATAATAATAATAATAATAATAATAATAATAATAATAATAATAATAATAATAATAATAATAATAATAATAATAATAATAATAATAATAATAATAATAATAATAATAATAATAATAATAATAATAATAATAATAATAATAATAATAATAATAATAATAATAATAATAATAATAATAATAATAATAATAATAATAATAATAATAATAATAATAATAATAATAATAATAATAATAATAATAATAATAATAATAATAATAATAATAATAATAATAATAATAATAATAATAATAATAATAATAATAATAATAATAATAATAATAATAATAATAATAATAATAATAATAATAATAATAATAATAATAATAATAATAATAATAATAATAATAATAATAATAATAATAATAATAATAATAATAATAATAATAATAATAATAATAATAATAATAATAATAATAATAATAATAATAATAATAATAATAATAATAATAATAATAATAATAATAATAATAATAATAATAATAATAATAATAATAATAATAATAATAATAATAATAATAATAATAATAATAATAATAATAATAATAATAATAATAATAATAATAATAATAATAATAATAATAATAATCATAATAATAATAATAATAATAATAATAATAATAATAATAATAATAATAATAATAATAATAATAATAATAATAATAATAATAATAATAATAATAATAATAATAATAATAATAATAATAATAATAATAATAATAATAATAATAATAATAATAATAATAATAATAATAATAATAATAATAATAATAATAATAATGTGCATTGAACGAGTTGATATTGTTCACGCCGAGTATAATATAAAATTGAAGGATCGGGTTAATGTAATTATGTGGTGTTTGTAGTGAGCGTTTCGATGTAAATTGGATAGAGTGTTTGAATGTTTGTTTGATTATATATGGTACATGTATTTTGTGTGTGAGTGTTTAAAATAATAGGCGATTTGGCGAAATGATTAACAGCCGTTTACGTATTTTTTTTTTTTGAATATACTCGTAGGTTAGTGGACTGTAATTGTGGATGAAGCTTATGCGTTGACAAAGTGAGTGTGTTCTATGGCGACGATTGCCGTTGGTGCCGGAATCCTTGTAAGTTCAGTTGCACAGTTTTCCATCGATCGACGATAGCGCTTGGAAGTCATCAGGGTCTTCAGTCAATGAACAAAGAGGACTTGAGTTTGGGCACTCTTCGATTTGGGATAGCAGCGTGCCAAGCTCTTCGTAGGTCAGTGTTCCGTTTCCAACTATACGACTGAAGTGATGTTTCATGCTTTTCACCCCGGCTCACCACAGACCTCCGAAGTGGGGAGGCGCAGGAGGAATAAACTTCCACTGTGTCCCGTGCGTTGCTAATACATCCGCTATCTCCTTCCAGTCGTCGGAAGCCTCCTTCATGAGACGAAGGAATTCTTCTTTAGCTCCCACGAAGTTGGTACCACAATCGCTAAAAACCTTACTGCAGATTTCTCGCCGCGCCATGAATCGCCTGAAAGCTGATAGAAAGGCTTGAGTCGTCCAGTCACTTAGCGCTTCCAAGTGAATGGCTTTAGTGCCCAAACACAGAAAAATAGCCAAGTACACCTTGCAGCACTTGACTCCGCGACCTTTCCATGATCGTACGCTAATTGACCCCGCGTAGTTGAAGCTCGTGTGGGAAAAGTGCCGTGATCTTTGAACTCTAGATGCCGGAAGTTCTCCCATCAGTTGCTGAGCCTTTTTGTGACTGAAGCCGAAGGAAATGACGCATTGGTGAACAAACCGTTTGAGTGCTACCTTTGTTTCGAGTATCCCTCCGTGCAGTGTTTTTTGGTGAGCATCTCTCTTGATCAGGTTGGTTAAATGAGGAGATGGCAGCAGTATGATGGGGTGATGCTGGTTATGCGGGAGAGCAGATTTTTGGAGCCTTTCTCCCATTCTGAGAATTACTGCACTGTTTTGAAACGGGTCCAATGGTACCGTTCCTCTGGACTTAGGGATCCCTCCTGGGAACATCTCTTCCTCTTTGGCGTCATGGCTGCGAGATGAATTGTCTTGGCATTCCTGCATCCTTCAATGGTCAGTTCATTCGGTTGAGTTGGCATTTGGAAGTTCTATTCCTCTTGTAGAAAGGGAGGTCCGTTTCACCATAATGTTGACTTGATCAACGCAGACGGAAGCTTGCCCCTAGACGCTGAACTTTCCAGGGTTGCTTAAGTCAATACGTGTCTCATATTGTTGGGCTCCACTAAACGCTGGATTTCTGCCACCCTGTTACGCACAAATTTTTTTTTTTTTGTTTTTTTCCGGCGAGGGCAGGTGAAAATCTTCCATCAGACACTATGAGGATCAGAAGCGCGTGCTCATAGTAGTGTGAGATTCTTACTCACTAAAAACACCTCCCTTCATTGTTGATTTTAATACCGCAACTAAGTAGAACTTATCAAGCAGTTTTTATTTCATAAGTTAGTCACGATTGGTAGGACACTTTCCAATGGAAGACCCTACATATTCCGCTTTCTTAATGCGGTTTCAATTTATCGCGCAAGGCCCAACGGTTTAGTTCGTTGAAGACGGCGTAGTATGTTTCGTTCGTCCAAGACTTCTAGGACTGTATTGTTGATATGGCCGCTTAACCGGACTTTATGTTTTTGTGCGCAGTTCCTGACTTCATCTTCCACGAAAGGAACTCCGAGGTCTCGATGCAGGTCATTATTTCTTATAAAACATGGGGCACGCACAAATTGTCGTAGCACTTTATTTTCAAAAGTTTGTATTATATTTACATTTGATTTCTTAGTACAACCCCAGAGTTGTATACCATAGGTCCACACCGGCTTTAGCACTTGCTTATAAAGAAGCAGCTTGTTTTCTAAGCTTAGTTTGGAATATTTACCAAGTAGCCAGTACATTTCTCTGTATTTGGCCTCTAGTTCTTTTCGTTTCTTTCTAACATGCGTTTTCCATTTAAGCTTCGCGTCAAGTGTCATTCCCAAATACTTAGCCTCGTTTGCAAAGGGGATACACACCGAGTTTATAGAAATGGGCAAGTGATTTATCTTTCTGTAGGTGAAGTCAACATGTACAGATTTTGTCTCATTAAGGGTAATTCGCCAGATCTTTGTCCACTCGTAGACTTTATTTAAAGCAGTCTGAAGTTTCGCCGTTGAGTCTTCTATTGATTCTCCAACCGCTAAGATAGCGGTGTCGTCAGCAAAAGTAGCGAGAACAGTATCCTCGACATGTGGTATACCTCTTGTATATAAAAGGTACAAAAGTGGGCCCAGTACGCTTCCCTGCGGTACTCCGGCTAGGATATCTTTAAATTCCGAAACATCATTTCCGTATCGAACGCGAAAAATTCTATTTTCAAAATAGCTTGTCAATATATTATAAAGCTTTAATGGCAAAATTCGTCGCAGTTTGAACTTCAAACCTTCATGCCATACTTTGTCAAAAGCTTGTGAGACGTCAAGAAATACGCTCGAACAAATCTTTTTTTCTTCCAGGGATCTTTCAATTACATCAGTAATTCTATGCACCTGATCAATTGTTGAATGCTTAGTCCGAAATCCAAATTGATGGCTGGGAATAAGATTTTGGTTTTCGATAATTGGGAGAAGACGTTTTAGCAAAATCCTCTCAAAGATTTTCGACAGGATCGGTAGAAGAGAAATGGGTCTGTATGATTTTTAATCGTTTGGAGGTTTTCCTGGTTTTAGTACCATAATGACTTCTGCAACTTTCCACTGGCTTGGCACGTATTCAAGCCTCAGAGCCGCGTTAATAATGTGTAAGAGCTTTATAAGTGCTTTTTGAGGTAGCATTTTCAGAACTTCTCCGGTAATAAGGTCATACCCCGGAGCCTTCTTTGGTTTTAATTTCCTTATTACAGTTTTGATTTCAGCAAGAGTTGCATTTGTCATTACAAAATTACTATATGCTATTTCTAAAGAACTGGTGCCGGGTGCCAGTGTCGGGCCGTCGGAGGGCTTGAAAATTTCTTCAAGATAGTCGGCAAAAACCTCCGCTTTTTCCTTATCCCCCTTAGCCCATTCGTTATTGCCGACCTTGATTGGTGGCGCGGGGATTTTGGGCCTTTTTAAGCATTTTAAAGCTTTCCAAAGCGAGTAATTTGTTTCTTTTCCTGCCGTCAGGTTTTGAACATATGTATTTACTTCGGAATTTCTGTAACTTTTAAGAGTCTCCTTGAGCAGATTACAGAGCCTGTTTAAGCGTGTTTTATCCTGCGGCGCTCGAGTTGTTTGCCATCTTTTGCGAGCTTTTCTTTTTTCTCTTATCATATCTTTTACCTCAGGCGGGTAGTTTAAGTTACGTTTAGCCGTGTTTTTTCGTTGACAAGGTGTATTATTCCACGCAGCACATTGGACTATTTCAACGAAAGAATCCACTTCGATTTCGAGTTCAAGTGCTGCTTTAAGTGAAACGTCTAGTTCTAGGTTATTATTAATCTCATTTCTGAATCCTTCCCAATTAGTATTTCGTCCAGTTAGTCTTAATGGTCCTTGTTTTTTAATAAACGTGTCGTTCATTGTCAGTATGACTGGAGAATGATCGGAGGAAAGATCGAAGCTTTCATCAACGTTTATATCCGAGTTACGAATTCCTTTAACAACGAAGAAATCGACAAGATCGGGTATTTTCGTTGTGTCTGTTGGCCAATAAGTCGGCTTGCCCGTTGAATAGAAGTCACAATTGTGTTCCATACATGCTTTATAGAGTATTTTACCCTTTTGGGAGACACATCTTGATCCCCAAAAAGTGTGTTTGGCATTGAAATCACCGCCAATCATAAAAGCCGATCCAAGAGAATTGAATATATTTTTAAATATATGTTTTGAAGGCGTAAATCGTGGAGGACAGTAGATGGCTGAAATAGTAAAGGAGTTCCGTACCAATTTTACGCGCACCGCAATTAGTTGTACAGACTCGAGCTCTACTTTTATATCTTCGTTGTGCTCAAGAGACTCTTTAATGTATACAGAGGATCCGCCTCTCGCGTTTCCCGAAGTGTGATACGCGTAGTAATCTTTAAAACCTCTAATTTTTGCAGATGACCCATTTTTCAAGTGGGTTTCGGAAACCAAACAAACGTCAATGTCGTTTTTCCTTAGTAATAACTCAAGTTCATAAAGTTTTTCTAAGATTCCGTTTGCATTCCAGGTGAGTACGTTTAATTTTTCCCTTTTCATTTTTTAGGCGAAGGACGTTTTTTATTGAACCTATTTTCAAACTTCTTTAGCTTATCTAAAATAAGTTCATTGATTTTGTTTTGCTGCTCAAGCTGCGCGAGAATAACGGAAAATACTTGGGAAGCAGGATCTCCGGAATCTTTTGCCTTTAGCTTGGTAGCTTCAGCGTATGTAAGTTTTTCCGATGCTTTCTTTTCAACACTGGAATCAATCACTTTCGCCTTGGCGTTTTTAACGATATTTTGAGCAGATCCCGATGTTTTTTCTTTAGTTTTGGGATTCTCTTTTTGTGGCTTAAACAACTTGTCACGTCTGTTTTGCAACTCCTTTGCTACTTCACAGCCACGGAAATTTGCTATGTGTTTACCCCTGCAGTTGACACAAGTCGGAGGGGTTTGTTTGCTTACGTTGCATTCTTTGGACAGGTGTTTACCTGCGCATTTTACGCACCGAGGCTCTTTTTGGCAGTAAGCTTGCGTATGGTTAAATTCCTGGCACCGCTTACACTGCGGGATCAGTTTCGAGTTTTTGCGTCGAGGCTCAATTTTAACAATAATGTTGAGGATTGACTTAATATCGTATATTTTTTGGGTATGTTCCGTGTTCTCATAGGTTAGCATAAAGAGGGGAAGGCTACGTTTAACTGTCATATCCTTTCCTTCAATTTTTTGTTTCTCTCGCTTTTCGATGTTGACGACGTCAATGATTTTAAAACCCTTGTTTTTTAAATCACTTACGATATCTTCTTTTGGGCAAGACGGATGCAGTCCTCTGGCGACGACACGAATAGGTCTTTCGCACTTGTTCTCGTATGTGAACCATTGGATTTTTTCGACGCTTAACTTGCGAGAAAGAATGCGATAGTTGTCAGCGTCCTTGACGTTGACTTTCCATACATTATTATTGCGCGATGTTACTATATAGTCCGATCTCGGCAGGGTCATCAATATGTTTTGGAGTTTCTTGTAATCTGAAACTCCAGTGACATTGATTGGCGGGGGTGTTCGTTGTTTTTCCGCTTTGATTTTTTCAGGACTCATGTTATTGTTGACATTTTTCTTCGATTCATCTCCCTTTGCTTCACGTTGAGAGACGATTTTGGGAGAAGACGCAGCTTTACGCTTTTTTCCGGGACGTTTTTGCAAGATCCAGTCGGTTTCTCGACCTAGCTCTTCTTCATCTGTTTCGTAGATATTTTTAACAGATTCAATAGACATAACGTCGCTGTTTGACTTTTCCTTGGTTTTCAGTTTTTCCAGTTCTTTTTTAAGATCTTCGCATGTCGCTTCCATTTTGGTTAGCCTAGTACGAAGTTCGGTGTTTTCGTCTTTCAGGCTATTTATTTTCGCTGAGGTCCATTCTTCGCAAGACGACGTTTTTGGTGTCGTTGGACTTCTTTTGTTATCTTCTTGTTTTGGAGATCTAGGTGGTGGAGATCTCGAAACCCGTGAACTTTTTCCGAACGGGTTGATAAGATGCAATAATTGGCTCGCCCCAGAATCCATCGAGCCGACCTCCGTAGAGGGTGGATTTTCCAGCATAGCTGGTCTGCCACCTGGGGTAATAATTCCATTTGTTTTACTCATTGCATAATTAGTATACACTTCGCGCTCGGTATACGGAGGGTGCATTTTAGTCGCCTCTTACGACAGGCATGCATACCTCGGGTATATTCTAACCCCTACCCGAAGGGGTAGGAGAGCCGTTTATCCAAGCTAGCGTGGTCGTTGAGTTAGTCCAAACGTAGGTTTTCCATTCGAGCCTTTCGAGAACGATAGTGGTATGGTGGATTAGCTTTGCCTGCATGACGGTACTGCGGAGTTCCAGCCGTGGAAGACTTACGGATGCGAATAACGTGACCTTTGACTTCGCAATTAGTAAGTCCGTGTGAACCTTTCCCTCTTTGTCTTCGACTTTCAGGTATAAGGCGGCGCCATATGCCTTTCCCGACGCGTCACGGAATCCGTGAAATTCAACGCGGTTTGTCTTGCTGGTAGTAATCACCCACCTGGGAAAACAGACTTCGTTTATTGTCTTCAATCTGTTGATCCCGCGATGTTTTGCAGACCCATAGTTGCTGCACGAATGATTTTGCAATGAGGATGCAGGGTGTGATCCATCCCAGAGGATCGAACAACCGTGCTATTGTGGACAGAACAAATTTTTGGTAGGTTATAACATAGCCAGTGGCGCGCAGCTAATGGAAAACTCATCGCTTCCATGAAGCCAGCGAATGGCTACTATCTTAACTTTGTCTCCGTTCTCAGTTCTCAGTTGGCCATGAAAAGCTCACTTTCCGATCTTCCCCTCTTACGTCTTTAAGAAAAAACTTTTGGTTGGAGGTCTATTTCCTGAGATTAAACCCGCGTGGTTCTAACGCTGCCTAATATCCTTAATTTTTTTGTTCGCCTCCTCCAGAGTATCAGTTCCCGGGATTAGATCGTCGACATACTTTACATCTCGTCTCGTATCATTCTCGCTGCCAACTGATATTGACACTCGGTGTCGTCTGCCAATTTTTTGAGAGTCCAGGTCGCTATATACAGAGCAGAGGCTGTTCCAAATGTTACCGTTTTTAGGCGATACACTCTCAACAGTTCTTGGATGTTTTACGCCAAAAAATGAGTTTGTACCATGAGTTCTGCTCCGACACCCAAATCTGACGGTACATCTTCTCAAGATCAGCTGCGAAAGTAAATCGGTAAGATCGCCACAGCAAAATTATGTCTATAACATTGACCTGCAATTTGGGCCTGTCATAAGCTAATCGCTTAGCGATAATCCATCAGCTGTAAAGAACGACGCGTCAAAGACCACTTTGAGCTTGGTAGTTGAGCTGCTCTCCTTCAATACAGCATGATGTGGAAGGAAATAGTGTCCAGGGTTACTAATTTCCTTTCCTTCAATCACTGACATGTCCGCCTTGTATTCTTCCATACAAGTTGTATACTGGTCACGTAGAAGAGTATTGCCGGCTCCCCCCTCTGATCTGTATTGGACTGGACGCGTGTTACCTTGGAACGGTAATGACACTTGATAACGTCCAACGTCCATTTCTCGGACGTTGCGAACAAAGTGCTCCTCGCACTCGGCATCCTCAGCGCTTGTCGAAGGTATCACGAGTACCTCCTTCAGTTCCCAAAACCTCTTAAGCTGGTAGTCGCCTTCACCTGTCTGAAAAAAAGCCTGACTCTTTGGGTGCTCTTACAAATTGGATCCAACCCAACTTGGTCTTTTGTAGCACGGGCAAATTCTCCTCCTCGGATCTTATTATCTCAGGAAAAAATATCTCGTCATAGACATCGAAACAGCCAAATCTATTTTGGCTGGACAAACAAAGTTAGGATCCGCTAGTACCTAGTCATCCAGATGCTTTCTACCAACAGATCGAGTTCGGGCCAGGAGAAGGCCAGACAGTGACTTGAAAATACAGCCCTGCGTTGTTGTTGCGAAGGCTGCATGCTAAGACGACAAGGTGACTTCGACAACTTTCGTACATGTTCCGCTTTTGACCTACACTGACCCGTAAACTTCAATGTGCGTAGATCTGGACTTCAAGGGAAGTAATTAAACAGTTGACTCAGAAATAAATATAGCTTCAGAACCTGAATCCAGCAGAGCTGGAAGTGAAATAAATTCTCCGGAAGCAGTCCTAACGTTCACCATCACTGTAGCTAACAGTACCTGTGTGTTGACATGTGATGTGGAATGAAAGATGTTTACCGTTGACCGTTGACTTGGAATAACGGACTGACCTAGAACAAAAGACGGAGCCTGCGGGTTTGCGTTAAAATGAAGAAGAGAATGATGCGGCTGCTGGCACTAAAAACACCTACGAGTGCTTGGGCATTCCCCTGACCTGTGACTATAACTGAGGCAATTTTTGCAAATACCTAACCTTTCAACTTTTTGACACCGTTCTTAGACCCTTCTGCACACCTTGCTATCTTGGTTTGCTGATGGAACGAGTTTCGATGAGATGATGGTCTTAACGTTTCTGTAAACCCTCGTGCTGGTTGCTGCACGACTGCTTCAAGTATTCGGGACCTGCTCTCTAATAACCGCTTGAACTCATGTAAAGTCGGAAGTTCTTTGAAATTTATAAATTCTTAGGCATAGCTCAAAATAATGTGATATACAAGTACATGGGTATTATGTAAATAGGAAAACAGATTTAAGGGGGTTTATTGGACAACAATTCAAATACATAACTGTTCGGTACTATAGGATGGCTGGCTCCGAGTATCGTCAAAGCGAAACTAATATTACCAGAACTTTGGCGCAATGAATGTTCTTGGGACGCACCGATTCTTCACCGGAAAATCCTTGGTTGAATTACATACTGGGCTAAAAAAATTGCACCACACAGAAATCATACTTTGGATTGGATATGCAGTCGGAGCGGAGATGCAATTCCATGATTTTAGTGACGCTTCCGAGAAGCGTATGCAGCTGTTCTGTACAATTGACAAGAGTGCATGAACCTGGTGGCATGCAAAAATAGAATTGCCCCAGTCAATAACATACATGCCTAGAGCTTTGCGCAGCTAAAATCAAGCCAGGCTTTTAAAAAGAATTGTAAAGACCATGCAATTTAATAATCCCGAAATATTTGCATGGTCCGACTCCTTGGTCACCCTATAATAGATAAAGGGAGACCCAGCGACACGCACGACGTTTGTCGCGAATATAATTGCAGAAATTCAAACAATCACGAACCCAAACTGCTTGCGACATGTAGTCACCAAGGAAAACCCTGCAGACATGAGGTTACGGGGTCTATCATCAGAAGAATTGGTGAATAACAAGATGTGGTTGAACAGACCGTCATTTCTAAAAAAAACCTTTCTGAAAAGGGGGTAACAGTAGATATCATAATCTAGACGGATAAAGAAACGAAAAGTGTAAATAAAAACGATAATAGTAATTCCGGTTTTGTTACCAAGGCAATAAAAAACATGCACACAAATTTTGCGAGAATTTTTCCAAAAATTCTCGGCACTTAAACGCTTGATCCGGATTGTGGCGAAATGGCGCAGATACTTCTTCAATCTGAGATCCGGAGATAGAAGATCTTTACATAAGAAACCGCTAACCGCTGAAGAACTGCTCTCATTTAAGCATCAGCTCATCAAGGTCGTCCAAAATGTACTGTTTAGAGCAGACATCAAATGCCTGGGAAAAAACCTATTCTCAAGAGGAGCGCGATTCTAAACTTAAATCCCTTTGACTCGGAGGTTTTATTAAGGGTAGGTGATCGTTTATCAAACGCATCGTTTACATTCAACCAGCGACATTCTATAATCCTCAAAGGATCATATCACTTCACAACACTAATTGTTAGCGATGTGCCTCAAAGCGCTCTTCACGGCGGACAACAAATGGTGATGGAATAAATCAGAAACTGTTTCTGGATAACAACTTTGAAAGGATTGTTGAAGTCTACGATCCACAAATATATTCGTTGTCATCGCTACAACATGAAGATGCAACTGCAGCTTATGGGCAATTTTCCAACAGAACGCGTAAATGCCACAAGATCCCTTATGAATACGGGTTTAGATTATGCTGGGCTAGTGGAGATAAAAATGTGGAAGGAAAGATGCAGCAGGTTTTCAAAAGGGTACACTGCCGTGTTTGCTCCCTCTCAACAAAAGCAATTTATATTGAATTAATAAGCGATCTGAGCGCCGCTGTATTCATAGCAGCGTATAGGAGATTTTTGGTCAGAACGAGTGACTGCAATAGCACCAATAGTGATTCACAAAAAGCCTAGTTTCTCAAAGGACAACGTGGCATTTCAATCCTCCATCGTCATCACATTTTGCCGGTCTTTGGGAGCCAGGAATAGAGTCAATTAAACACCATTTGAAAAGAATTATTGCCTCCTCTAGATTAACTTTCGAAGAATATGCTACACTAACCATGCAAATCGAAACATGCCTAAATTCAAGGCCATTGTATCCCATGGCTACAGATCCCAATGACTTGACTGTCCACACCCCTGAACACTTTCTCATTGGAGCTCCACTAAATACTCTTGCAGACATAAATTTGGAAGAAAGAAACGTCAACAATCTCGGCAATTGGAAATACCCTCAACGGCTGACACAACACTTTTGGAAACAATAGAACGGAACGTATCTGCATCAACTTCATCAGCGACCAAAACGGCTTCGACAACATCCAAATATAACCTTCCTCCATCGTCTTGTTTTCTCGCTTGAGTTCAAGAACTACACACCATTAAGACGGGCACGTTGATCCTTAAACCCCCAACTGTAAAATTATCCCTCTTACCAATCCCAAATCCATAAAACAAATAACTTGGAGGTATAGTATATCTACAAAATGAACTAGACATTAACACCAACACAAATGAAACAAATGAAACTAAATGAACTTCCAAAAAAAAACAATATCATTAGGAAACAAAGAAATACACGCAAACTCCAACAACAACTCAACAACCTTACCGAACACGTAACCGCCAACCAGTCAATAGCCAGCCCTTACAGCTAAATATTTAGTTTTACTCTTATCTATGAATCTTTCATGTTCACAAAATCGAATTCCTTGTTTTCTTTCTTTACATGAACGAGCAAATATATATCTTCACCAGCAGATAAATAGACATCGGAGCGCAAGATATCGGGCGAACGATATCGTAAGAGGATACACCAAACTCGATATGTGGCCAAGCCCGGCCACTATAAACATCACAATTTTCCAGTACAAGAGCCGAGAGTATATTGGTTCCCAATAAAAAAGGACAAATGGCAAAAGCTCAAATATATCCTCGCCTTCGAAAATGTATCTATTGTAAGGTCGCGTACTCAAAATTCCAAATGGAAGTCTTTCATATCTAAAAAGGCCAAGGGGTGTATTAACGACTGCAAAGAACTTAGATTCCTCGTCTAACTGATCTGCGAGTTCTATTTTTGAAAATCGTTCACAGCTGCTAATTGTTGGAATAGTTCCTCGGGTCTTAGATTAGGGTACTAGTCGACCTCTAAATCGTCACCTTAAAATCTCTGAATATACAAAGCGTGTTATTACGCTTCAAAACTACAACAATGGGAGCGGCTCATACGCCGAATCTTCTAAGTGCTTAGCTTCCTATTTAATGCTTCTAAAACAGCAAACGGCATGGGGCTAGATTTATTGAACTAGGGTTTGGTGAACATAGGCCTAAGTTATTAGATACTAGAGGTGGGTCGCTTTCGGTTTTTGTGTTAACCAAAGTTATTTAAAGAAATACAATATAACTGATTAAAACACTAGTTAACCAGCTAATAAGAAGCACTAACGAGAAATTATAATCATGTACTGCGAGAAATCCAAAAACCATTTTCGTCTCATGAATGAAAGCGTTGTTTTTAATGTAAAATAAACCCAACCTTTCCTTGTTGATTCCACTGCTGGCTGACAGTAACTACATTCACGAAACGAACAAAAAGCGTTTTCAAATCTTTTAGTGCAAAGGAACAAAAAACGGAAAAAACGCAGAAAAGTTAAACTACTTTTCCGATCGTTATCGATTTTTTCGTTTAACTACTTCCCCTATCATTACAGATTAACTGCTTCCCCGATCGTTACAGTTTAACAGCTTCCCTGATTGTTATCGTTTTTTTCGTTTAACTACTTCCCCGATCGTTTCATTTTAACTGCCTCCCCGATCGTTATCGTTTTTTTCGTTTAACTACTTCCCCAATCGTTACAGTTTAACTGCTTTCCTGATCGTTATCGTTTTTTTCGTTTAACTACTTCCCCGATCGTTACAGTTTAACTACTTCCCCGATCGTTATCGTTTTTTTCGTTTTTAACATTTTCTGCGTTTTTTCCGTTTTTTGTTCGTTTGCACTAAAAGATATGAGAACGCTTTTTCGTTCGTTTCGTGAATGTAGTTACCGTCAGCCAGGTGCACTATGTGTCAGGGTGGAATCATGTTATTCGTGTTTCTCCTTCATGCGTTTTTCATATTTGCGGAACAGAAAGATCTGTTCGCATACCTGACTTGAATTTTGTGTATGTAAATAGATAAATGTAGTTACTATATAAACTGTTTTTTTATGAAAATAAAACGGTTACGTCGTTACGAAATGAAAAACTGTTTTTTTAACTAGTTCGTTTTATTTATACCCACTCCTATTAGATACAACTTCAGAAAATTTTTAAAACAATTTCCGGGATACCACGTTTAATGTTTGAGGTTAGACTAAGAACCGTATGCGGAATAGAAGGCTGAAATTCTAGTCCAAACGCCGTAAACCAATCCAAACCGAAGATATTATGTTCAGTTACGACATCGACAACCAAGAGCGTCAGTTTTTTTGTTTTGCTCTCCGAATTTTACACTGACATCCAACTTTCACAGAACAGGAAACCTTTTATTACCATATGAGCGAAGTGTGCTCCAGGTTTCATTGTGTGCAGGGGACTCTATTTCTTTGTAGGCCGAAAGACCTATAAGTGAATAACTTGCCCCGGTATTTCGCATAAATTTAATTTTATTGCTGTTTACATTGACATAATGTGTACTACAGTATATACGCATTCTACTTCCTCAACCTGCTCCAATCCGCTGCTCTTATTCATTTTATTGGGCTTGCTACTAAGACATACTGATGCAATTTGGTCAATTCGCTGACATTTACGACACTGTACTCTTGTGAATCTACACGAATTTCTCTTATTGCGATCGTTAATATATCAGCCCCACACGCAAAAAATAATTAAAACCATGGCTTTGGAATGCATTAGACAAGCAAATTTACAAGATCCTAGTTGGTTTGATAGAAGTGACATTTACTTTAACTACCGAAAAGATTTGTTTTATTTTCCTCTTCTTGTCATATTACGAAAACCCTGGTCCTGGCGAACGAACAAAACAATTAAGAGCAAACACCAAAAAATTCAAATTCTCTCAGTCAAAGGTTTATGGAAACACAAGGAGTGAGATTTCTCATTGGGTGAATACCTACCTATACAGGAAAGCATTTTTTTCAGCGATTTATGTTTTTGTTCACACGCTAGTAAACAGTAGTAGTAAATCCCAAATGATGAAAATGTATAATTTTTTCTTTCGAGCATATTTGAATTGATCTTTTCTCCATCTAAGAGCTTGAATTTAAAATTTTTATCTTAAATACGGATGGTGATGCTGTGATCTTCATATGAAACACCGCACTCAGAATGGAAGTTGCAGTAACTGACATATTTGTTTCGAATTTCAAGAAAATTTGTTTACCTTTTTACAAGATTTTGTTGAATTTGTAAGTTTCCGTTTTGGTGTTTTTTCGGGATAAGTAGTATTTATCAAGCCTTTTCAACACGTGTTCTAATGTGAATTGTTCGCTGTTATCCGCTGCTGCTTTGTCTACTGCCTCAGTTGGTTGTTCAGTGGGAAATACTGACTCCAGACTGTTATCTTCGAGAAACAATGTATTAAATGTCAAGCCAAGCAGTTTTAGTCACCTTAATTTTATTGGTACGAGTAGTTATCATGTGCATTAGAAAATTCTTTTTGACCGTTCAGAAGCGTGGATTCTACAATCCAAATAACATGGCAGACGATCGTTTGACATTCCTTGTTTTGAAAATTCTTTTTTTTTTATTTTTCCATGTAAGTTAATAATTTTTGTTCTGGCCTAACCCGCTGGGTGATTTTTTTTCCGATAAGTTTCATATAGCCATTGGATTAAAAGTCTCCGTTCTTTATTCGTTTAATAGATTTTAGCTTTTTCTCTTTTTCATTAAGTTTTCATTAAGCTTATTCATCTTGATGACTACAAAATTATCTGCATAAAAGAGGAAGTGTACAAAGCCCATTTTACAATATCGAGCAGTACCATTTCACAATCACTTTGTATTGCTTCCAACTATTCTTCTGCCGTATATTTTAAGTCCATCTTTTTCTTTACTAATGCTAATGCGGCCACCTGATTCTGGCTCAAGTCACTCTATATGGTTGATCGCAGATTCGGAAAGTGCCCAAAAATGTGAATATGTGGTAGGTTTGGGAATACAATGCATTCCACAAGGTCGGACTTTTCCTCGATTAGAATTAGTAGCGTACAAGCCCCAACACTCCTATCCCTACACAATCAGCTAAAAAAAAACGAGTTTAACCTACTTTCCTCTAATCTCTACCTAATTGTTTAAGAGTCTTTCAGACGTCTCCACATACGTTAAAATTGTTCTCAATGCCTCCTAATCTAATAACTTTAAGAACATGATACAGTAAATAATATCTACAAGTAAAACAACACCCAGGAGTGGAACACGTATTAGCCAAATATCCAACTTAAATATAATTGAAGCACCGATATTGGTTTTCCCTAACTGTCCGATTCTTACCATTGGTTGCTCAGCCCTGCTGATTGTCGCAACTTTCGGACGCTGTTCTACTACGTATTCTAAGTCCAGTTCGAGTAAGTTCCGACTTCTATCTTTTGTTCGGAGAGGCGCCTACAAGTTCAAGCCGTCGATCATTCACTGATTTGGGATAAGCTTGTCCAAGTTGTATGGGAAAGATGCTGTTATAGGATAACTAGCAACCCCCCTTCAGAATATTCGAGAATCGCCGGAGAAGTCTCGTCATTTCGGCGTATGACACAAAACAATATAGACTCCACGGAATGCCGCTATGCGCTCTCTAGGCTAAGTTATAAAAGATATATGGAAATATACGTCTCTTTCCCGCATTTCTTTGTGATAAATCCGACTCTGTTTGCTTTGAAGGAAACACTAAAATTAGTTTCATGGTCTCCAGGAAGGAAGGTCTTGCTACTGATATAATTGGTCCCAGGAATTTTTACAACTGGTACCACGAAATTTTCAACACTCCTCATCCAAAGGCTGCGGATGACCTCGCTGTTTTCCTCACCTATGTACACTTTAAAAGAGTTTCTCACCTTCAGCGTAGCCAAGCTGACCATGATAAATTTTTTCGTTACTAGCTTGCCCTCCCTGCCTGCATCTCGTCTACACCTCTCCACTCCTCCACGCAGTAAACTACCTATTACATTTTACTACCAAAATCTCATGACTTCTGTTTCGATGTCTATGCTCTTACAGAAACCAATCTGTTCCCCGACATAAAGAGCCGGGAGATATTTCCATCTTCTTATAATGTTTTCGGAGATGACGATCACTCTCTCCCGACGAGAAATGATCCTGCCCTCCCTAAAGTTGATTCTCCATGCCAAGGTGTCCTATTTGCTATTCAAAATAACCTCAACTCTTCTCTCATCGCCATTACTTCTTTTGCCAAACTTGACTTTGTTTCAATTAAAATGACATTTTCTAATAGGTCCCTGTGTATTTTGTGTTGCTACATTCTCCCAACTCTACATCCTTTCTATTAAAGCTAGTGATTCTTTCGACTATATCCTTATCTTTCTTGAATTTAATCTGCCACTGCTGAAGCGAATTCTATCGGATGATCACTTTTTTTTACCACATCAAACGCTAGTTCATTCAAGGAATGCCCATTCATTGATTGTATTACAGACTCCAGCCTATGCAAAGTAAGTGGCGTCCCTGACTCCATTCGTACCCAACTAGACCTTATTTTCACTAGAGATTAACTACACAGTAACGCTTTGTCCCTTAAGGAGCTCACACATTAGAGCGGTACGGGGTAGGGGTACAACGGTACGTAATAATATTGCACACACTCCTTTATGCCTATCAACTATCGATAAATTTCACCCTCCACTTCTTGTCTCATTTTTCTATAACCCACTCCAGTCCACTTTTTCCCCTACTATCTCTTCTTACAACTTCCATAAAGCTAATTTTCGCAAAATTAAGATCTATCTTCGCCAATCTTCTTTCGATTTTACCAACATATCTTAATCTGATGCTGTCTCCGTTTTGCACAATAAAATATTTAATTCCACTTATTCTTACGTCCCCTTTTCTCGGCATAAAACATCATCTATTTCCCCTCCCCGGTATAACAGAAGACTTCGCCCTTGCGAAATAAAAGAAATATATTATAGGCAGTTTTTCTTCGCACCAATAATGACTACTCTAACAATCTTGGAACCTACCTCCAATTCAACTAGCCTCTATCAGCGCCTTCTCGACACAGTGCAGACCAACCTTATCAATGCTCATAAGACATTTTATCAATTCGTCAATTACAAATGAAAATCAGGCGGTTATCCTGATTAAGTATCTCTCTCTTTCAAACAATCATTTGCTGATAACTTCTTTGTACCCGACCCCATACCATATATTTCAAGTACCTGCCCAATTTCTCCATTGGCCCCTCTTTCTCTCAATCTTTTGATCCCACCCTTTTACCCGGGCTAGACGGGCTCCCAGCAATATTCCTCAAAAAGTGCACCTCCAATATTTGGCACCCACTTTCCTCCCTATTTCATCTGTCCCTCACACAAGGGGAATTCCCCCAAATTTGGAAGACCTCTTTCATAACCCCGGTTCACAAAAACGGATCAAAGAATGAAGTAACCAACTACCGTCCCATTTCTAAGCTTTCACACATACCAAGAATGATCGAAGTTTTGTATTAGGGTCATTCCACGATAAATCGCCGAAGCTATATGGGGAGCTCTGAACGATATCGCTCCGATTTGGCTGAAAAGTGGTAGAAATACTCACTGGAGTGGTACGAATCATAAGGCAAAAGAATTTCTGCAGAATTCGATATAGTTTGCGTGTAACGGAACTTCAAGAATTGGCAAAAAATCAAAATGTATGCTTTTTTTATATTTAAAAGAATCATAACTTTAGCTCTGCTCATCAGAATTTGATAAAATATAGTATACCTTGTTGAATTCAGGAAAAGGTGAACTTTCAAAGATTTGGAATAATTTTTATTTCCAAGGACGAAGTTTATTCCAGAATATCCTTTTTATATATATCCTTGAATAACTCAAAAAATGTTTGTTTTTTTTTTATTTTTTTATATAAATATTATAGAGAGATTCGTCCTCTATTTCAATTTCAAATTTCAAATTGGGATCTCTATGGGTTCAGCCAAAATAATGTTTTATGGGCGTCTAAAAATTCTGTAATAAATATTTCCATTTATAAAAAAAGTCACACTGCGGCCTTTGTATCCCAATGCCTTAAAAACTAAAAAAAAATCATTATTTATTATCTTTTAAGAGTATATATAGTATACATAATCTTCATTATACTCCTGTGTGGTCAAGTAGGAAAAATCCTTATTCTTTATATTTTCAGTTGCCCAGTTATATACGGTCTTTGTAGGCTAGCTCTGGCAGCCAGCCTTATTATTGTACCACCAAGTCCATCGCATGCGCTTTTACCATGAGAGGTCGCAAAGAAGTTCCATTCAGCATTCACTCCAAAATCCTGTTCATGCAATGTTAAATTGCATCATGGACGTAGTAAAACTAGCGCAATCAAACCAGCACTACTAATTTGTTTTCGGTCATGCCATATCTTATAACTGTGTCCGACAGAGTTCTAGAGAGAGAACTGGCTAGTTTGTCAAAGCTCACGCATTCTGGGCTTACCATTACAGCACAGTTACTTGCTTCTGGGTGAGGTTTTTATAAACTCATGGTGCTGAAAAAGGGGGACGTTCGTTAAAATCATCACTGCAATGATCGAAGCATTATACTTTTTTTCAATCAGGCTTAACTGTCGACATTTTTAGGCGTTTTGTTATTTATTTTGCGACACGTGCGAAATATTGAATGGGTTTCGGATTGTGGCTAAGACGTCCCAGAAATTCTTTGAGGTACTATTACCGTGTAATTTAATTTTTAATTTTTTTTTTAATAACTCCTTCGCTCTCAAGGGATTTAAGTACCCTTAAAATGTTCGCACACAGCGTGGGAGAAGGAAAATCATGGAGGAAAGAACAAGATATACCGATTTACTTGTTTTAAATGTTTGAAGGTTATAAGGACTAGGAAATAAAGAGCTAGGCAGGGCATTCCATAAGCGAGTTGAACGGCTTATGAACGAAATACGACATTTTAGAATACGTCAGAAAGTGGGCTCGAGCATGAGCATTCATAGCAAGACGAGCGTTACGATTAAATGTTTGAAGGGGCAGAGTATTACTGTTGATTTCTATGGAGCACAAGTGGTGGACATGGCGATAAAACAGAGTGCGACATCGGTGTCCGATGGTGTTCAGTTTCTGAGTGATATTAGTATCACCTATGAGTTTTATCGGTCGACTAAATGTCTTATATATTGGGGCAAGATCAGAGGGGGTGAAATATTTCTTACAACGCTTGAGCAAACCTAGACATTTCGCAGAATTTTTGACGATACCGAATATGTGGTCACTCCAACGAAAGTTGTCATTGACACACATATCGAGAATGGAAAATTTATCGGTTTCGACGATGCAAGTGCCATTTATGGACAATAGCTGGGTGTTTAAATTTCGCTTTAAGAACAGCAGACAGTGTTTTGAAATCATTACATTCTGCTCTGTTAGTGGTTCCGCAACTAATTATGTTGTTAATATCGGAATTTAATGAACTTAACATATGCTGGCGTTACCGTTCTGCAGCCGATTCTCATCAGCAAAGGAATATATTGGATTAGAAGTAGCAGACAAGAGATCGTTGATGAAAATACAAAAAAATTCTAGGAGACAGAATGGAGCTCTGAGGCATACCCACATATATTTTGTGGATATCGGACTTGAAACCATCCGAGACAACTTGAATAGAACGTTTCGAGAGGTAGTTTCTAATGTCGAGGGCTCATTTACAAGTTTGGATAAATTATTTTACGCAGCAAAGATCTCAATATACCGTCCTTCGGGCGTTGTGTCTCCAGAATATCTAAGCCAATAATAATTGCTTATATTGAAATCGTCATTACGGGCGATACAATTCTTTGTATGAAGTCAGACTGCGCATCAAACAATAGTGGATAATTTGCTTACGGAGGGGGAATTTTAACCAAATGGAATTGAATTCCGTATAGGAACAGAGAATATACTTTGGTGGTTGACCATTACGCATGTATATGGCGAGACCGCGGTGAGAGAAGAATAATGGCACTAGTTCGTATTAAGATAGCGTCAGATTAGAGTGATGTTAGGGGTGTGGGCGGGGATCCACCTGTGTTTCACTAAGTGTAAAATTTGGTCTGAATTTACAGAAGTGGATGTACGCAGAAAAGTGATACCTGTTTAGCTCGCGAGTATTGGCTACATCCATTCTAAATTCCCGACCAACAGCAAAAACAAAAACAGACAAACACAAAAAAGAAATATTAAGCACAGATTTGAAGTAAGAATTCAGAATTGTTTTACCGAATCAAACAATGGGAAACAGCACACCAACAAAATTCATACCCGCAACACGCTATCCATCGGTTGGTACATACACTCAGTCATAGCACGTGCCGTATGACAATGTAATACAGCAACGGAAGCGACTGAGTGCCAATAACAGTATGACCAGGGGCAAGGCGGTTCGGAGGCCCGCACTGTAGATGTTATTTGCACTGCACTCGGGAGTTTTTTTTTTCCTTCTCGCGCAAGGAATTTTTTTTTACTTTTTTAAGTGATACAACAAATGAATTTTTGACTGTAGTCACGATGACGATTTGCAAATAATTTGAAGATCAAGCTTCCAATGTTCACATTTGGGGCTTAATTTAAAGACAAGAGAAGCTTATACCGTAACAATGTTCATTTGGTAAGGCAATTGTATGGCCCAGGCGTTAAAAGACAGGTAGATTTTCTTGACATTTTAGTATTTGAAAGTTAAACGTGTTAGGAGCAGCCAACGACCGAAGTATGATGATGGAATACATGATTATATCGATGCAGCCAATACACATACCTTATCATATCGTTGACGGAGAGTAGCAACTTGTGTTGGGCTAGAGAGTCAAGCTTGCAATAATCTATGGCATAGTAATCAATTATAGGGATAAATAAAGTTTAGATAAGCCTGAGTTTTGTACCTACCAGAGCGAGGCTAAATGCAAGCCAAAGTTTTCTCAGGCGAACATAGATTCTTTGAACAACAAAATTAATATGGTTTATGGCGGGAAATGGGCTACAATAAGACCCAAATAAGTACCTGTCGCATAAGTGCCTAATTCGCATATGTACCTCCATATCTTGAGAACCAAAATTGAATAGTTTATATACGAGTAAAACGCATATTTTAAATACCTTTCGCTTGACTTAAATGACGAAAACATGTTTTGTCAGCAGTTACTTGTGTTTTATGTTTCAAAATTGAAAAAGTAATACAATTAATCTATTTCAATACTGAGACTGACTGCTCTGACTCTATTGCTGTCTCTGTCAGAATTTGGTTGGCAAAGCATTCTTATTTTGCCGCTGGGGTTAAAAATTAATTAAAACTCAATAGTGAAAAATATCTGGAAAAGACCGAAAACTGCCTTCGCTTTCAATTAAACTAAAAATTAACATTCTCCACATAGTCGAAAGTAATTTGCTGAACAGTTGAAATGCGATGTTTCTACTGTTATTCGAGTAGCTATAGTAAAAAGAAAAGAAAGTTGGAGGAAGCTGCGCAAACTACAAAAACTCTAAAAGAAAATCATTGCGGAAGAGTTCTAATGAAAAAGTGGAGAAAGCTCTCACCAAATGGTTGGATCAAATGCGGTCTCATAGCGCAATAATCAGTGGAATTTAGTTAATAAATAAGGCCAAAGAGTTTGTGTGTAAAATTAAATGAGGACTTTGAGCCAACAATTAGCTGGCTTTGGTGCTGGAAGCGAAGAGAAAATATAACGTTCAAGAAAATTCAAGGTGAAATGACTGAAGCTGATGTTTCAAGAGCTGATCTACAATATATCGCCAAGAGGTTTTTCCAAACCTGATTTGAGGGTACGACCAACGTAATATCGTCAATGCTCATGAAAGTGGCATTTTTTTTAGAAAGCCTTAACAAGAAAGCGCAGCACACCACAGGTGAAAAAGTTTATGAAGCTCTACTTACCCTTTTTGTTTTCTCTAATACTGATGGAACATACAAAAAATTGTTTACAATCGGCAAACACAAGAATCCGAGGGCTTCAAGGGAAAAACCATATAACATAAAGCATGGATGACATCTTCTTTATGGACTAAATTGATTAAGGAATTTGATAATGAAATGAAAAAATAAAAGAGCAAGGTTTTATTCTTTGTTGATAACGCAGCACGTTACAACGTTGATAATTTGGACATCGAAAATGTTAAAATTGAGTTCTTACCTGCAAACACCTCTTCGGTTTTACAGCCTGTCGATCAAGGCCTTATTTCCTGCTACAAGGCCTATTACCGTCAAATAATAGTCAGAAAGCAAATACTTGCAATTGAGAACGGGTTAACAATTAAGGAGTTTTCCAAATCAATTACAATTTTTGACGCTCTCATATAGGTCCAACGAGGTTGGTGACTTGTGAAACGTGATTCGATTGAAAATTGTTGTCGGATGGTAGGTCTGTTGATGTTAAAAAAATTATTGTATTGTACATGTGTATTTATTTTGTTTTGCAGGCATGTTGTCACTATTGTTTTTTTCCTACTGCTTATTTTCCTTTCCTTTCAATTTCGCAGAGAATTTCTGTTGAAAGCTTAGATAGAAACACCATTTTTTGTAGAAATTTAATGCGATAACAATATTCAATGTACACACACACAACTCAGTGAAGACCAAGAAGATGAGGAAGAGTTTGTCAATAGTGTACCAGAGGTAGCAGAATCACTCAGTTTCGCCGATACTTTCTCACAATTGTAAGAAGAAGATTCACACAGCATAACAACATTGATGATGGGCAAATAGAGATTCTGGAAGAAAAATTGATAGAAATTAAGTTCCATAACGTAACACAAGCAATTATAACAAATATATAATGATTTTTTATGAAAATATCATTTTACAGTAAGCGTCTATCTCCAATCTTGACATCATTTATCGACGATTTAATAAAAGGCTAACTTTGGTGTACCCTGACCCATGTTAACGGAAATTGCTCTGCTAATGCTAATGGTATATTCGTTTAGGATTTTTTTATTAGAAGAAAGACCAGCCTTTGCAAATGCGTTTAAATAAAGCTAATTTTTGACTTTGAGGTCACTTTACCCCAGAAAATTTGTAATAAATATAGTTTTAAAATTTAAAAAAAATGTTTTTTTGCTTTAAGCTCCAAAGGCAAACCACACAAAATCAGGTTTTAGAAAATTTTTATTTCATGTGTGTACTAAAATAGTTATAACAGGTACTCAAAGTGACGTCCTAGGTTTGTATGCATGCTAGAGCCCGCCTTTGGATTCGACTGCGAATGTTTATTGATGCTAACTGCTGCCTCATTTTGATGACGTTTCAAGAATACCCTCTTGAATAAACAAACTCCTTCACTGGGGAAATACAAAAAAATCTAATACTGTACGGTCAGCACATGAACTGATTACCGTACTCTTCATCTAGTCAATTCTTAATCTCCCGATCATAGTAAGCTGGAGCACAATCCTGTTGGAAATATGATGAAACTAGTTGAATTAGTGGAATGTCCTCCAATAGTTCTGGTAGTTCATTTCGCAAAAACTCCATATAGTTTGTGGAATTCAGCTTAGGTGGTACTCGTAGTTTGAGGGGGGCGATTAATATATATGTATATATTATATATAGGATCCTTCATTGTAAGCCATTTTTGAATTGAATAGCTGCAATGCACTTTCTAAAGTGATATTGTTTTCTGTTTTTTAAAATGCGTTTCTACTGTCGTTTAATCGTTTTTTTTTTGTAAATAAGAAGAAGGTACTTCAGAGCATTTAATCGGGTGTGTTAAAACGGCTTAATCCGTATAAATGCTCGTACCTCTCATGACGAGGCATTTACCTCCACAAAATTTAGTTGCCTTTCGTCCAGGAATACTGGCGTTATTTCAACTGTGTTGATCAGGTTTTTATCTACATATTAGGAAAAAGTTGAAATTTGGTTCGACTAAGATTGAGTCCATTACATAATGACCAGTTATATATTTGTCACAAGTCTATATTTACTTTGATGAATAAATCCTCAACAAAACCTGTACATCTCGAAATGTATATCTGGGCATCATCAACTTAGAGATGAATTCTAACATTTGAGCACACTTTAGGTAGGTCATTAATAAAAGGACAGGACAAAATTGGCCGAAGTTTGACCCTTGTGGTACTCTCGCAGTTAGAGCGCAGAAATCAGAAGAGTCGCAATTATATTGGCGATTGTCCAAGTAATTAAAACATATCCGAACAAATATTTCACTGCGAGGTCTAGCAAAGGTAACACCGTCAAGAAGTCCTTATCAGATTCTACTCTTATGAAATCGATGATTTTAACCATAGATGTGGAACAGCTATGACTCGTTCGAAAGCCCGACATAACTGTGGATAATAAACTGTGTTGACTTATGCATGTAATTCGAGATTTCGTATTGATCTTCTCAAGTACTTTGGACAGGCATGGCTAGGCACTTATCGGGCGGAATTCGGTTAGCGGAGAGGGCTGAGTTTTTTTTTTTTTTTTGGATGGGAATGACTTTAGCTAATTAAGTATTAAGAAATGTGGCAGCAGTAATGCAGAAATTAATGATAGGCGTTAGAATATGGGGTCGAATTATCCTTACAAATCGGATAGGCACACCGTCCTCTCCAATAGCATTCTATTTTAAATTATGTATGATATCATGACATTCCCTGGAATGTGAACGGCGCCATCTATATTTGAAATGCAGAAGATTTCCACACTTAAATAGCAAAAAACTAATCCATTGGAGAATGGAAACTTTTATTGAATTTTCTAACAAATGGAACGCTGGATGGTACTAAGTGGTCTCGAAGAATGTCAATGGGGTATAAATAATATTTGAATATTAGCAACCCCTAAGCTATGAAAGTTAGTTCTAAAGTGGAATTTGAAATGCGAATTACCAGCAATTATAAAGTAGTTTAGGTAAAATGTAAAGAAAGGTAAAAGTCGTTGAGATAAGCGATTTAATTGTGAAATGTAATTGTATTGAATAAAGCAATTGTATTAACCTTCACCTTGTCGGTATATACCTGTGTAGATCGCGATTTGCAATTTCGCACATCTCCGACATTTATTAACCGAACCTAAAACGACTTTTACTCAGTGACTAAAATGGTGAGTTCTTTCAGAGAATGCAATTTTTTCATTTTAATAAGATATTGTGATAATGTAGTTGGCATTTCTTACCATTTTTTCAACTACCTTGAGAGTATATACCAGGGTATACTAGTAGAAGTTATTTCTTCATATGTTCATGCAAATAATTCTTAATATTCACAAATAAATAGCAAATAAGTACAAACGTATGTATAATATATACAGAGTATATATACGAGTATAATAAAATTGTTTGCTTATATGGTTTGATGAATGTAATTTATTTCTACGAGTTATTCAATTTTACGAAGTAATTGAATGCATTACATTTTTATTTATTGATTTTATTGAAAAAAATTGAACTCCATGTACATACATGTAGGATAAGTATTTACTAAATAAAAGTACAAAGAATATAAAAATTCAAAAGCACATTATTTACAGTGTGACATTCTTCACATTTTGCTTGTATTAGGATGTGCATTTGGGAAACTGGTTTTTTGCACTGTACGCAGACTTTCCTAGTAGGTCTTTTTCATTTTTCCTCCCATTAGCACATACAGAATTTGCGTTTTTGATTGAGACGACCAGATCCATCTCGATCCATCAAATCATCTGCTACGAACGTAACATTCTGCGGTTCTCGTAAGTCTTTTACTGAGATACCTAGAATGCATTCTATAGCACTTCTTGTTGGAAAGTGGCTCATAGCTCTTGGAATTTGAGCCTTTGGATTGGCGTTCAGCATTTCGAAAATTTCGCTTATTGGTGCCGCCTTATCGGCTTCAATTCTTGCTTGTCTCGTGGTATCAAAATCAAAGCGAATAAACCTCGTTATGTTGTAGAACTGCCGAATAGACATAGTTGCTCGATATATCGGAAAAGCATTCTTTTTCCAATGTCGATCAACAGTTTCGTAATTTGATCGGTAGCTCCCAATAACAATCCGAAATCCTACGAGCATATATGACAATAGCTCCTCTTCTTGCGAAACGTCCTAAATCAAATTTTTTTATTACGATTTTCTGCATTCCAATCACAGTACTAGTTCTCGGCTTTTCTGTCTGTGTGGCTGAAAATTCCCATACAAAACATATGAGAGTTATATTTCTATACCCGGGTGTTTACTGTCAAGATTTAGAGTTTTTTATTGGCGACAAAGTGAAGGTTAAAAGGAATAACATCCATCATTTGCACCTACATAAACATTTTACAGTGGGGTCAGCAATGAGATAGGCCTAATTTTGTGTCAAAAAAATAGAAGCGTTTTGTGATTGTTTGAAAAAGCTGTAATCGGTCGAGAACTATTGCAACTCATATCCGTGTTGACCAAGAGAAACCTCAGCGCCAGTGACAGAAAAAGCGAGTTGCGATGATGCAACTCTTATTGCTAAAAATGGACGAACAAAAAAATTATCTCGAAAAAAAATGGACGAGTAAAAAAAACTCTAAGCGAACAAAAGATTAGCCCCGGACAAAAGTTGGATGAACAAAATAAAAATCTGGTTGAACAAAAAAATAGCTTCGAATAAAAAATGGACTAACAAAAGTAAAATCTAGACGAACAGAAGAAAAGCATTGAACAAAAGTACAAGGAGCAAAAGTATAGCCCTGAACAAAAAATGGTCGAAAAAAAGAATAGCCTCGAACAAAAGATGGATGACCAAAACAAAAATCTAGAAGTTTAAAAATTCGAACAAATGGACAGCAAATTTGAGAAACTGGTAAAAGACTGTGCGAAAACAGAAACTGCGAGAATGTTTTTTAAGCGTTTCAAGTAGAAAAGAGTTGAGCCTCCCTCAATCGATGGCTAGACCTCATGATCTACTTATTAGAAGCAGTTTTTAGTGATGGAATGATTTTATACAGTTCCGAGGACATTATTGGATCAGCATAAAAACCCTGAGAGGAAGATACAACATTATCTGAGCACTCACACTCAGGAAAATCATTGCAGCTGTCCGAAACCACTTTTCTACCAATAGAAACAAAGTAATTATTAAATTTTTCAGCTGAATCCTTGGGGTCACGAAAGGTAGCATCTTCATCTTTAATACTAGAGTGCTTAGAGATGTTTTGTTCTGAATTTCTTTCATTTCCATTCATTTCTGGAGTCATTTTTAACTTCTCGAGACTTGTTGGAATAATAATTACTTTTACACAGCATAAAACTTTTCGAAATATCTTTACATAATTTTTTGTAGGTATTAATAATTTTAGCATTATGATGGAATTTAGCTTTTTTTTTGTAAAGTTTGTTCTTTTCTTTAATTTTAATAAGTAACTCAGCAGTTATCCAAGATTTTAATCATTTCATTTTATTCTCACTTTTCTTTACTTTTTTCGAATAAAGCATGACATACTTAACTAAAGTATCCAAATATTTGATGTAAGGTATGGAAGAATTATCTTCGCAAATTACGTTTGTCCAGCATTCATAATGCAAAAAATTAATAAGCTCTCTAAAATCAGTGATAAGAGAATATAGACAGGGAGAAAAGATATTAGAATTTTTAGCAGGAATATATGTACATACGAGTAATTGAAACTTAAACTCGTCATACAATGATCAGATATTTGGAAATCGATAACAGAGCTGCAGCATAAAAGTTTTTCAGAGTTTAGAAATCTCACCATGATGTGGTCAATGCAAGTACTTGATAAATTGGTTATACGAGTTGTGGGAAGCGGTGTTTATCCAGGATTTACGTTTCTTCCCTTTTTTTGGGGTGTAGGTTAAAGGGACCGTCCTCCCCTACCAGTCACCATAGTGTTGGGGTGTCTGGTTTAAAAGAACAGTCCATATCCACAAGTCGGCGACTTTCAGGCATCCTATTTGATGATCCCCGTTGAGAGTTTGTCGTCTACCGCACGAGTCCCGACAAAGGTGTTCTCGGTGGACCCTTTGAACTGTTTCCGGTTTGTAGCGAGTTTTCTTTAACGTTCTTAGGGCTTCACTGACCGAACTTCTTCGTTCTTCTCTGAGGAAAAAACCTCCAGTAAAACCTATGTGGGTGCCTTTCCCAGGTCTGAAGTCGGTGGCTGGCTTCTAGGACCATGAGCGTCCGCCGACTTCCTAAAGGGCTCGTCATTCTCACTCAGAAGAGAGGGGGACCAAAAGGACTTTAGGCAGGGTAGTGAGTCAACCTTGTTGCAGAAAAATATACTGCAACAAACTACACCTTCACGTTCTAGGAAATGGGCTGAATTCCTTTTAAGAGCAAACTATTTCTCTAGGCTAAAGGTCCATTGCGAAAGATATTTCCATGAATCCCAATCCCGTGAGTCTATGCAACGTAAAATCCGTTTTCAACCCAAGCAGTCTTTCAAGTTGCTCTACTCTAATTGGACTTAAGACTCTTCTAGTTCAGGGCTATAAGACTTGAGGTCTTTGAAGTGCCATGTACCTTCGTTTTGAGCGTCCGCATCCACCGCGGAGCAGTTAGCTGCATCATACAACATGAAGTATCGTTACCATACTAACTAAGTAGGAGGTACTGAATATCTCACCATGGGGTGTTGTAAACTTTCGTTGACTTCTTTGTTGCCACTGCCAATTTCCTACGAATATCCGCACTCAATATTTCAAATCTCTTACCTGGCTCGTGTATAACTTACTCCTTAATTAGTTTATCCTTTTCTTTACTTTCAATGTCTAAATCCCCACCTATAGTACCTACTGTATGTCCACCCAGTGCTATGTCCCTACTACCTATAGCACTATCCTCGCTCATAACCTATTCTGGAGTTGATCCCTCGAAGCATCAAATTCTGTGCCACGAGTTAGCATCCCCTCCCAGAATTTACATAATATGGGGGTACCCCCAGTAGCTCGTGTTGGGCCGTGCGAATTGCGCAGGCTACCTACCTCTGCGAATCCCAGTCTCGGTAGTTCCACAAGACATAAGCTATGAGCGCTGATTTATTCTGTCCGCAGGGATTTCCTGCGGCTGGTAGTGCACCGTAAACCTAATTTGTGACTGGTAAGGGTCACGAAGCACTTAAATTCCCTCCGCCGCAACTAAGGACAGTTGGGTCCTCAGTTGGATACGCCGAAATGCAGAAAGACATTTTCCTCTAGTTCCTTACATATTATCTTCGCAGATGCCGAACTTAAAGGAAATAGCATCGGAGAAAATTAGTTGTTACACTGTTAAAATGTATGTATAACCCCGAGTTGGCTTGGGAAATGGGCTTACCACATCTACAATACACACACACCATTTCCCAACATCTTACGTACTTACCCTCCCGCGCATCAGACCAGCTGGTCGCTTGTTCACCGGATTCACCTGTTGGCGAATTTTGCAATTTTTTAAATATATTATTACATCTGACCTATTCTCGCAAATGTTTTGCGAACGCCCATGTGACCCGCTGGTGGATTATCTTGACACACTTGTCTCTTCCCTAATTTTTATGACTTTCTTACTACTAACTTCTACTCGTTATCCTTATCATCAAACACTAATATATGAATAGCTTTGACAAATTTGAAGAGTTTGCGCCCACTACTCTCCACAAGGGGTAGGCTCCTGGTTAGCTTCAACTACTGCAATCCTTTTTCTGATCCAAGGGTTCTGATTCGCTTTTGATTACCCAGCCAACCCCGGGGCTTTTCGCGAAACATATCGGGAAGAAGAAATTGAATTGCTGCAAATTCACTGTCTATCGACTTAGTCCTCCCTGAGATCTCTTAAGATCACTCAGCTACACTAGCGAATAATTATCAGTTACGAACCAAAACCGAACCCCTTCGATGTATGTATGTTCGTAAGTTCTCAATCGCCCAAACGACAGCCAAGCAGTCCTTCTCTGTGAGAGCTACTAAGAAAACAAATAATCTTCTCCCCTACTTCAAAATAGATAATACGGTCCCTATTCCCTCTGATCGGTGCCGTTACTAAATATTGTTTCGTCTTCCTAAAATTTTATTCACACTCGTCGGTCAATATAAATCTCCTATTTTTCTTTAACAAGTTAAGTTTGTTTAATGCCTAACTAAAATGGCGAAATTTAACACATAACGCCTGTTGAATGAATTTTGCTTATGAAGTCCTAACTTTCTTCACAATCTTAGGTGCGGGAATCTTAACTAATCTATCTACTTTCTCTGGATCTACTTGTAGTCCATTCCTATGCACTACATAACCTAAGTATTTTAACGACGACATATAAAAGTTACATTTAACCCCGCCTTACACAACCGTTTAAAGATCTCTTTCAGTGTCTTAAGGTGTAGGTTGAATGTATTTCTGTCGATGATAACATCGTCGCGGTACACAAATGCTGTGTGCCACTAAATCAGCACCTAAGTTGTTGTTTATAAATCTTTTCCATATAGGAGGCGCGTTCTGCAGCCCGAAAGGCATTATAATAAATTGGAACAGACTCAGACAGAGTTGGAAAAGCTTAAGTCATTTTTGGCTTAAACCTTTCTTTAATTCACAAGCCAATTTTTGGAATTTGAATTAAAAATTTTTTAATTCATAAGCTAGTCTGTAAGTTATGAATTCAACAAAATTCAATTCATAAGCTAGTCGGTGAGTTATGAATTACACCAATTTCAATTCATAAGCTAGTCGGTGAGTTATGAATTACACCAATTTTAATTCTTAAGCTACCTTATGAATTGGAGATTCCCTAAGCTAGCTTTTATTTCATAGATCACCGAAATCAAGCAGTGTTTGGCGCGGTAAGTACGTAGATGAGTGAGCACATGGGAATTCGGTACTCCGCGTGCTGTTGATAAAACGTCACATGGGCAAAGTACCCTGGCGTTAAATCCCGGACCTTACAAATTAATTTGTATCTTTCCCTTGATAATAAAATAAATAATAAAAATAAAAATAATTTTAAACCAAAGTGATTCAAGAGAGCTTGAAGGGGTGTATATGTACTAGCTTTATATCTGTTTCATCTTTTGTTTCCAAATTAGTAGGTAAATATATTCGTTCAAATGAGGGAAATATTAAAAGTATTCGAGAACCTAAGATATGAGATCGATATAGATTGCACGGCGATTATATGTATATGGCAAGCACGAGGATACCAAGAACAATATAATGATTATCTTCCAAAATTAGAAGAAATAAAACTTAAGAATTGTGTTATGCTATTATAACTCTGCATTTGATGTTCGCCGAATGCTTTTATTACAGCTTGGCATTGGCGATAATGCCATTTTTCTTTGTGAGAAGTTCATTCCAATATTTGAAGAATATATAGATTATGCCACTGAAGATGAAGATGACATTATAGGTGTTGGCTTGTAAGTAACTTCAATGTATTATCAGCATATTGAGATATTTGTATAATACAGATGAAAAACTAGCAGCGCGTAATTAACTAGCCTTTTTCTTATAAGAAAGAAGTGAAAACTTGATAGTTAAAATTTTTACTCAGAAACGCATATATATTTCTCTCGAATAAAAAATGAAAAATTTAAAAAAAAAATGTTGTTTGTTATTTAAGTTAGAAAAAAATTGAACCAGCTACATTAATGACTGAACTTTTACAAGGAAACATGTGAAATTTACAGAATTCTTTAAAAAATTATTAAAATGAAATTTATATATCACAAAATAAGAAATCTCATATAACAATAAGGTTTATAATACAAAAAATAAAATACAAAACAAACTTAATATTAGTTAAAATTTTAGAAGTATTTATTTTGTGAATTCGATTTACAAATTATTCTAATTTCAAAGTTTTTTTCCTTAATTCTGTTATTTTTTGGTGAATCTAGCATAGTTACGTGTGAAAATAATCATTCCACCGGTGCGGATGACGGCAATGCGGTGTTATATCTTAAAAATAGAGACCTTACCAAAGGGTAGTCCTTTAAATTGTCTAAACTGGAGCATTTGCTCACCAAAAACTTCTTGATCTCAGTCTCGTCGCTTTCTTGTGGAATAAATGAGGTTATGATGCTATTACTGCTCACATCCCCGAAATCATAGAAGTCGTCAGTGGCCCCATTTCTTTCTTGCGGTTCCTCTCTACACCCTTTTGTTAGGGATTGCAGAAGACTCTTCACTTTATCTTGTTTATCCATATCTAACAGATTTATCCACGCTATTTTGAATCGGGGGTGAGTTAATGCAGCTATTGCTGCAACTTCACCCCTATCGTTTATTTCGAAATAATCGTGGAAACGTAACAGTAAAGCATTCTTTAGTTTTTCCACAATAGGCGCACAAAATTTAAGCTCATTGTAATTAAGAAGGGTTTCCCATTTCCGCCTTATTGTGAGAAGAGTTGGCAGAACATAGCCATAATGGCAATTGTCCTCCCCCTGCAAAATATCAATTACCTTAGCTATATGCTTTGACCAGGTCAAGTAATCATGAATATATTCGAAATCGCTTTCAATAAAGAGCGATATTTTACTTGATATGCTCTTAAGCTCGCAGGCTAGCAATTTATCTTTCAGATGGTATATTTGTTGTAAGCAATCATGAAGACTATTCCAGCGCGTTACTACAGGTTTTTTTAAGCTACATTCCAAGAATATTTGCAATTGCTCCCTGCTTTTTGGTGACCCCAAACAATTCCACAAGTCTCGCATTTTTTCATAACACTGGAGTGTATGGACTTTATTGCTGTGTTCTCAGTAATGGCCTTGTGTGCATCGGAGCTTGCAATTAAATAGAGGGTGTGGCTGGCACATCGCAAATGATAGGAAAGGTGTAATTCAAGGGATTCATTCTCTGGAAGCAGATCGTTTCTTCCTCTTCGACGTTGTCATCATCGGTAGTCCATTGATGTTCATGAAAACTTGATTCCACATGAGTTGGATGTGAACATATGTCATCTGAAAAATTTTTTTTTTTATAACAAATAGAATACAATTAATAAAAGTTCTTTCGGGTTAATAAGGGACTAAATTTAAAGCAAAACACTAAAGGTAGAAAAGTTGCTGACATGAGGAAAACCAAATAACATAAAAAATAAGAAAAAAATGTGTTTCATCACAGTTCCTCCCAAAATATAATGTAATTGAAAATTATTTAATAAATTATTAAAACCGTTTTTCACATATTACTCGTATTATTATTATTATAAGCGATTTAAGCTGTTCTTCTGTGGGGTCTCCCAAAAAATTAATTTGCCCCCATTTGTGCATTAAATTGTGGGCAACCGTTAAAAAATAATTTTATACCTGACAGTTTAGGGTTAGAAAAAATGAAGCGTTACACGAACAAAGCGTTACGATAGAACAAAGCTTCTTTGAAAAATTCGCAAAACAACCAGTTAAAAGAATAAACAGTGCGTTTTTTAATTAATTCATATTTTGTGTTCCTATCGGTACGCCCTATATATACATATAAGTGGTTTTGAAACTTGTTGAAACAGAATCGATTGGGAAAAATAAAAAAAAATAACTTGGCTAATTATTTCATAACTAATTTTACCTTCCATAAAAGTTTCAAAACTATTTATTCCAAACTCTTTAAACGCCTTGATGAAATTTGAACCATTGTCTGTTACCGTTGCTGTGATTTGTTCATTACTTAATCCAAAATATTGTTGAATTTCAACAATTTTGTTAGCAACGTTAATAAAGTCATGGGTTCCGTACAATCGTTTACAGGCCAGAGCCGCTGATTTCCGGCTTAAATCTTTTTCACTGAGCTGCAAATTACAATTTGTGCAATATTAAATTATGATTAATATACATATGTATACACTTATGGTATAATATATTAATTGCATCTATAAATTCTTACCCAATGTGCGGTCATTCCTAAAAACCTTTTCCTGGAACTTGTCCACACATCAACAGTCGTACAAACATATTTAGCTTCTTGCAAAGCTTTTCTTATATCGCTAATTAAATTTTCATAAATCTTTCCAGCGGTGTACCGAGTCAAGTGCTGAAGGGGTTGATTTCCATGTTTTATATCAAAGTCTTAAAAAAGCGAGAGGTGCCTAAAGTTTCTTAAGGTCGAAATTATTTATAGGAAGCCAGCCTCATTAACTTTATTAAGACTGCAAAAAAAATCAAGTTTTCTTTAAAGTGCTACAAGTCTGAGTACTGACAATAATAAAATCCTTATTATCTTTGACAATGAAAAGTGAGACTGGTTCCTTTACTATAAAGAAAGCAGTAAAAGAGTTTTAAGGAGTAATACTACTGTAGCGGCATATATACATACACATATTTTTGAAAATTCTAATTGAAAAAAAAAAATAATTTTTTGAAAAATATGTAGTGGTATTACCCCTTAAATGGAATTGTTTGAAATGACCTATGTTTTAGCACCCTCAAATATAATAAAATTAGTGAGAAAAGAGTATAGAGTTGTTTGCCCCACGTTAACACTGGATAATTCAGTTTTCGAGTGCCAATTTACATATCCCATAAAATATAAAAAGTAACTAACGATTAAAATAATTAACATTAATATTATCGTAGTATTAGAAATTTATGATTACCATCAAATATTTTTCGAAACGCTGAATTTTCTACGATGCGCATTGGCAGTTGATTTTTCAAAATGAAACGTAAAACGTTCACTTTGAGAAAATTTGCATGTCACTCGTCGAATAATGCGACTTGATACGTCCAATCTTGCAATTTTCTCTGCCTTGTGTAGTTGATATTCCTCAAATTTTTCATGATGTTTTGTCTGTAAATTTTGCAGATTAACATTTAAAAAGTTACGAAACTCTACTCTGTGAATATGGCCCTACCTTCAGGTGACGCAAGTAATTGGATGATACATTAAGACTGCCAGATAAAGCCACTGAACAAACATTACATTTTGCTATGATTTTGTTTTTTTTTAACAGACTCCTTAGTATCAACTGTAAAAAATGCACCATCCAAGTAGCTTGTTTTTTGGCAACTTTTTAAAACATCCTGTTCTCGGAAACTTAGGTTTACCGAACTGCCACTACTAGTACTAGCAACAGCACCAAAAGAACGTTACCCTTTGCTTAACGTTTCAAAGCCTTCATCACGAATGCGAATTGCACCAAAGATTTCACTTCCTACTGAATCTTCGTTTGCATCCATCATCTTTAATCTAAATCTATTCAAAACATTTAAAATATCGACTGTATGAACATAGTAATTATGATTCCTACTTCAGAGGTTATTTATGTACATTTACGAAGGTTGTTTTATGGAAAAAGAAAGAAAGTTGTTTAAATCTAAATTCTAAACACAATACTTAACAAGTTCTAATTTGAATTCAGGGGGTATTTCACCCTAGAGCCCAAAAAGTAGAAGATTGTCCAAATTGTTATTTAACGAAATAGAAAAAAACATATTGATTTGCGCTTTTTTTATTTAAAAGTTATATAATGAAATAAAAATGTACCATTAATTTCCCAAATCGCTCTCATTTTATTTACCATAAACAAAAAAAAAATTGGTTTCGTGTCAACAAATCTTTAAAATACTTGTTTACAAATTAACTGCGGATATTTCTATCATATTGAAATAAAAATAATTAGAATCGGTTCAGTAATTATGAGAAATATTGGAAAAGTGGTTTCGAAATAAACGCGTTCAAAGTTTCATAAGATGTATGCAACCATTACGTTGAAAAGACCATGTTCAGTTTAAATTTCATTCTTGAGAACAAACAAACTAGCATAAAGCAAACCGATAATAATTAATAACTGGCCAATCAATCTAAGAAAATATCCGAAAAAGCTTTCTGGATACCTAAATAAAAATAAGGTTTTCCAGAGCAACTTTGTTAAAAAAAAAAGAAATCATTATTAGTTAGCATTTCCCAGAAACACAAAAAAAAACTACTTTGATTTTCAAGTTGAAATTCTGAGAGATGAATCTTAAGATAATGTTCTATTAAATAAGCAAAAATTAGAAAAAAAAAGCCAAGAAAAACTCCAAATATGAAATACCCCCTTATAGATTTTAAAAACTATACAAATATACTGCAGAAGACCATAGCATCATGATTCAGTTGTGGGTTTAAGCGCTTTATTTTTTATATTTGATAACTGTTTTTTACACATTACACATGTTATATGATACGAGTAATTTGTTTGTCTTTTTTATGGAAATAACTGAAATAGTGACTTCATTTAAATTTCATTAAAAAGGTAAATACACCAGGGTCATATTTTGTGGATTTAATGTTTATTTTAAAGAAAGTTTGACTTGTTTACAGATCATACGCTTCTGAAGAGAAATGAAAATTTACCTATCACAAATAAAAATATTAATACATTTACTCAAACACTAAACAACCTATTTGTGAATGACTTATGTTAATCAATTGACCAACTCAAATTGGTTTTTTTTTGTAACGGTTTTTACAAATGGTTACAGGAGAAAGAGCAGGAGGCACGACATATAATTTTTTCAATATTGCTACTAATTTCACGCATAAAGCATAAATATCTACATATACATATACATATACACCCCTTCAAGCTCTCTTGAATCACTTTGGTTTAAAGTTATTTTTATTTTTATTATTTATTTTATTATCAAGGGAACGATACAAATGAATTTGTAAGGTCCGGGATTTAACGCCGGGGTACTTTGCCCATGTGGCGTTTTATCAACAGCACGCGGAGTACCGAATTCCCATGTGGTCAACCATCTACGTACTTACCGCGCCAAACACTGCTTGATTTCGGTGATCTATGAAATCAAAGCTAGCTTAGGGAATCTCCAATTCATAAGCTAGCTTAAGAATTAAAATTGGTGTAATTCATATACTTCATAACTCACCGACTAGCTTATGAATTGAATTTTGTTGAATTCATAATTCGACAACTAGCTTCTGAATTAATTCTTTTTCAAATTACAAGTCAATTGTTAGCTTATGGGTTAGTGTTTGTTTAATTCCTAAACTCGCAACTCTGGTATGAATACACTTATAATTCCTCAGCATGTGTTAAGTTTTTGGAAAATGGGATAGAGAGAGAAAGAAAGATGTTTGGACTCAGTGGTTATTTCGCTAGATGGGTGGCATCCAACATTTAATGGGAACACAAAATTCTTAGTGGAAATTGGCTTGTTGTTGATTTCTAGTCAACTACTCATCTTATTTGATTTTTGTTAACTAAAAAAATTAATGTCTTTCAGGTGAGGCTGGGATTCGAACACCGCACCTTCCGATTTGGAAGCCAGTCCACTACCACTTAAGCCACGGCCACCCACAGATGATCAAACCATCATCGAATATTTTATTGATGCCCAAAAGACGATAAGGTAAATAAAATAATTCTCTACGCAGCTAAAACAACTGACGGGCTCAAGGCTAAGCTCAGTGCGTAGGAATACATTGTGCGAGGGCACTCATTTTCTGCAATGTGGATATTCAGCATCGTCCATGCTACAACTGTGGCGAGTGTACCCATTCTGCGAAAGCTTGCACTAAGCGGGTGTAGTGCTATTAGTGTCAAGGTTTTGGCCACCAATCATTTGAATGCAACGGGGCAAACGGTGCAAAGGAGGTGCAAAAGGAATTAAAAGGGAGCAAGTTGGCAACGACATGTTCGTGGTAAGGACAACGCATCTTATGAAGGACGTAAAGGTGGACAGTGCGGAGGTCACCGTGCTGATCGACACAGGGTGCGATATGTGCCTCATTCCACAATACTTCTTGATGCAGCTAAAGAGGGGAAACATATTGCCGAAATCGATCGTGTTGCCTGGGATGGGAAACAATCAAGCGCTCACCCAGGGATACATGGAAGCAAAAGTGTTGATAGGCAAATTCGACTTCGATGCCGATCTATACGTGGTTAGAGAAACAGAACTACCATTTACTGTAGTGTTAGGTAACAAGTTACTGAGGGAAGCCATTCTTACAATCGACGGCAGCGAAGATCGGTTTATGAGGAAAGGACGAAGAAAGAAAGTGATCTGTATGACGAACAGGAGTCAGAGGAACGTAGTCGTAATTAAGTTGGACAGGCATCAATGTCGAGCATTTCTATTTTCATGGAGATTTGCGAGACGGAAAGACCAGATGCTGTGAATCCAATCAGCGAATTGCGCACCGAATTCGAGACACTGTTGCACCGTGCAGGCAGAATGCGAATGAGTGATAACTGAGGTCGTCAACCTACCTCTCATATCAAACACCGTTAAGGACGAGGTCGGGATAATGATTCTGATTTATCTGCCGAAACAAGGGGTAGAGTCGCCCATCAACATGAAGCTAATCCACAAGAACGTATCACCATTATATGAGTCACCTAGAAATTGAGCGGCAAGTAGTTGTATGGCAAGACAACGGAGTTGTGCAACCAAGTCAATCGGAGTTTGCTTCACCTATTGTGTTACTTGCTAAATGAGATGGGACTACGAGTGCGAGATTTTGTTGCGATTTTCGGCGCATCAACTATCAAATAATTAAGGACCATGTTTCAATGCCGATTATTGTCAACCTATTAGACCGATTAGAGAAGACCAAGGTATTTACTACTCTGGATTTATTTAGTAGACTTTTCCATCGTCCATAATGGGCAGTACGAATTTCTAAGTGTCGCTTTCGGGTTATGCAAAACACCAGCAATATTTATGCGCTTAATCAATACCGTGTTTAAGCGTTTAGTAAATGAAGGGGTTATCCTGACGTATGTATATGGACGTATGGATAAAATCGTGGCTTTGGTTAAAGATGAAGAAGAAGTACTGTAATACGGTTGAGGAGGGTACTGCAAGTAGAAGGCGATAATGGTCTTAAGTTAAAGTGGTCTAAATACCAGTTCCTGCAAAAGAAGATCGAGTTTCTGGGATAAGTAGTTGAAGGAGAGACTATACGATCATCAGCGGAAAAACCGTAAGCTGTAAGCAACTTTCCGATGCCTACAGATAAAAAATCCGTACAACGATTTTTGGGGCTTACAGGCTATTTCCGCAAGTTCATAGCGAACTACACGACAATTACGAAACCGTTGACTGACCTTCTACGAAAGGAATCGAGTTTTACTATGGGCCATAAGCTGGAAGTTTTATTTCGGCTACTGAAGAAAGCATTGGTGCAGTGTCCAGTCTTTAGACCGTTTGACCCTCAAGCAGTTACCGAAGTACATACCGACGACAGCCAGATAGCCTATGGAGGGATACTACTGCAAAAGGACAACAACGACCAGTGTTTTAACCTGTGCAATATATGAGCAGAAAAATGACACCACTGGAGGAGAAATATCATCCATATGAATTGGAGATGCTAGCTGTAATTAAGGCGCTTGAAAAATTGAGAGTCTACTTATTGGGTAAGGCCATTGTTATCGTGATGGACTGCAAGGCGTTTACAATGACCATGCACAAGAAGGAGGTTCCTTTGCGGGTTTCGCGGTGTGCCATGTATTCGCAGGATTTCAATTATCGGGTGGTTCATCGTTTGCCAACACAGATGAAACACGTGGATGCCCTCAGTCGGGTCGCGATGCTGATAGTAGATACGATGAGTTATGGAATTAAAGAGCGCCAGCTTCACGATCCCTGTTTGGGAGCCCTACGGAAGATTGTAGATTACATTCAGTATGTAGATTTCTATCTAAAAAATAGCGTTTTCTTCAAGGGCGAAACCAAGGAGTTAGTCACAATGGCATGGAAGATGAGATAATGATGCTCGCTCATAAGAAGGGAAAGGAGGAAGGGTTTCTATCATCGATTGATGAGGACGATCGCCAGCTACAAACATTTCATATCGATGTGGGCCCAATGGAAGCAACAAAGAAAGGATGCAACTACGTCCTGGTTGTTGTGGATGTCTTTTCGAAGTTTGTTTGGTTGTACCCCACCAAGAGCACAACTATCGAAGAGATAATTGACAGACCGCGAAGTAGGGATCTACGTTTGGAAATTAAAGACGCATGATAACAGAGAGAGGTACGGCTTTGACATCATGTGCCTTTGAACAGTATTGTAACGAGGAAAGAATTGTTCACGTGGCTATCGAAACTGGAGTACCTCGTGGAAACGGTTGAACGGATGCACCGTATCTTGTTTCCGATGTTAAAAAAGATGGCAACAGAAGATCCTACCTGCTGATATAAGCACATAGAGCGGGTACTAGAAATCATTAACGGTACTTCGCCGAGGAGTACCCACCATCGAGTGGGTTCAAAATCATTACCGGCCTCGAAATGAGAATCCTCGCCAGACCAGATGTACGTGCGATACTCCATCAAGAGATCGTGTCAGAACTAGAGAAAGAAAGGGATGATGTTCGAGAAAAGGCACGAGACCATATTCGTAGAATCCAGAAAAAAAACGTGGGGCCACACAATAGGCGACGAAAAGAAGAAAGAATGTACAAAGCCGGAGAGCTGATGGCAGTACGCAGGACCCAGTTCGATCCAGGGCTTAAGCTGAAGCCAAGTTCCTGGGGCAATATATGACCACGAAGCTCTGCAAGTACGACAGGTACAAGGTGGAGAAGGTTGCCACTGACAGTATGAAGCTATGGTGTAGGTCACTCAGCACGTGTGACAAATCAGAAGTGCCGAATGCGGGATACGTTGGTCCAGTCACCCGGTCTCGCAGCAGTTAATGACACATACATACGCATGTGTCATCAAGTTTTTTCCCTTTCATCGCTTCCATTTTGCATAGCCAGTTGTGAGTTAGCAGTTAGAGGCAACACACCACAGTGTGTATTGTTTGTACAATATTTAATTTAATTTGCTTTATTTTCTTTGAATAAAATACTGTAAAAAAACTTTTGTTAATGATTTAATCCCACATATCTGTATGTATCATATATGTCTCTCTATTTATATGTATTCTATGTGGAAGAGCACACCATTCAAAGGGCCGCCTTGGCTTCGCTGGCAGTAATTAAAGTGGTCGGTCAAATTTTTGATGACTCAGTCTAATATGTGTGGCGTTATTCCGGCAATAGTGTGTTGAATTTTGGCCTCGAGCTTGTCCAAAGTGGTTGGCTTGTTAGCGTAGACTAAGACCTTGACCCCAGAGTAAATAATCGAGCGGTGTCAAATCGCGTGATCGCCCGGGCAATTGATGAACGCTCGCCCTGAGGTGACTCAATCACCAAATTTCTCCTTCACAACTTCGAGCGTTGCGTCGCTTGTATGGCATGTAGCGCTGTTTTTGTTGGCTCGGATGCATTGATGCTATCAAGCTCTGACCACTGAAAGTCGGTTAACACCGCTCTATACCTGACACCATTAACGGTAGCGGTATCTCTTTTCTCATTTCGCAGGAAATAATGTCCGATAATCCGCCATGCCATTAACCGCACCAAACAGTTAATCTTTGTGGATGCATTGAAAGCTTGGCCGAACACTTGTGGATTGTATTCGTTCTAATAACGCAAATGTTTCTTGTTGACATAGCCACTGAACCAAAAATGAGCCTCGTCCAAAATCTGGATTTCGGCTGGACCTGCTATGTTTCCGGACTGTTCTATGCTGCTTATCTGCGTTGACAAACAAAAGCCAAGACAAGTCAAAAAGTCAAATTTTGATGTTAAGCTGGAATTTTACGATACTTGTTGATGATGCTTTTCGTCTTGTTACCAAGGAATATGTAAATAGGTACTTCGATGATGGTACTTCATGATGATGACGATGCTGGTGGTGTTGCTATGCACGTAACATTGTCCATTCATTACACTGCATTGTGCGCCTACCCACAACATCCTCTGTACCGCTTGTGGCCCATTCCATCCGTGTTAGCGCCCCCCACGAGTTCTAGCCTCTTTTCGTTCTTTTCTCATGTCTCATATTACACGAGCTGTTTCACCACATGCACTACCCCTCCCGTTTCTTATAGCTTCTTCCTTTCATCTTAGTTCAGAAATTTGCGGCCCAATGACCCATAAAAAGTCTCATTTCATGTCGCTTTTTCATTTCATCGGAGTACGGAATCACTTCATGTTGCTTTTTTTCGTTTCATCGGAGTTCTTAGCCATTTCATGTCGCTGTTTCGTTTCATCGAAGTTCGGAAATACTGCGCAACGTGCCATAAGAAGTTTCACATCATAAAAACCGTAAATCCTCAAGAACAGCCAGAAATACGTGCATTTCTTTTTTAAAATAAAAAGCATTTTATGTATTTGTAGGTATGTTTATCTCTTGACGTCTGTCCCTGTTAAAGTTATTGTATTACATGAATTCATACTGTTGCCTATTACTTATCAAAAAGCACTGTGAATTTCAACAAACAATCGCTTTCTTCAAATCATACTAAGATTTTTCATAATAGCACCATAAATAGCAATATTTTAGGAAACAAAAAATTCCTACGGAATTATATTGTATAACATAGGTTGACCAGATAGCAATGATAATTTTCCAATTGTTTTGTTTCAGAAGCTGTCAAAGTTACCAATGACATCCAGCTGTCAAAATATTAAGTAAGATTTGTCATTTCATCATTCATCGTTTTACGCTTGCCGAACGTGCGGAAATTATTAAAAAATATTATCGAAATTCCGGTCAGTTGTAAATAAGCAACGTGAATTTTGTCGTAAGGTCGGTCGTCATCATGGCTACAGTGTGCAGGTAATTCGTCGCACGCTGGAAAAGTTTGAGCGCGAGTATGCTCTTTTGGATCTTGAGCCACCAACAAGGCACAGATTGATGCGAAATGAAGAAAACATAGCGCCCAGTATCGTAGAAGACCCAGAAATGTCGATTCAGCGCCGATCAGTTGAATTGGGCATCGCCAGTGAGTCAACCTGTCTTATTTTGTAGTTGGATTTGGGCCTTAATCCATATAAGATTATGCTGTCATAAAAATTGAAGCCGGACGATCATAGACAACGCCGTGAGTTCACTAATTGGGCGCTGGAAATTTTGGCCAAAGATCCGGATTTTGGCCAAAAAATCAACTTCTCGGGAAAGGCTCATTTTTGGCTCAGCGGCTATGTTAACAAGCATGATTGCCATTATTGGAGCAAACACAGTTAAAAAGAGTTCGGCCAAGTATCAATACATCCACAAAGATTGACTGTTCGCCGTGGTTTATGGCATAGCGGCATCATCGCACCTTTTTTCTTTCGAAATGAGGGGGGAGATAACGTTACCGTCAATGGTATCAGGTATAAAGCAGTGTCAACCGACTTTCAGTAGTCAGAGCTTGACAACATCAATACAACCGAGCTTTGGTTCCAAAAAGACGGAGCTACACGCCATACAAGCGACGCAACGCTGGAAGTTGTGAAGGTTTAATTTGGCGACTGAGTCATTTTACGGCGAGCGTTCATCAATTGGCCGCCGCGATCATGCGATTTGACACCACTCTATTACTATCATTGGAGATAGGTTAGTCTACGCTAATAAGCCAATCACTTTGGACGAGCTCGAGGCCAACATTCAAAACGCTGTTGCCGTAATAACGCCGCACAAATTTAACCGTGTCATCAAAAATTTGACCGACTACTTGAAGTACTGCCAGCGAGGCCGAGGCGACCATAGGAATTATGTGTTGCTCCGCACATAATGGTATAAACGTATCTTCAAAATAAAGCCAGAATCAATTTTATATTTCCCACCGTTAGTGTCTTATCTAGTCACCCTTTACTACATAGTTTGTTTACTCTCAGATACTGGAATAGATTAATTTTCACAAAAAAAAGCCATTGAAAAAAACATTGTTCAAGAAGAGGTACAAAAAGAGTAACAAAAATTTATCTAAATTTTTCTCAAGTGAATATATTTAGCTGTGGTCACCGCTGCTGTCGAAATCCAAGTGAACGAGAAATTCAACATTGAGCATGCATCAGGTAACATTTTGCACACAACCGTATTCTCACAACCTCAGGATTTTTTGTTGCTATTCATTATTATATGCAACTGCATACTGGTCGTACGATAATTTTATGTGCAGTGACTCACAGAAACTTTTAACAAACGTTTAGTAATCCAAAATTAATTTTACAACAATAACATTACAATTTTATCAAATATCCCGGCCTCCCAAGAACTTGTCTTCGGATTGTGGAAGAACTGCAAGTTTGGTGATGGGGCGCAGAAATCGTCCGCGATTGGTCGGACTGTGGCAACCCGTATTCATTTTTCAAGTATTCGATGACCGAGTTCGTATCTGGTTGGGAGCCACTTTTTTGAAGGTAGATTAGGCTCCTTGATTATAACTACGCCACCAACCTTGATATTGAAGTGCGATGCTTGGCATTTATGACCCCCTGGATGACTGTTACATATTCGGATTGCCATCTTTCCGAAAGCCTAGAACCATGCTTTGAATATGCATGGTTTATTGGTACATCTATATTACTATGTTCCAAAACAGTAGTATATTGTTCTCCTATAAGAAAATGTGGATTAGGATCTTCTTCGGACAACACAAAAAGAGGGTGAGAATTAGAATTGCTTGAAATCAGTATAGAGTTTTTCAAAGCTCAGAATGCAATTTCCGATAACCCTACGTAGTTGAAGTTATACTTATAGTAGGGGGCAGAAGTGGATATGAAGTGCCATGTAACTTCGTCTAAAGCATAGAGGAGATGTCATTATTATGGGTCTGTAATAAAACAAGCCTTTGCATTTCATAGCCACAGCGACGAAATCCTTGAAGGTTGTTCCAGTATTCGTATAAATGTTAGAACATTTACCTCGTTGAGCCACAAACCATTTGGCCGCTACAAATGTATCTGTTGTCAAATCACTTATCAGCTGAAAGTGGATTGCTTTGGTTGTATGATTACCAAAGCAATGATTATAAAACAAGCCTTAGACAATTTTGGGTTCCGACAGCGAGATAGTCTTATGGTAAACGGATCATCATATTTACACCAAGTGTTAGAAAATGGTCGGCTGGATGGAACACGCTTGGATGGCAAGTGTCCCATAAGTTGCTTGCTAGTTGATCTCCTCTGGAAAATAACATGGTTTGCATTGCTGAACTATCTTTCGAATGAGATTACGGATGCCCAGTATCCAGCAGCGCTGGCGAAAAAAAAAGTACAGCAATTTGATTATTGAGTAGAACTACAGGACGTTTTATGTTATACGAGACACAAGCATTCTTAACTCTACCTCTCACACATACTAATCCCTCTTTGTCCATAAAAGGGGAGTATCTCAAGAGTTTCGATTTAGGGGCAGGGGCGCGGTTAGTTGCAAGATGATTAATATTACTACGAAATGAGTCTTGTTGCATTTTTGTATGTATTATGAATTTCAGTAAAGACTAAACCGCGAGTGATTTTATTAAATTAATGAGGTCGACAATTTTTGCGAAGCGAACACAGTAAGCGACAATTCGAATCAACCGCGTTCATGACGATATTTGAAGAATACCAGTACCTGCTGTATAAAAGCCCGCTTTGGAGTTTGTTTTTCTTCTAATGTTGTCGCCCTTCATCCGGCTCTGTCACTCGGAATGTTGATTCAGGTCAGTGTTCCTGTGGCAAAGGGGTAGGGCTTCATAAAGCTCCAAACGGAAATAGAGCTGGATTAGTATGGCGCTACATTGGTTTTAGATGCAACGAATAGAGCTGGTTAGGTGCGATTTGGCGCCGAGAATACATAATAGCCGAGTAGGCCAACAACCATTCCGTGACCGAAAGACTTTTTTTCAGACAACTAAAATCTTGTGCTTAAATATAACATCAAGTCCAATTTACACCAGTAATTTAGTCTCCCCATTAAATGTTAGATGTCACCCATAGAGCGAAATAACCACTGAGCCCAAAAATCGTTCTCTCTCTCTCTATCCAATTTTCCAAAAAACTTAACACGTGCTCCGGCATTTTAAGAGTAGTAATACAATCTTGAGTGTTAAGTTCTTTTTACAAAAAAAAAAAAAAATTGTTCGGTTAAAGGCAAAAAAAGCGGGCCATCCCAGTGCGATTTAAACTCTGATGACCACAATTCCTGATATAAGGTCTTGAACAAGAACAGAAATCCTAAAGGGTCAAGAATTCGAGAGATTTGTGATAAAAAGGATCGGCACGATAAAGAATCACATAAAGGATAATTGAACATACGAAACGAGTATTGGTCAGACGTTGGGCTCCATTGTATACAAAGTTTAGAAAATGTACACCCGAATGCGAATAGAACAAATAAAAGAAACGAGCCTATCTTATTTAACAAACTGTTTAATGCATTTAATTATTTGTATTCTTTATAATATTGATTATTACCGAATCGTACGAATGCTAATAAACAACTAACTGAATTTTTATATAAGAAAAGACAAAAAAAGAATTTCCAGGTGTATGTAACAGATGTATTTATGAGTGGCATTTGAATGTATGAAAAGCATGTAATATAGAAGTATATAAATGTGTAAATAATTAATTTTAAGTTACATAATTATTAGTTACTAAATTTAAGATAATAAAAGCAGAAGGTTTTGCAATATCTTTCCACCGAAAATTTAACAGATGAATTTGTTATCTCCAAAGTATAAAGAAGTTGCATTGGCCTTCTCAAGATGGATCCACTTGAAAGTCTAATCTCGAATTCACGCACCTTATTCTCTCGTCCAGGAACAAGCTTTTCAATTACCGCTAAATGCCAAAGCGCTCAAGGAAGTGATGCATCTTTAACCAATACTACATCTCCAGTCTTCAAGACAGATCCTTCATCATTTTTGGTGTGATGAAATGATCGGAGTTGATACAAATACTCCTTATACCATTGTTTCTTGAATGTAGCAATGAACCGCAGCCGCTCCTTCCATTGCTTGCGTAGGTCTTTGCCGCTTCGATTTTCAGGTGTTGATTTTTCCAATGCTCCACACTCACCGACCAAAAAATGTGCCAGAATTGGCGGTGTAAAATCTAGGGGATCATCTCTTGAATAAATTAACGGTCTCGAATTCGCGACACCTTCAACTTCTGTTAACAATGTATGCAACTGGTCACTGTTTAATGTTGAACGATTTACAGCTGCTCTAAGTGCCAATTTGACCACACCGATTAGTCGTTCCCAAAAGCCACCCCACCGTGGGTCACGCTCAACAATGAATTTCCAAGTTACCCGACGTTCAGCCAAAAATCCCAAGAATCGCTCATCGTTTCTTACGTTTTTAATTTGATTCAGTTCGCAAGAAGCTTTCTTAAACGAAGTAGCGTTGTGTGAATACATTATGCATGGGTGTCCTCTTCTCGAAAAAAATCGTCGAATGGCAAGAAGACAACTCTCCGTGGTCAAGCCGTTGGAGCATTCAATATGTACCACACGAACTGCGGCACACGTAAACAATAAAATATATAGCTTCTTTCTTTGATCATCAATGTCTGCTATATATAGAGGTCCGGCAACATTTACTCCCGTCACTTCAAATGGTCTGGATGAGAGAATCCGATCTCTAGGAAGGGGAGCAAACTTCTATGTAGCTGCTGATCCTCGAAGAACTTTACACACAGAACAATCTTTAATGATAGTTTTTATAAGCTGACGACTCTTTACAACCCAGTATCTTGTGCATAAATGATAGAGAACTGCAGATGACCCACTATGGAATGATTTTTCATGTGCATTGCGAAATAAAAGTTTTGTTATATGGGATGACATCGGTAAAATTATAGGATGAGCCACGTTCTCATCTGCTGAAGGCGACCACCTACTCGCAAGTGTTGATCGGTTGCATCTAAAATTAGAAAAAGAGAAATCAATTTTGAGTTAGATGGAATATTTTTCTTCATTTGAGGAGCAGAAATTCCTTTAGAAAAACGAAGCATTTGCACTTGACCTATCCAATACTTTTCGGCACGATTTATATCTTCCGCTGACAAATGCTTGGTATTTTCAGCTTTCTTCTTAAAAACGTTAACGGCTCTTAGGACGTAGGTTGTTATTCGCAGAAGTTATCCAGTTACTAAAGCTTTCGCTATTGATAATTGAGATGTCGCAAGTTTTGCCCTCTAAATCCTCAATATCGTCCTCTTCAATATTCGTAGTCGCAACACACTGCGAAGTAGCATCAATTAGTTTCGAAGATGGCCAATGTATTTGCCCTTCTTTAAGCCAAGCAGGCCCGTTTAGCCAAACAGAAGAATTTACGAGGGATGTGGGGCTAATACCTCTAGTTAAAAGGTCAGCTGGATTTTCAACACTAGGGCAGTGCCTCCAGATCGATACATCCATTAATCAATGATCGTACTTCTTTAACCCTATGCTCAACGTAAGACTTCCATCGCCTTTTTGAACCCAAGATCCAATACAGCACAATCTGAGTATCAGTCCAAAGAAACGATTCATTGATTGTTATCGGAAGATAAGTTTGAAGATGAATAAGCAGGCATGCAGCAATAAGTGCAGCAGTAAGCTCCAACTTTGGAATAGTCATTTCAGCTTTTTTGTTGGTTTTCCATGGGGCAACTCTCCCCTTAGCACAAATAAGATTCACTGATACTTCTCAGCTATTATGCAAGGTTCTTGAATAAGCCACAGCTCCGTATGCGTAGTTACTCGCATCAGCATAAACGTGTACCTGTGACGAATTTTGGCTCGTTATAAAATGACGTAGTATCTCCATTTCATGAAGTTGCTCGATGTACTCCCGAAAAGAAACCCAAGTGTCTTGCAAGTCCTATGATAAGTTTCTGCGCCAAACATCTTGGAATAGAATCTTTAACCGCAAAAGCCACGGAGCCAATCGGATCGTATATTTTAGCCATAACCCTTACAATGCTTCGCTTTGTACCTTGAACCCATCGCAAACCCAGTACGTTCTGCGTATCCGAGGATCGTCCATCTACTTCGAAGCACTCCCTTACCTTCGCAATGTTATCCATTTATGTAATTTCACTGAGCTACTTCTAAATATACTGGTAATTCCTCGATAAATATCCTTCAGTGTATCCTCGTCATCAATGCTAGTGATAAAGTCGTCCATGTAGAAGCTTTTCCTTAGCAGCTCGTATATTCTTTGCATAGCTTTAATGCTCGTTCTGATAGCTCGTCCGATGTTTGAGTTCGCGACCATGCCTCCTTTATCAATTTCTGAATTATGGCACTAAGAATGTAGGGACTGCTTTTAACGCCAAATGTTAGCAGCGTCTTTCGGCAAGTTCTGATAGCAGGTAAGAAAATGATGACTGTCTGACGGATGAAGTAAAATTTGGAGAAACGCCTTTTCGATGTCGGCAATAATTCCAAATTTCCCAACTCGAAAATTAAGAAAAATCACTAAAAGATCAGGCAAATAATTTTCACCAACCTCTAAAACATCTTTGAGTGACGATTGTTTAGGCGCATGTGCGTCGAAAACAATGCGCAATTTAGTTATTTCTTTATCATTTCGGTATACTGGATGATGAGGAAGGTAATAAGTTCGGTTTTTACTTGATTCTGTGTCCGGAGCAGGTTCAGCACTGCTTGACAAAATCATTTTATTCTTCGACCCATTGTATTCAGTGAGTTTTCCAGCTGAACATATTTTACAAACTAGTGTTCGTATCCGAACTAATGCGCCCGTTCTACATATTGTTATGTAGTGGAGTTGGCAGTTCAACTCCAACACACAAGAACACAAAGAAAAAAGGAAGTATTTTTATTAAATCTTTACATAGAGAGTGTTTGCATACAAAACATTGGTCCTTCGAGCCATATATAATAAAAATAAAAAATTAAAAGTGAAAGACATTAAAACTGCGAGTTTAAGTGCCAAACGGTTTCCCGCGGCGCGAAAATACGTATATATCGAGACAAATCAGACATATACGTATATATACAAGTGAGTAGTAGGTCAACTTACTATGTACTCGTACATATATTATAACACATAAATTAAATAAGTAAAATGAGCGCAAATAAACAAGGATGACACAAACTTCAAAAAGGCGAACAAAGAATCCAAAACGTCCGAAAACTACTTTCAGAGCCGTCTTGTTATTCTCGAAAGTAATTTTCAAGCCAGCATGAATGCAAATCAGTATTCTGTTATAAATGCCGAAACAGACACTGAAAGTTCAAAAATTGATGAGATATTCGATGCGATCAAGGAATTATATGTTACTTACCGTGCGTTTCTACTCGATCACCTTGAGAAAGTCACCCCCACGTCCGTTCCAACCAGATCTACTTCAACAGTTGCATCGAACAAGAGGCATGAACTTCGTCTATCAAAAATTAATCTACCCACATTCTCCGGTAGTTACGAAAACTGGAGGTCATTTCATGATATTTTTCATTCCTTGGTCCATAGCGACTCAACGTTGACAGTTTCACCACCTTTCCCCCATCACGGAAAAGGCGGAAAGTCTACTACAACATCTCAGCTTGGACAGTGATAACTACCAGAAGGCTTGGAACATCGTTACAAACCGATATGACCACAAACGGGTGTTTGTAAACACGTAGCTCAAACAGTTTTTCGGGCAATCCGTTATCACTGTCGAAGACTAAAACAATATAAAACACCTGTTGGATGTATACACTGAATGCCTGCATGCGCTAAAAAACGTGGGAGTTCAGACAAATAACTGGGATATAATAGTTATTTATATCATGCTTCCAGCCCTAACTCAGCAGTTATACGAAGAGAGGCTAGGATCAAAGAAAGAGCTTCCTACCTTTGCTGAGTTTTCAGAATTTCTGGAAGCCAGATTTCGCACCTTGGTAGCTGTGGATCAGCAAAATTTAAAACCAAAATCCAAACCAGAAGCGCAGAGCAGGCAGCCAGCAAAGAATTCTTTTAACACAAGACCAAAGCAAAAACAGCAATATAGTTTCAGTGTTCGTAACAATGGTCAGCATTCCCTTCGAAAGTGCAACAAGTTTTTAATGATGAATGTAGGTAAGCGCTGCAATGAAATCAGAAGGCTGGGCATATGCCAAAACTGTTTGGCGTATAGCCATCGTACACAGCAGTGCCCAAGCCGGGTATGTTGGTATTTTTGCGGCCAAAGGCATCATTCGCTTTTGAACGATAACTATAATTCATCTCCAAACTAACATCCTACACATATTTCTTCATACACAACACCTCACAACACAATACAGTCCAATCATACACCACACATAAACACTACCCATACATACACTCTCAGCTACCGCACACATACACATAACCACACCAGTCTTCCCCATGCACCCATCAAACTTCCACACAACCCAACATACAATCACAGACTTTTCAGACTACAATATTGAATCCTAACTCTACAGCATTCCATCCAACCAACGATCATCAACCCTCCACAGCTTCAACACTCAACAACTTTCATACTCAAAACAATACCAACACACAGGTACTCTTAGCAACAGCGATCGTGAAGGTAAGAGCAGCGTCGGGAAAGTATTTCAATCTCCGAGCCTTGATCGACCCGGATTCGGAAGCCTCTTTCATCACAGGATCTGCGGTCCAGCTGTTAAATCCCCGGAATAAACGCACATTTATTGAAGAATCTGGATTAGGAAAGGTCAGCAGTGGAGCATGCCACAATTACGTGGATTTATCGTTCGGCTCACTATATTCAGCATATGAAGGACACAGCCGAGCTTTTGTCTTTAAATCTCTGCTTGGACTGTTTCCATCCCAAAAGATAGACTTGGGAAGCGATGTCTATGCCGAAATTCTACTACCAGACATCATAAGAGCAGAAAAGTTCACGGCTCTGGTAGCTCAAGGAAACTCATCTTGGGTGGATCTTGTTGGGAAAGGCTGCAGTCGCCTCCCAATCAATTCGAAGCTTGTCCAGTTGTTGGATCTTGACATTCAGCTTAGAAAATTTTAGGAAATCGAAGAACAGGCATTCAAAACGTACGAATCGGAAGAAGATGCGGGTTGCGAACAACATTTCAGCGACCACACTAAGCGCTTACCCGATGGCAGATACTAGGCCCGTCTTTCCTTGAAAGGAAATACATATCCCATATTAGGATCCTCATACCAAGGAGCGCTTAGACGGTTTGACCAGATGGAAAGAAGGTGCAATAATGCTATTTTATACGAAGAATACAAAAAATGTATGGAAGAGTACAAACAGCTCGGACACATGACCGAAGTATTTAAAGATATAGTAAACACACCGTACCAGTACGTCGTTCCCCAATTTGTTGTCATTCATTAAGTTCAGACGTGCTTAAATTTCGCTCCGCTTAATTATTTTCATTTAATTTGTTTCTGCCTAATTTGCAATAATTCGCACAAGCTATTTCTCGGTCATCGCCTTTGTTGTTTATTGAGTAAAAGTGCCTAATAACCCAATTCTCATTCACCGCCCTTTTTCGTACAATTTCAACTATTTTGCTGACTCGATTTGTTTATTGAGTAAAAGTGCCTAATTATATTAAAGTTAACCCAATTCTCATTCACCGCCTTTTGCGTAAATTTTCAATTGACCTACCCTAACTTCATCGCCATCATGTCTGAATTATGTGAAAGTGCAAATTGCTCCTTAACAAGTGATCCAAATGCTGTTATGGTGATCTGCAGTGGTCTTTGTTGCAAGTCGTTCATCTTGCTTCCTATTAAGTGTCTCAGTGATTCGGTCAACAATTTTGCGTCGGAAAACAACCATGCATTGAAATCGATTCAAAATCAATTCACCAAATATGATGACATTTTAAAAACAGTTGAAGATTTATCAATTTCCCTCGAACAATCTGCAAGCTATAATTATAGTCAATTTAGAAACTTATCTATGCAGTTTGCTCAAAATAGTGATTTAATTATACGAAACGATAAACACGAAATTAGTGAAGATTTAAAAAATGTTATATCCCACAGTGTTAAATCCATAATTAAATCGTACATCCCCACAATAACAGACTCTTTAAGTTCTCTACGGTCTTCCCTCGATTTTCATCTCCAAAGTATGTCCCGAAGTAGCGTTCCCTCTCCGCCAAATAATGATCAGTTGCTCATAAATATCATGTGCCAAATGAGTGATTTGAGCAACGAGATAACCGAATCACGCGCGCTTTTAAACGAAATTGCTGATCACATCCCGATAGCTTGCAGTAAAATCGACGATATACCGGTGCAATCCCAAGCTCTACCGACTGCATCATACAACACCTCGATTCTGACTGAGATGCTTGAATCTGCAATAACTCCTGGGTCATCATCTCCTCCACAACAACCCGTTCCGGAAATTGATCCAAATACTCCTGAACCCACAATCTCACGACTTGGCACCTTATGGACACTTTCGGACTGGAACAAGAGAATCAAAAAGTTGAACAATTCCAACAAAGCCGAATCGGTTGCGTTTTTAATAAGAAGTACACATCTCGATCGAGACAGGCTAACTAGTCTCTTCAAATCTAAATTTAAAATTGATGTCATCAACTGCCGTAAGATCTCCACCAACACCCTCAAGGTAAGCATCCCATTAAAATATGAATGGATGTTCAGCAACCCTGCTTCCGACGTCATCAATCTGGGTGGAATAACCGTGGAAAAACCAAATAGAGGAAACAACAAACATCGCAAGGATACTACCTTTAATTCAAATCCCACTAAACCTAGAAAACAGCAGTCTAACCCTTTACCAAAGCCCAACTCTCACAAAAAAAATCCAAAGCCTAACAAACAAGCTCCTGATCCAAACTGGAGTTTTAAAGTTGGGACATTCCCTTTCTTCACTCCTTCTTCACTTCATATTGCTAAACGCGTATACACAAAACGTTCTTCCACACCGTCCAACCCAATTCCCAAACGTATACCTTTTAATCTTGATCCTCCTCTCAGTCATTTAAAAAACCCAACAACTTCTCCTCATCCCACTCAAACAAAAACGACATACCTTACTTTATTTGCTCCCATATTTTAAATTCCTCCCCATCTTCTAAGCTAGAGTCCCACCCAAATACCACACCACCTTCTGTTTTAGACCCCATACTTCCTCCAAAGGCAAAGTTAACAAAGCACCTTATCGATTCAGGTGAAGATGGCCGGTATGTTCTCTCTCGACTACGAGACCGCAGACTATACGATAATGTTCGTTTATATCTCGCATATCTATATGATAAGCCAGGCTCTGTCTGCATAGACAGTATAACGAAAACCAATGCAATGGTTTCCATTCTGCAAGAAGGCCTTCCCACTAATCACAATGATCTGCGGCAAGTTTGTATACGTTTTCATGCGCAATTAGATATGACTCCTTATGATGTGGCTAATGATCTCTCTTCTTTTGCGTCTCACATACGTTCCAAACGCATACTATACCTCCAGCGAACACGGTCTAGTTTCAAAAACTACCATCGCTCCAAACCCACCACTCAATTCTTTGCCGAAGCCTCCCAAATATCTGTCGCTGTATTATCAAAACGTAAGAGGATTACGAACTAAGATTTCTGCTATATATCTTAATTCGCAGATTCTGCCCTACGACATTTTTGCACTCACAGAAACCAATCTCACCCCTGATATTAAGAATAATGAATTATTTTCCCAAGACTTTGATTTACACCGTGACGGCGGTCTAGATAAAGAGGAAAATTTATATGGGCGTGGGGTACTTCTAGCTATACACTCTCGTCTCGAGTCTAAACCCTTTAAAAAATCGTCCACTGCATTCTTTGAATTTGTTTGCGCTAGAATTCCTATTTGCAAGCGCAACCTATATATATGCTGCTGCTATATTCGCCCCTCTCAACCAATTCAAGGTTACCAGCTAGCTGTTGATGCAATTGACAGCATTTTTAATGCTGCTGATTCCAACGACGTAGTTTTGTTTTTAGGTGATTTCAATCTACCTAAGCTTGCATGGGTTCAGACTGACCAGTCCTACTTTACTACAACAAATCCCACCTCTGATAAAGAAAACCTTTTCATCGACTGCCTTACTGACTCTGGTCTGTATCAATTAAGTGGTGTCACCAATAACCTTGGCAGACAAGTCGACCTAGTCTTCGCCACTGATACAGATAACTGCATCGTTTTAGAAAGCAGACATATTCTTTCTAAGTTGGATAGTTAAACCCCCCCCCCCCCCCCTTTCTCTTACGTTGGAGTATGACAATGGTCTTAATCTCGTTTCTTATGAGTATTCTTACAGTTTTAATTTTCATAAGGCTAACTACGCCAAACTGAATAACCTCCTCAGTATGGCCAATTTTGACTTTCTTTACGATAATCCCAACCTCACGGTTAACGATGCTCTCGCATCCTTTTATACCGAAATTTTCAAATGTCTCTCACAATCTGTACCTTTTTACCCAAACAGAATCCCTCATCATCACCACCCTGGTATAGTAAAGAGCTGCGATCTCTTCGTAATAAGACAAATAAGCTCTAGCGTACTTACTTAATATCGCGTTCTTTTACTACCAGTCTCACCAAATAAATTTCTCTTTGTCAAACTCTACATGACAACTATTTAAACCAAATGGACAGCATACTCATTTCCAACCCCAAGCGATTCTTTCAGTTCATCAAAACTAAAAGTAAATTGGATAACTATCCATCATCTCTGAATATTCTAGATAAGTCCTCGGGCGATCCCCAAATTATAGCAAATCTCTTCGCAATTTTTTTTAGCCAAGCGTTCCCCACCCATTTCCAAGAGCCAGACAACTCTTACTTTTCCTACTTAAATAGCTGCCCACAAACAACTTTGGAATCTGTGTCTATAACTTTAGAGCAAGTCAAAAATAAAATAATAAACCTCAAAGATGATTATTCTGCCGGCCCTGATGATCTTCCCCCTATATTTTTAAAGAAATGTGAAATGCACCTAGCCCAACCTCTTACAGCTCTCTTTCAGCTTTCTATCACCCAGGGATTATTTCCATCGACCTGGAAAAGGTCATTTATTATTCCGATGTTTAAGCTTTAAGCTTTTCGAGAGCATTATTTATGACATAATACTTTTCCACTGTAAACCTATTGTTTCCCAAAACCAGCACGGATTTCTCAAAGGTAGATCTACGACCACTAACTTAACGGAATTCGTATCAAGCACTTTATGTGCACTGGAATCTGGAAATGAAGTTGATGTGATTGCCACCGATTTCAGAAAAGCCTTTAATAGGATTTCACATGATATAATCCTTCTGAAATTAAAAGCTTTTGGTTTCCAAATAAACTTTGTAACATGGGTTCAATCATATTTAAATGAAAGACAGTACTATGTTTTATTTAGGTCCATGATTTCTGACCCAATTAGAGCCCCCTCTGGTGTTCCTCAAGGCTTCCACCTTAGCCGCTTACTATTTATTCTGGCCATTAATGATGTTGATTGCATCATTAAAAATTCATACATATCTGTTTACGCAGACGATATGAAAATCTTTAGATATATATCTTCTTCCTCAGACAACCTACCGCAGGAAGATCTTGAAAGTTTTTGTACTTGGTGTCAGAAGAATTTTCTTGAGCTTAACGTCAATAAGTGTCAGGCTATAACGTATTCCCGTAAGCGGCCCCCTACTTCACCTCGCTGCTATCTAATCTTTAATCTGCCTGTTCCCTTAGTGAATGAGTTGCGTGATTTAGGTGTTATCTGCGATAAGGAACTCAATTTCCGTTCTCACATTGATAATATAATAAGGAACGCCAACTTTGCCCTTGGCTTCATCAAGCGCTGGTCTAAGTAGTTTTCCAATCCTTATGTTACCAAATCTCTTTACATAACCTTTGTTAGGCCTCTTCTTGAATATGCAAGCCAAGTTTGGTCACCCTACTATAGAACACACATCCTCCGGATAGAAGCTGTTCAACGCAGCTTTTTACGATTCGCTTTACTATGGGGTTTTCCCTGGGATGATAGCCAAAACTTACCACCTTATACTGACCTAAACTTATAAATTTACAACCCCTTTCTATACGTCGAAATGTTGCCGACATTCTCTTTATTCATCAAATTTTAGTTAGCAATATCGATTGTCCTTCTTTACTTTGCCTTATTTCTTTTAATACCAACACACACAATCTTAGGTCTGTGCCACTTTTCCGGCTCAATCTTCACCGAACAAATTACGAACACTTGGAGCCAATGTCTAGAATGCTTCGTGAAGTTAACGATATTCTGCCTCTCTTCGACGTTAATCTCACCAAACTCTCTCTTAAGAACACTCTTATTTCCACCTATGCCTCACATCCTAACTTTTTTTAACCGCTCCCACCCTTTAGTTTTTATCTTTAGTTTTAAGTGAAAATTGTTAGTTTTACGAATAAGCTTGCAATAAGCATTAATAAATCTGTCCGGGGTTGACCCAGGCCGTAAAACAGCAAAACATACTTTTGGCTCTTCTTTGAACGATCACTTGATGGTAGGACCTAAAAAACAAAATAATATTATAGACGTTATACTGCGTTAGAGAAAACATCGTTTCATTTTCACCGCGGATATGGAGAGGATGTAAAGCCAAATTCGGATGATGAAGCATCGAGTTTCCCTTTGGCAGCATCTATCATACGAAACGACACTTATATGGACGACATAATAACTGGAGCAGACACACTTGAACACGCCCTAAAAAAGAGAGATGAGGGCTTAACTTACGTAAGTGGACCAGCAACACGGTTGAACTTTTGCAAGGGATACCAACCGTAGATCGAGAAGTGGACTTTTTGTTGCCGTTTGATTAGTCCATCCACGTGAATACTTTGGGAATGAAATGGTTGCAGTGTGCGATTCCCTTTCTTATAAAGTGGTTCATCAGGAAGACGTAGATATCACGATACGTAACGTGTGGTCATAAATTGCCAAACTGTTCGACCCATTAGGTTGGCTTTCCCCATGCGTTGTTAAAGCCAAGATCCTGATGCAAAACCTTTGGGCACGTGGACTCGAATGGGACACACCTGTTCCTCAGGATGGTGAGCCTGATCGGACCCTGTTCAATACAGAGCTTCCGGCGATAGAAAAGCTTCGTATTCCGAAATGGATCCAGACAGGAACGGATGACAGCGACTTAGAAATACACGGATTTAGTGAAGCGTCAGAAAAAGCTTATACAGCTGTGACTTACCTGCGGGTGCTTGATGAGGACAATAAAATTAACATGCACCTTTTAATGTCGAAAATAAAAGTAGCCCCACTGAAATCAGTAACACTTCTCCGGCTAGAGGTGTGTTATTAGCAAAATAACAGGTTGGATAATTGTAATTGTAAGGTATACGCGTGGACAGATTCGGAAATGACGTTGTGTTGGATCAAAGCACCTCCATCGAGATGGGAAACATTCGTGCGCAATCGAGTAGCTGAAGTGCAGAAGCTCACAAACATCGACAGCTGGAAGCACATTCCGCCCGAACAAAACCCAGCTGATATAGCGTCCCGGAGAGCTTTTTCATCTCAACTACTGCACATCCATATTTAGTGGTATGGACCAACATTTTTAAATACCACATGGAACATTACGTTTCCTACCCAACTCAACTTGCGTGATGAACGACAAAAATACCATCAGCGAAGAGATCCAAAGGCATTCAAGTCTTACCAAGCTAACAAAAGTAATCTCTTACTGCAAACGATTTGCTGATAGCCTGCGAAAAGAAAAGTTAACTAGAGGGAAAGGTCCACTTTCAACACGGGAACTTCATTCAGCAACCCTGCCGATAGTCCGAATCGCACAGATGGAAATGTTTCCTTCTGAGGTCAGAACCGACATCGCAAAAACGAAGGAGTTACAGGTTTGAATCCAATCGTTGATGAGCACAACGTGTTACGAGTTGGAGGCAGACTGCAAAACGCAGATTTACACTACGCACAGCAGCATCCGATTATCCTAAAGGCGACACACCACTACACAGAATTAATCATATCAGATGCCTACGATAAATCACTACATGGAGGGGTTAAGAAAATGATTTTTTACCTGCGTCAAAGGTATTGGATCTGTGGCATCAAAAATGCCGTAAAAAAGCAAATACAAAAGTGCAACATATGCTTCAGATATAAACCAAAAGCGATGGGGCAGTTGATGGGAAACCTACCGGCTCCTCGTGTAAAGATGTCGAGAACCTTTGCACACACAAGAGTAGCCGGGCCGATTGATATTAGAGCATGGAGAGGAGGAAACTCGAAAATACTGAAAGGTTACTCTGCGAACTTCGTGTGCATGGCCACCAAAGCAGTTCACATAGAAGCAGTGAGTGACCTCACCACACAAGCTTTCCTTGTTGCCTTTCGAAAATTTGCAGCAAGAAGGGGTCTATGGTCAGCTATGTATAGTGACTGTGGCACAAATTTTGTAGGAGCAAACACCGAGCTCCAGAAACTTCTTAAGGAAGCTAAATTTGACTACGAGTCGTGTGCAGAGATACTTGGTAAGGAAGGAACTAAATGGTACTTTAATCCACCTGCTTCCCCCATTTCGGAGGATTGTGGGAAGCTGGCGTAAAGTCGATCAAATACCATTTTAAAAGAGTCGCTGGTATTGCAGTACTTACCTATGAGGAACTCAGCACGCTTTTGGCGCAAATAGAAAAATGTCTTAACTCAAGGCCTCTTTGTCCGAAGACATCAATGACCTGCAAGCACTGACCCCAAGTCACTTTCTTATTGGAGCACCACTTGTAACACCGCCACAACCTGAGTACGACTTCGACAAACTTACGTACCTTGACAGGTGGAAGAGAGTTCAGTCACAGTTACAAACATTCTGGAGGAGGTGGAGTACAGACTATCTAACAAGTCTTCAACATCGCCCGAAATGGACAAAAACAAAGAAGCAAACACCAAGCGAAGGAGACTTAGTGCTTTTACACGTCGATAGACTTCCGCCTCGCAAATGGAGTTTAGCCCGGATCACGAAACTACACCAAGGAATCGACAACTGAATACGAGTCACCGTAAAAACATCAAACTCATCCAAAACAAGGGAGTTTAAAACACCGATCGCAAAAATCTGCAGTCTACCCAGCAGCGAAAATGTCTCAGAAGATTCCCTCTAATAATATACAATATATAAAAATAATAATGTAAAACTCCCAACACTCATGCACACTCGTTCACGCAAATACACGAACATTTATAAAACCGGACACACACATATAAGCATACACATAAATACGCATTTTTCTCGCAAGCAAAAAAAAAACAAAAAAATAAATAAATAAATAAATAATTAGACCAACAAAAAATATAAAATAACGAAAAAACTAAACTTACAGATCACAATACAGAACACCGAAAAACATTTACCCAATTATAAACTATCTACAATACAATACTTTACTAAATCCAAAACTAAAACTTCAAATTTTACAATTTGCGGCACCGATCAACGACTTCATTTCCCGTGGCTACACAAAAAAAAAAGAACAAGCTAAACAAATCGATTCTAGCTCCTCACGCAACAAGGATGGAATGAGTATGCAATAAGCAATACGTATGTATACTTACTCACTGTGTACTACTTACTCACTGTGTGCCTGTTAACATCTGTTATCCGCATATATGTTTTCTTATTCTGTCTCACTAACGAATATCATTCACAGTAGTTAACTACGAAGGCGGAAGGAGACGAGCATGTCCACGATGATGGAGATGGAAAAAGTGATGCCCGGTGGCAGATATGGCAATGAGGTACCACGTAATTGCGAACTTCGTTCACAGCCGGGGAGCATATTGTAGCAGCAGTCATGAATAAGACTTAAATATATATTTAACATCAATTGCTTAAATCGAATTTGTTATATCGTATGTTTAAATTAATTATCATTTAAAGATCAACACTAAAAAGAATTAGGTCTTTCTATTTGTAAATTAATGTCATTTTGTATTGGAAGATATACAGGTTTTTGTTTGGCGCAATAGAAAAGGAGAATTTTATAACGATTAACACAAAGAAAAAAGTAAGTCTTTTTATTAACTTTTTCATAGACAGTGTTTGCATACAAAACAGAGACGTTTGTATTTGCCAGTCGCAAATTGCCAATATGTGTCGGCGGCAATGAGCACACTTATCCTTTCCTCTACTAACTGCCCTTTTGCACGAGCATCTGCTAAATTTAGATCGAAAAGTGGGACAGTTCCGTTATTAGTGGGCATAGATAGCACATCAAAACAAATTGCAGAAACTTATATTGCATCTATCGAAACACCGCGGTCATCATACTGACTACGTGGAACTATCCGAAATTTGTTACACAATTTGGGCTTATCGCTTCCAAAGGCTATTACGCTTAGTCTATGTACTCCCACAACAGGTAGATTCAGATTACGCGCCAGAGTTGACTAGATGAACGACAGTTGCCTTTCACCATCCAAAACGATTCGCACAAACGCAGAAAAAGTAGAAAATTCACTACCAGCATAAGCGCATGCTGTTTGCAAGTATACATTAGCCTTCTGCATTCCTTCTGCCATATACAGATTTAACGATGAAGTATTGGCTAAACTGGGTACTGAATTTGTATTTTGGTTGGAAGACGAAATGAAGGAACGTTTTGGTTGAGAAAAAAATGGATCGCACATGCTTGTTGTGTGCCGGCCAGTACATGTTCTGCAAGTTATCTCTTTCACCTTACACACCCGAGAATTATGGCCTTTTTTACAGCAACGGTAGCAACTGCCTTCAGCTTTCAATAAAATTTTCGTTTCGATTAATCTTTTGTCACTAGAGCAATCCTTGGTATCGTGATTATTTCCACAGCAAACTATACAATTCTCCTTCGATTCGGATGTACACAAACCCAAAGCCGTTTTGCCAGATCTCGTGTTGTGGTGTTCGATATGCTAGAGCGAGATGACTGTATTCTTGCTTCGTTGAGAAGTTTATTCACTTGACCACGATAAGAAGCGCGACTTGCTAAATCCATTTCGTTCGAGTGCAAAGAAAACGGCAAATACTCGTTCTTTCCGTTAATGTTCTCCGTTTCTTCCCGGGTTTCGGCATCAGATTTAGTAAATGAACACCCAAATTTGAATAGAACAAATAAAAGAAACGAGCCGGTCTTATTTAATAATTTGTATTCTTTACAATATTGATTATTACCGAATCGTACCGAATACTAATGAACTGCTGAAAAAGGAAAGAAAGTATTTCCATGTATATGTTACAAGAGTATGTATGAGTGGTATTTGAGTGTATGAAAAGTATGTAGTATAGAAGTACACATGTATGTATATAATACATTTTAAGTTACATAATTACTAGTTATTAAATTTAAGATAATAAAAGCGAAAGGTTTTCAACACATAGTACCTTTATCATCGACTTGGAGCGCTCAGTATCGAACCAATAGAATTTGAAATCATCCTTCGGCAATCGAGCGAGTATAGGCCAGTAGTTAGGGTTCCATTTGCGAAGTTTCTGCCTAGCATCACAGAGCAGATATATGAGATACGAATTTACCCCTGTCACTACATCATATACGTGTACATCGTTCACCAAGATGTGTGCCTAAATAGGATAATGTGTTTGATAGTCGGTCACAATATGCTTCAGGATTCGAATAGAGAGAAAAGGCGCGAATGCAGTCCTCTGTGTGCCGGTTTGTAAATCAAAATGCTCAATGTCATCCGAATGGTTTTCACGGCAAATTACTCGTATTCCCGTTGAATGTGTAGGCCTACCAATAGCTCATCGTTATGCGACTTACCGATAGAATCCTTAGCCGAACCATCGAACACAACATGTAGTTTTGTTGTTGTGCTATCCTCATTCCAAATAGTGTAGGTAGAAATTCTGCCTGGGTGCATTTTCAATCTCTTCTGAGGGTTGATGTATTCTCTTTCAAGGCTGATTGATATACATGTTATATGCAGTCATTTGGAAATCTACGTTCCATTGAATAGAGGCGGATGGTGGCCTATTTAAATGAATTACCGAAAAACGGAGATGGTGTTTTAAAATGGCAGCAGGACAACATATCTTCCATCATACGAATGCGAAAATCTTTTGCAAACATTTTGTTCAAGTTCATGCACAGGGCGTCACTTCATCTAAAAACCGGTATAATACTAGGTGGGGTGACCTCCTTGGGAATTAAAAAAAATTTTTTTTTAAATGTTTTTTTATATTATTCAATATAGTCCCCTTTTAGTTTAATACACTTATTCCAGTAATTTTCCGAAAGGTCTGCAAAATACTTCTCCGTGACGTCAATGATTTCCTCGCGTGAGCTGAATTTTTTATTGATGAGTCATCTTTTGAGGTTTGGGAAGAGATAATAGTCCGAGGGAGCCAAATCGGGCGAATACGGTTGCGACAGCAATTGTAGCCGTAAGTCATTGATTTTAACCGTGGTTGCGATGCTCTTGTTTTTGGTCTGGTCTGGTCTGGTCTGCATATGAAACTTTTTCATATGCAGAATATTGCCCAAAATATGACGTGTGCGCTCAGTACTAATCTTTGTGGTATCTGCTAGCTAGCGCACCTTCACTTTCCGGTCAGTCAACACCATTTCATGTATTTTTTTGACATTGTCCTCTGTAACCGCATCGGAGGGACTGCCGCTGCGCACTTGATCGGTAGTGGAGTTGCGGCCACCACGAAACCCTCGAAACCAATATTTGATGGTGTAATCTGATGGAGCATTAGCCCCATAATATTTATCCAACTTTTTTTTGTTTCCTTCGCCGTTTTGCCTCTCAGAAAATAATGTTTTATGAGAGAACGAAAATAGTTTTTGTCCATACTCAACATGATGCCAAACACGTCAACAACAATCAGCTGTCAAAACAAAACTAAAGACAGTATCGCACTGAAATTTGGTATGTCTGCCTAGATATGAACGGACTTCAAGGCACCATAACCTTTTGTGCAGTAGCAGCGCATTCTGGCGGTCAAGGAGGTTACTTTTCACCCCACCTAGCAAGACGTCGACATTTACTATATAATACAACGCCGAAACCGAAGTTTGCTATGATTTGGTGGAGTCCAACAGCTTACCAGTTACTACTTATCCAAAGGATGTTTTCTGCGAAATTGACAAACCGTCAGAACTGTGAAATTGATGTCCCCTGAGAATCTTATCAGTCCCACGCATCACCATGTAAATAAAGCTGAGGATCTTCAAGATCCAAGTTTTGAATATGGCATTAGCCAGAGTTGTCAAAAAAAGTGTGAAAGAAGTTCGAAAGTAAGGTTATTAAACACAAAGTCATTAATAAAAATATGATATTTATTATATGTTAATGAGGACAAAAATCAATAGAAATGGAGCCCCTTTGTTTGTTCTACATCTGCCTTAGAACGGGATTCCTGACCAAAGGAAGATCTAGGCATTTAGTAAATTATTCAGCAACAAATGAGATTAGCGAACCTAAATTTATCAATATTCGATACATTACCGAATTGCCTCTATTATCTCGAACCTTTGCCAGTATGGTTGGTAGAATTGTTTGCCTACATCCGGTAACAGGGAACGACGAATTTTTATTCACTGGCAAAGAAATAGACGATGGCAATGAAGGTAAGGGTGATGGTTGATGATTTTGAGCTCGAGAATTCATTTCACGATTTGAGCTCACAATCTGATTTGCATCCACATGTACAAAGGAATGACAACGCCATTTACATACCCGAAAGCGAAACGATGATCGACATTTGCTAGGAACATGACCAGCATGAAGGCAATAGAAGCAAAATTTATTATCTTTTACGAAAGCCCTACGCGGTTCCGCATTTAAGGCTATAAATTGTTCATATAACTATAAGGTGTGTGTCACTAACTTTCTGTGACCATTCACAAAACTACCGAATTTTATCACTTGCTTTTACTTTGTCATTAACTTTTATTAAATATTGAAATGAGAGGCAGGGGGCGATAGAAATTTTATAGTATTTGAGTATCTTTTTGTAGTAGGATCGCAGGTTATATCGCGAACTTACGAACTAAGGCAGCAGCTGGACCGAAGTATGTAATTAGTTGAGTTTTTATTTGGACCTACGAATTATTTTTGACATATCTCTCTGTTTTAATGTCTCAAGTAATTTATTCCATTTATCTCGCCTGGTCAAGGTTGGTACGTGTTCAGATACACAGCGTTTGCAACAGTGATTTCCGTATAGTTGGGACATCAATATATTGGTCCTCATTAACTTGATACCGTTGTTAAACTCTGCGAGCGGTGTTAGACATTCTGGTAACTGACTTAAAAAATGATTTGGAGTTAAAGCGTCCGATTATTCGATATCTATTGGTAGATATGTTAACGCTCTTGAGTTGATCATATTTTCAACTCCCATCAAATAACTTCGTCATTTAACCGATTTAATTAATCTTTCACAACATTGTTCCGCGATGCTGCTGTGGGAAAATTATAGGATACCTCGTTCCTATGCTTATGCTCTCCGCTTTATCAATCCTACTCATGGACTGCCGTATCCCGTCTTTATGATGATAAAACCTTTAGAGATGATAAAACATTTTCGTGACGATTCAGCCTTTTTTCAGAAATTTTGTCTTTACGGTTCTTAAAATATTTAATATCTGCGAAGAAGGCTTCATCCTGTATGAATTTACACAGCAGGTTCTCCACGCGCTTATATTCCTCTGGGCAAAGAAATGCTTGTAATTTATTTTTCTCTTTACTAGGATGTCAACTTGAGAATTTATCAAATAAAATAGCTGGCTGAAATGTTCGGTGCACTGATTCAATTTCGTTATCTTTTTTGTATTGAACTGAGATACCTTCAGGCATTCCGATTTCTCAGAAAAAAGAAATTCTGGTGCTGTAAACCATCGATCATTCATGTTGAGTGAAGGTTATTTCCTCCACTTTATTGCATCGTTAGCAGCATTCATATGCGAAGGTACATACCTCCAATCGGCGATATTGCTAATGTCTTGTATCTCTGTTATCCTGAGAGCTACGAACGTATCGGATCTTAACCATGTCAATACTGTCATAGAATCAGACCAGTACATATATTTTTTAATTTTGATATCAAGTGTGATTCCCGAATTGTTTCTGTAAGACTGGTTCCAATTAATGCAGCTATCAGTTCTAACCGTGGAATTGAAATAAGCTTGAGAGGAGCAACTTTTGTTTTTGAGCTTACTAATGCACATAATATGTTGCCGTTCAAGTGCGTTCTAAGACATGCTACTGCCTCACTAATATCCTTGCTTAAATCGACGGATGCATGAAGCTGAACATCAGTTTAACCCCATGTTGATGATCTCGACAGGAAACATCTTGGAGTAAGCACACTTTCTAACGTTTTGCATTTTCAGCGAAATCAGCCATTAATCATGTTGGTTTTCCTCTATTACATCGTCCCACATTAATTTAGAAAGCCAAATCTGTTGGTTTAGTACCGTAAGAAAACCAGTAAAGTGACTAATCAAACCAAGTGGATCGAATATTAACATTTGCACTTTAAGCACTTCACGTTGGCTAACGCATTCCTAAAACTTTCTCAGAATAATCGATTTCAATAATAGATTTTACTGCCCGAGGATATTCCGTTCCCATATTGAGCGCTGCTAGGCGAGTAGGATACGCCAAAAGTCATAACTTGGGTGAAATACCCATTTGGCTCCTCATGTTCTCGAACACTCCACAAAAGACGACAGGCTTGCTGATCCTCCTTCAATAGCTTGACTTGTTGGAACATTTCAGAAATGTCACCAGTTATGGCGATTTAATATTCCCGAAATCGAAGAAGAATACCAAGTAATGATGACAGTTGGTCAGGTCTTTTTAGCAGAAAAGAATTGAGTGAAACAGTTTTTGCCTTCGCTGCAGCGTCCCAAACTACTTTTACTGGCTTATTTGGGCTAATAACTAGAAACAATGGGAGATACCAAACAAGCTTATAAGGTACTTCTAACTCTTCACTGTTCAGCTTTCGATTGTATTCTCTTTTAATATAAGAAGCTAATTGGCTTGGCATGTCTTCTTTTAATTGCGGATTCTTCTCTAACCGGCGATTCAATGTCTTTAGTCTATTTTTCGCCATAGGTAAGCTCGCTGGTAATTTCACATCATTATATCGCCATAGAAGTCCCGTTTCGAAATCTTTCCCTAACAATTTCCATAATTAATTTCGTTCGTTGCTCTTTTCTGGAAGACAAATCATCTTTGGGTATTTCCACTCCCAGGATCTCAATAGCGAACAACAGTTTCATCATATTGTACGTACTCATCGTCCGGCACTTAACATTTTTGAACGTGGTAATTGATACTTTGTTTTGGAAAGTCAAGTTTCTTTATCGTGTGAGCCACTGAAATAACATACTCCTTAATTCCTTCGCATTTTCCAGATATGAGCATTGCCACCTTCATAGACTCTCCTTGTCGAGATACATTTCCTGTTAGGCCGAACTATTCGGCTACTTCATTTCCGATTTATGTACCGCTGGACCCACCATCGGGATACGCCATTATTTTCTTTTCGCAGAATGACCGGCGAGTACTAAAATTGAAAATTATCATCGACAACACCATTACTGTTCTGAGAAGCTCCAATCATAACTTGCATAAGTTGCACTTGTATCAACAAGTATACCGTCCTGATGCATAAGCGGTTGATGTTTACTACTACAGCTTTCTTGCATCTGAATTGATATTTCATTGGATGAGCGATTATACATTAACGACATAGTCTCAACTTATTTACCTTATCAGCAGGAGATAATCGTTTGCAGATTTCACAAGACTCTACAGATTTGCTTAGTTACGCACTAAACACGTAACATTTGGATTATTTTGAACATGAGCGTTGATCCGATCCTCTTTTTTAAATAGCCTTTCAAATGTGTTTTTTTCTAATTCCCGATTAGAATTGAATATATTTTTCTTACTTCTAAATTATGCCAAGATCCGAAAGCTAAAACTCCGCTTATTTTATTTTTGAAAGTATATGAGGCCTACTTCATTTTCATGTCGTCGTTTAATTTCTTTATCAGCTCCCTAAGCAGCAAAGGATTATCATATTGGTGCCTTCATAATTGCATTCATATTTGTTATAGCTGCTGACAATTGAAATACCGATTCTTTTCCTTTCGCTGGTGGAAACTTATTTATTTTTTAAATTTGCGTATCTAGAATGGTGCTCGGGTGTCCGAAAGCCATCTGTAAACGCTCCATTATATCTGGGACACACGAAGGCTCTGGCAACCGACTAACTGATTCCCTTCTTGCTCCCCGTTTGAGATATTGTTGGAAATGCATAAGGTCTTCTTCACCTGTGAAGCAACATACAACATTGTTCAAACATTCTACTAAATAATAGTCACTCGTCGGTCCGGGATTCATCAACGAACTCGGAAATTTCATCAACCATCTGCTATCCGCTGGTCCAGATGGTATACCTCCCCTCCTTCTGAAGAAGTGTTCTTTTTCATCAATCCAACCCTCTAGGACTGTTTCCTAGCAGATGGAAAACAGCATTTGTTCAGCCTGTCCCTAGAAAAGGCGAAACCTCCTCTTTCTCTTCCTACAGACCTCTTCCTACTTAAGTCCCTTCTTTCCAATGTTATGGAAACGCTGATAAACCGTCAACTAATGAAATATCTCGAAACAAGAAAACTTCTTAATGACCGGCAGTATGGTTCACTGAAAAGTGGAACCAAAGCGTACATCATTCTGGCGAAAGCAAGATAGTTGCACTTGATATTTCTAAGGCATTTGACAGAGTTTGGCATCAGGTTCTTTTGTCGAAAATACATGCTTTTGGGATCGACGACTCTCTTCTTAAATGGATTAGAAATTACCTTTCGGAACGTTCAATTCAAGTTGTCTTGGATGGTTTCAAGTCTGATATTCACAAAATAAATGCTGGCGTGCCCCAAGGCTCCGTTCTGTCTCCGACACTCTTTTTAATTTTCATCAACCATCTCCGTCTGCTACCTCTAATCCAATATACTCTTTTGCTGACGACAGTACTCTCTGCTTTTTTATATTCGTTACTGGACTTACGTCCCTGCTCTTCATTGTTCTTAAGTTCATTAAATTCTGATATTACCAGCATAACTAATTGTGGAACCACTAACAGAGTAGAATTTAATGCTTCCAAAACACAATGTTGTCTGCTGTCGTTAAAGCGAAATTTAAACACCCAGCCATTATCCATGGATGGCACTTGCATCGTCGAAACCGATAAACTTTTCATTCTCGGTATGTGTGTCAATGACAACGACAACCAGATATTCGGTGTCGTCAAAAAAGCTGCGAAATGTCTAGGTTTCATCAAGCGATGTAAGAAATACTTTACCCCTCTGATCTGGCCACAATATATAAGGAATTTATTCGCCTGAAATTGGAGTACAATGTCCATCTGGACAAAACCGTGCGATACAACCCATAGATGATACTAATATCACTCAACCAATGGACACCCTCGAACACCGACGTAATGTCTCTTGTCTCACTCTGTTTTATCGCTATTTCCACCACCAGTGCTCCATAAAAATCGCCGGTAGCATTCCGCCCCTTCAGACTTTTAACCGTAATACCTGTCTCGCTATGTATACCCTCAAGCCCACTTTCGGACGTACTCTAAAATATCGTGATTCGTTCCTAAGCCGTACAACTCGCTTATGGAATGTCCTGCCTAGCTCTTTATTTCCTAGTCATTATAACCTTCAAGCATTTAAAACCAACGGTAACCGGTACCTCTATTTGCATCCTCCCTGATTTTCCTTCGCCCGCGCTGTGTGCAATTATTTTAAGGGAACTAAAAAATAATCCCTTGAGCGCGCGCAAATTATAAAAAAAAAAAAACAAATACTCTTTGTAGAAGCTCCTGTTCCCGTTGAATATTCTGCCTTTGCTCCTTCAACAATGAGCATTGTTACCCTATTAGGCGAATTTTAACCCTTTTTTGCGACACAGAACTGTATCTTGATGTATAAGACATTTTGTCCGATCCATAATCGGTCTGTTGAGAGGCAAAAATTTGGCTCAGAAAACGGATTAGTTTGAAGGAGGTTTTTGAACCCTTAAAATGTTTGAACACAGCGAGGGCGAAGGAAATTTAGGAGGGAAGAAAGGACAGGTACCGGTGTATATTGTTTTTAAATGTTTGCAAGTTATAATCACCAGGAAAGACAGAGATCAGGGCATTACATAAGTGAGTTGTACGGCTTAGGAAAGAATCACGATATTTTTGAGTACGCCCGAAAATGGAATTGAGGGTATACTGATAAGCATTCATAGCGCGGCGGGTGTTACTGTTGAGAGTTTGAATGGGCGGAATGATACTGACGATTTCAATGGAGCACTGGTGATGGAAATAGTGACAAAAAAAAGTGAGACAGGAGATTTTACGTCGGTGTTCGAGGGTGTCAATTGCTTGAAACCACGAGTCAAGGCGATGTAATTTTTCTTCAAAACACACCATTTTCTAAATGCCGCATTAATTACGACATTGTGCTTTTCGGAATCAACCCATTTAAGAACAAGTTCGTATTTTGTCAATAATTCCTTATGTCCTGCGTCAATTTCGTAGAATTAAACATAGAACAATCGTCGCAAAACCACCTACCTAACTCTTCGGACTAACTACTAACTAAATTCACACATACAAAATGAAACCATTTACCCCGTCACACTATGCCATGTCGTCTTCATATGACTGTCGCCTGTGCACATATTTTCCATTTTGCAAAATACCACTGCATTTGTTAGTGCTGCAATGGTTGAACATCTTCTTGTTGCTCCTGTGTTACTTGCTGATTTTTATCTCCAAAATGTGGTCAAAAACATCATGCTCTTTTACATTTTGGGTCCCAAAAGGCTTATAATGGTAACAACCACCAATAATATTCTCACTCGGCATGTTTTCAAAGGCAGAATTATGCTGGGTACAACACTCGCTTGATTCAAAACCCAAACTAGTGCAGTCCCTCATAGATTTGGACATCAAACTTCACCCCACATTCTAACCTGATTCAAAATCGAATCGTTTCACCTCATCAAATCAATGGAGCAGTGCACAAAATGGTGCATCGGCTTCTTCATATTCTAGCAACCCACAAGTCAACCAGAATCCGAACTGCAATCAGAGTAATTCCCAAAAAGAACGGAACGATAGGCTAAACAGTCCATCAACATTGACCAATAACGTAAATTCATATCTTAAGCAAATGCGATTCTAAGCTCTGCTAGCAATGCTAGCTTACCATTAATTAAGGTTTTTGCTGCAAACGGAGTACCCCACGTTGTGAGGGCATTGATGGATTCGGGGTCGGAAGCCACATTCTTAATTGAAAATGTTGCGCAGCTTCTTAACTTAAGGAAAGAGAAAACATTTGCGGATGTAAAAGGCTTAGGACAACACCTCACACTTTATGGTTGATCTAATTCTATTTTCATTCAACAGTCCCTCTTTTTGTCTTGACGTTAGAGCGTTCTTCTCTTCCAATAGACATCCGTGTTACCAACACATCAGCTGTCTAGATCTCGCGAATCTACCATTGGCAGATCCATCTTTCTTTAAGCCCGGGAAGAATGATATACTTTTAGATGCCGACGTTTATACGGCTATTATCCTTGAAGGTTTAATTCCAGAACAAAATGAACTTCCAGTCGCACAACAAACAGAACAAGGATGGATCTCAAACGGAGCAGCTGGCATCAATCCACCATTGACTTCAGTGACAGTACGATACCATCATATCACAACAGATGCACAACTCAGAAATTTTGGGAGACAGAGGAAGATATGGAGATACGCAAGCTAACACAAGAAGAAGAGAAGTATCAGCTGCATTATCAAAACACAATAAGCCGAAGAGAAGATGGGAAGATGAGATAAGGCTACCGTTTAGAGAGAATATACGACCCAACCTTGGCAACTCCAAAAAGGCAGCTATAGCCAGATTCCTCCAAGTTGAAAAACGCCTCAACTCAAATGAGAAATTTAAACATGTGTGCACATTTTGCGTTCATGAATACGATATATTCAAACATATGACAACAGATGTCGAACTGTAGAATGGAGGGCATTGTTTCCTCCCTCAGCACGCTGTATTTAAACAATCAAGCTCGACAACCAAACTTCGAGTACCTACTTTTTGGTGCGTCGTGCCTAACATTCATGGGAATTTCATTAATGATTACCTGATAGTTAGTCCACGATTGCAGGTGGATATTATTGATCTGATAGCGCAGTGGAAGAAGTTTAAAGTGCTATTCGCAGCTGACATTAATATGATGTATCGACAGATATTTATAGCACAAGAGGACACTCCATACTAGCTCAGTCTGTGGCGGCCAAGAAGCGACGAGACAATAAGGACGTATGCTCTCAACACAGTAACATTCGGAACGGCGTCAGCCCCATATCTAGCTGTACAGATCTTGCAGCAGTTAGCGATCGAAAACCCTAAGCCTCAGGTAATGAAAGCAACCATGGAGGGCTTTCATGTAGACGATTTCATATAGGGATCAGCCGACGAAGAAGATTCTAACAAAATACCACCTGATGTCATATCAAAATTGAGGTCTGCTGGTTTTCCGTTGCGTAAATGGGCCAGCAACTCAACAACAATTTTAGAACGGATACCTGAAAGGGAAAGAGAAGTGAATCTACCATTAAAATTTGATTCACATGATGCTATCAAGACGTTGGGTATCCAATGAACTCATGCAAAGGATAAATTTACTTTTAAAACAAATACAGCTAGGGTAAATAAACACACAAAGTGGTCAGTACTGGCCGACATAGCACTGCGATGGATTTCACCGCGCGTCGTCAAAGCAAAACTGATTTTGTAGCAGATTTGAGTAAATGCATTGTCCTGGAACTCCAAGATATCAATTGACATAGAAGGACCGTGGATAGAACTTCGAGCTGGTCTTCAAAAACTGGAAAGTCTAGAGATACCTCGTTGGATAGCAAGTGAAGAATCATCACAGGTACCACTCCACGGTTTTAGTGATGCTTCGGAGAAAGCATATGCAGCAGTGACACGTGCACGGGTGGTACCAAATGGACAGGAGAGAACACACTTAGTAGCATCGAAAACCAGAGTGGCTCCAGTAAAAAATATATCTTTACCACGATTGGAACTCCGTGTTGCGTTATTATTGGCAAAGCTTCTGCATAGAATGTCAACTACTATGCAGTTCCAAAAACTGGAGATATTTGCATGGTCCGATTCCATGATAACTTTGGTATTGAGAAAAGGAAAACCAGCCATTGGAACCACATTTGTAGCCAATAGAATTACTGAAACTCAAGCGCTCACAAACAAGGATATACGGCGACATGTAGCCAACAAAGATAATCCAGCGGACCTCGGGTCTCGGGGACTGTCTCCCGAAGAGGTGATCGGAAGTAAACTGAGGTGGCATGGTCCACAGTTTGTATCGAGTGCTTTACTAACAGCAACAAATCCAGTGGAAACAGAAGAGGAAACGAGAAAAGAAAAACGGAAGTGCTTTTGCACTACAATCGCTAATACATTTTTCAAAATCGTTCCGCTCTTAAACGATTAGAACGCAGCACAGCAATTTGGCGACGATATTTTGAAAATGTTCGAAATAAGCAAGGAAGAAGGCCACTGGATACATATCCAATCACTGCAGATAAACTGATGTCATCTCACTACCAGCTTATCAAAATTGTACAAAGGGCAAACGACCCATACTAAGAACAAGTTAACATAAATTCTTTAATCTCTTCCTTAACGAGAGAGATGTTCTTGGGTGTAGATTATCAAATTCATCGTTTCAGTAACGACACCCAATAATACTGAAAGAAAGTCACTACTTCTCAAAATTGCTGGTAGCAGATGCCTGTCAACAAAGCCTGCATAGTGCACAAGAGAGGATGATGCCTGATATCCGAAACTTTTATTGGATAACGAAGTTAAAGGGTCTTGTCAAATCAACAATTCATAGATGTGTTCGGTGATATCGCTACAACGCGAAAATGCAGGAGCAGTTAATGAGAAATCGTCCTTTTGGAGCGTGTAAGTGTGTCATAATCATTTTACAACACCGGCGTTGACTATGCTGGACCCGTCGAAACTAAAATATGGAAGGGCAGATGCAACAGGATGACCAAAGGATACATTGGCGCCTTTATCTGCCTTCCGAAAAAAGCAATCCACATTGAGTTGGTCAGCGATCTAAGCGCAGCAGCATTCATCGCAGCCTTTAAACTATTTGTGGATAGACGAGGAAATTGTGCGAATGTTTTCAACGGTTGTGGTACTAACTTCAAGGGTGCTAACAACGAGGCGAGAAAGGACAGCAAATTCATAACATCTGAGTGGTCAACTAAAGTTGGAGCAAATACTACATCGTTCCAAACAACACAGCATTTTAATACTCCGTCATCGCCACAATCAAACCAACCAAACACCACTTAAAACGGATAATTTCATCCTCAAAATTGACGTTTGAGAAATATGCGACACAGCTGGCACTGCCTCAATTCTAGGTCACTATGCCCAATAACGTCAGACCCCAACGATCTGACTGGACGATTAGAGCACCGCTACGAATGCTGTCAGTCAGGAACCTAACAGAAAGAACATAAATAACTTGGACAGATGGCGATACCTGCAGCGACTCACGCAGAAATTTTGGAAAAATGGAGCACATCCTACCTCCACCTACCTCAACAGCTACCAAAATGGTTGCAACAGCAATGTAATGTAAATATGGGAGAAATTATTCTCCTTAAGGAAGACAACCTTCCCCCATCCGAATGGCTATTCGGGCGACTGATCCATCTACACCCAGGATCGCACGGTATAACGCGCGTGGTGACCATCAAAACACAAAATTCGATAATGAAACGACCGATCGCAAAAATATCCACTCTGCCAATATAAAAAAAAAATAAAATATATATACGAGTATGTGGGAAAAGAAGCAAACAAAGAACGAACGAACGACTACGACAGAGAGCGGCGATGCAACCGACTTACACATACACGCACATGCACAATGCCAAGAACAGACAAGAACGAAAGTAAATTCCTTAACCAGTCTGCAAACTCAACTCAGCAAAGTCGGCGGGTTATTCGCTTACGTGTTTGTCATAGTACAAAGCATTAATTTTAATCGTATTTTAATAATAAACCTAAATTCTTAATATCTAAGCGGTGTGTTTTAATGCTACCAGTAGCATCGAGAGCCACATCCTACATATATATCTCGACGTTCCCCGCAAAGAGAACATGAGGTCCGGCTCGAAGGAGATGTAATCGAGAAGTAATGCTGGAGATGTCGTCTCAGCAATAGTGAGTAGATGATTCGCTTCACGGTCGATTACTATGATAAGAGAAATAAAATACGGCAACATTTCTTGAACGTTATAAAATTAGCTTTATTTGAATGCAACGGTCTCAATTCGAATAAATTCAGTTTGTTTTACTCCTTGCAAGAAACCTCGGTGGTGTTATGCATATACCACCTCAGCTGTAAATCATATGGTGATTGACCTTGACCGTGAAAATATTTTTTTTTGTTGGGGTAATATAAACTTGATTTTCTTACAACTACCACATATTTATTTATACCATTCAGATGGCTTACAATGTGCGAGAGTGAGCAGGCATATGTTGCGAATTGGTTTGGTCACCTTCCTACACAATTCGCCCGATTTCTGTCGTAATTAGTGCGACTGTTTACGACAGTATTTGACATTTCGATTAAGGTTTTGTTCTTCTGTATCCACGGTCAATTGTTTACGGTGTCGTGTCGCATTCGGTGGTAATTTTTGTATTTCTGTGTTGAGAAACCAACACTCGCAGTACAGACAAGTTTTTGAAAGTGCGCCCTTTGCTAAAAAAATTATTAATGTTTGTAATGTTAAGTTAAGGAACAGCAATAATGACACCACATTTGGTCAAGGAGAGAAAGCGGTATTAAAACTATGTGAAGCCGTTTTGCCCGGCCATTTACTATATTTCGATATTTTTTTTACAACCGTTAAGCTTGTGGATGCATTGAAAATGGGAGGAATTGAAAGCACCTGGACTATAATGGAAACTAGTATTCCTGCCCCAGCTCGCGTAAAAAATAGAGGTCGCGGCAGTTGCCAAATAATAGTCAAAAATTACGAAAAAATGGCAATAACTAAATGGTACGATAGCAAACCGGAGTTAATGTTGTCAACGGTATTCTAAAATGAGGAGCCGGATATTTGCAAGCGATATGATAATGGGTGGCCGTGCCTCAAGTGGTAGTGGACTGGCTTCCAAATCGGAAGGTTTGGTGTTCGAATCCCAGCCTCGCCCGAAAGACATATCATCCATTTTTTCAGTTAATGAAAATCAAGTAAGACGAGTAGTTGACTAGAAATCAACATCAAGCCAACTTTCCTTAAGAATTTAGTCTCCCCATTAAATGTTAGATGCCACCCATGGAGCGAAATAACGACTGAGCCCAAACATCTTTCTTTCTCTCTCTATCCGATTTTTCAAAAAACTTAACACATTCTGAGGCATTATAAGTGTATTCATACCCACTTGAGTGTTAAGTTCTTTTTTAAAAAAAAACAACATAAAGCATATTTACGAGTATATGTTAATCGACCCGATGTAATAAAAATGTACGAGGCAAATATGGGAGGAGTGGATTTGGTCGACAGGCAACTATCAGTTTGCCCTTTTAGATGTCGATAGCAGAACAGCTGATTGAAGAAAACACAGCACCTGTCGAAATGTCGTCAGAGTTAGAAGAAGAAACTGACGTTCTTGACACTGAAAAAAGGACAAGATGTGACCGGCCTGCTGTCGTACCAATACCATCAAAACAACAGCGTTGTCGCAATCCAGGCTGTGACAAAAAATCTACTTTCATACGTGTTAGTTGCAGCATTTATTTATACCTATCATTTAAAAGAGACTGTTTTAAAGAGTTTCACCACTAGATGCTAAGCACAAAAGCTAAAAATATGATTCTTGACTGTAAAATAATTAAGTATTGTTTTTTGTTTTAAACGATAAAAGGATATATAAACATTTGTTTGCTATTATTATTTTAAGTAAAAATGTTTTGTTTATGATTTTGTTTTAAAAATTTTATGTTTCGTATGAATAAATATTGTAGTTAATTGAAAACGAACCTTGTTCTTATGTCAATAGAAACTAGAACAAATTTTATTTTAGTTCTGTTAAAATTTTTGGTATCTCTAACTACATATGGGAACATACTTTAAATATCAGAAGTAAATATTTTTTTGTTTATAAGTTATTTATGTTTTTATGTCTGGGCCTCTGCAGCTACTTTCATTTTGTACTAATATTAGGACGTCAGGTCTCAGGAGGATACCGCTCGGACCAGTAGACTTGTATGGTTTGAAGCTATACAGCGCCCAGAGCAGTTTTCCTCTTGTAATCAGACCATGAATTTTGATCGCGGTTGCAGTGGTCCTGTTTGAGTTGCTGCTGGTCGCGAAATGGGAGCTACCTGGAAAGTGGGTGTCCAGTAGCAGATTGAGTGACTCGTCACTTGAGGTTGTCCAAGAGCCATCGGTTTTTTTCAAACATCTAGGCATCGTAGGATTTGTAGAGAGGTTTTTCCTTAGCCGCGATCCCTCAGAGGTTTCTGTGAATTTGTCACAGAATGATCTTGAGGATTGTCGCTTTGCTTTCCTCAGTTCTTTTTTGTTCTATTTTGAGGAATTCTTTGTACGAGTCCCAGTCAGTCACTTTTCTTGTGCTTTTTGCTAGGTTGAAAAGTCTTCTGCAATATTTCTAAGCAGTCCCAGTGCTGAGGTCTACCAGTGCACCTTATTCTTGCTTCTAGGTTGAATAAAAGAGCAGGAAGCGCCCATAGCCTGATTGAGATCCAGGCTGAATTCCAAGACTTTCATGTCAAGCTCGTTGATATCACGTGGGGTACTTGTGTGTTCAGAGGATAGCGTTTCGGAGAGTATTCCTCTGTGTTTTTTGGCGAATCAGTTTTCCGGTAATTCCGGAATGCTGGTTGGCTGGCAGGGGCATTACTCAGGCTGAATTGGATATATCTGAATGAGTGTTTAAAAGATACCATCCAGTTCGTTAGCATTTCAGTGATGATGTCGGATGTAAGAGTGGTGTCTAGCACTTCCTGTCGGTTTCTTGTTATAAAAGTGGATTCATTGCCAATGTTGCAAATAAAGAGGTTAGTACTTATAATATAATCAAAAATTGACTCACCTCTATCGTTGATGTCGGTACTGCCCCATACCTTGTGATGAGCGTTAACGTCGGATCCGATGATGAGGCCAGTTTTTTTCCTTCCGGCTTCCAATACCACCTTTCCTAGGTTATCACCAGCGAGAAGGCCCACATGATCGTGGCCAAGATATGCCGATGATAACCAGTAGGAGCCTTTGGCAGTCTCTAGTCTGGCAACGGTTAAGCCGGAGTCGCTGAGATTAGGAAATATATATGCATTAAGGCAACGTTTCAATAATATACAAGTTCTAATCTTACATTTGTCTCGTGTGCACAGCTGAGCGTACGCAGTCCACGAACCACGCCTTCTACGATCCATGGTTCCTGGATTAGAATAATGTCTTCTGCGTTTTTAGAGAGACGCAGAATTAGTGCGGCCGAAGCTTTTTTTGAGTGATGGAGATTAATCTGGAGAAACCACGGTTAAGGGATCCCTTATTGTTCACGATCAACTCGCACCTATAAGAGCCCCTTATTTATTTCAGTTTCGCGACTTTCCAGATATGAGTCGGAAGGTACGGGTTGCTGGGCCTTAGGATCTCCAGAATGCTTTCTGGGGAGGAGGGTTCGAGGTCTGCTAGGGATATCCTCCTCAGGCACGACATCGAGTTTTGCACCTTGCCAAATCTCTCCTAATCCACCTATATTTTTGGTGAAAAGATCAAGAGATCTTTGATTGGTACATACAATAAGCTTGACGTGGTGGTGATGCCAGCCAGCGTAGCTTGCGATTGGCGGTAGTTCGGGGATTTCGCGGATGATGGCCAAGAAGTTGTTCGAAAACTTTAACTTGACCAACTGTCACCATTCAGGTCGGTGTTATTCCTGTCGATTACCGCGATCATTACTGCGTCCTTTAGGACTACGCTGAAAGACCTCAGAGATGTGCTGCTGGATGGCCCAGGGGTTTTGTTGTTGTAAGTTTGGTTCTCGGGAATCTGCATAGTTTTCTCCAATAATCTCTGGCGCTTGAAAGAGTCTTTTCTTGTTTTGGGAGCAGTGGAGGCAGTGGGTAATCTGTCTTTTAGGATGTTGTTAGCCCACTCAATATTATTCTTTATATCTGCACCTCTCTCAACCACCGAAATGAATTCGAAGGATTTGGTAACGCGTAAAGCATTTCGGAGTCTTATATAAAGCGCCTTAGATGGAGCTTGCCGATCCGGCTGAGCCCCTGATTCCTGCTTAGAGGAAGGAGTTTTAGTAGCAGCGACAAGTCCGTGGCCTGTCACAAACTTGCTGCTGCTAGGGGTGAAGGAAATGTTAGGACCATGGCTTGCCACAGTTTTAACACTCCTTGAAGATTTTGTTTTCACATTACCTTTTATTAAATATTGAAATGGTAGGAAGAGGGCGGTGAAATTTTACAGTATTTGAGTATCTTTTTCGTTACTACCTTCTCGAAGGATCTGTGGCGAACTGACTTACTACTAGATCAGTTCAAGAAACATATTGGAGATGTGTTAAAAACGGTAGCAGTTAGACCGAAATATGTAATTAGATGGTTGTGCCGTTCAGAGATTTTGTTTGAACTTGGGAGTTATTTTTGATAGTGTGACTTCCTTCACATTGAGGACGCGATTGCAAGAGCGATGATGATTCCACAAAATGTGCACGGCCTTTTCCTGCGGATTTACCCCGTGAAACACTAAGTCGTGAAAGCAATTGGCACAATACCAGTGCATCGTATCTGGACTGCAAGAAAGCTTAGCAATTCATAAAATTTACACTCATCCTGAGAACCGATGGAGGTAGATTAACCACGGATTACGTTCATCAGAATGAATTCCACTCACGACCTCATCCGCACCTTCCGAAAGTTTTCGCAAATTATTCGCATTGTTACCAGACTCAGATGGAAGTGACATAAATGATTGTATAAAGGATTGCACGAGGTGGTTTTTTTTCAATTGTACCGTTTTTCTAGCCGTTCACAGGCTTCCAAGTGATTGGCCTCAGACACTGGCATATGTTTTACTAAATTCGCGGCGTCATCTCGAAGCAATGATATCAAATAGTCCATTTGGGTATCGAAAAACGAAGGCCAATCCTTATAATTTCCCGAAAAGGGGGGTGTTGGATCACACAACACATATTTATCGAAGTTAAAAAACATATTTTTGTAATTCATATAATTGTAATTCCCATTTAAACTTATCGCTTGTACTTTAAAAGTTACGAACTAAACAAATTAAATTCCAATGTAAATTTAAACCTAGAGTCAAAAAACCAATGTTCGCCATCTTTTTCAATTACTTTTTGTACTAAAATGTAACACCGTATGTACTAAACAGCTCACATTATACGTTTGACTTTAATAAAAATCTTTCTTATCGTTGCCACTATCCGAGCAACAAAGCATTTCATTTTCACTCGTTTCGTCGTCTCTTTGCTATATTTCGCTATATTTCGTTGTCTATATAGCCAAGTCTCGTTTTCGCGCAACCTTTAGCAAGAACATCCGTTTTTTTTCGGGTTTATCCAGATATTGAACTTCGCGAAAAACATTCATCCGAGGGAAATTTATTGCAACAAAATCTGAAGCAAATTTTTCACAAGGAGCAGTCGAAAAATCATTCGATTGTACAGGGGGTACAGTTAGCTGTACCAATGAAATTTGCGATGTTGAACTCAACTTTTCTAAGACCTTGTTCTGTTGCTTCGGGAGTTTTTCCGTAATGGAATTTTCTTTAGCAACAGCTTGTCTTTCACCAATGGATTTACTTAGTATTGAATGGGTGACAAAAAAACGATTTTATAGTCAACGAACTCGCGCTAAAATTCTGCAATTTGCTCTTCAGTAGCTTTTTATAGTACTCCCTCGTGTAAAGCAGCGAATTCTGACTACTTTCATCTAACTTAACCAGACGAATCTCTAGTATCTCGAGAGTAACAGTGCAGTCAGAAAAACTTTGACAACTGATAGCGAATACTCTGGCAGTATGGAAAGTTGTATTGGACACTGGATAGTACAAGAAGTTCTCGATAGATAGCAGGGATTATAAATATCGGCATCGAATAAAGTCAGTTCCAAAGTTAAGTTTGGAAAGTTGATTAAGAAAGTGATAAGAGGGTTTAAGTAAAAGATAAAGTAAAGTAAAAGTGGTAAAATTATTGAGCTGTAAATTGCAGTTGTATTGGTAAAGCGATTGTGTTGAAAGAATCAAGTTCTATCTTTTGAACCTACACAAACATTTTACAATGCCTTTTTTATCGAAAGCCCTATTCCTGTTTTCAATTCAGAATTCCTCGACTTACATATTGCACAGCGATTTGACGAATTGTTGAAACTTCCTTTCCGATTCCACTGATTTGAAGATACGTTCTCGATTGTTCCCAATCTGAGGCTTTGAGTCATATGCTCTGTTAAAAAACTCAATTAAGAAGCTATATCTAGCAGTGTTCGGACAGGGAATACGACCCAAAACGACTCGTGGCTGCTAAAATCACAGCAGCAAATATCACTTGGTTTTTTGTTCTTCCAAGTAAGGCATTTGAAGTGTAGGATTCTACACCCGACTGGGGTCCGCAGGCTCAGTTACCCAGCATCAGTGCGAAACTGCAGTGCACAAACACTATACATATTTTGAGTAGAACGCTTAACCGAATGTCCTTTCTCCAAACAGTTTATACATATCATCAGCCTTTTTGCCACTTAAAAGCGTCTCATTACTGGAAGACTTCGATTTTCATTGCTAGTTTCAATTTTTTAAACCTCCAATTCAGTAAATGCTCATTGAACTTGCTGCATCGTTAGAATCCTTGCCCTGTCACCTACTTGCATCACTGTCATATTTACCGCTCTTCCGATGTTCATTTCTAAAAACTGGTGTTACTATGCAATTTTCGTACGATGTGCGTTAGATTCCTTGGCTCCTAAATGTGAGTGGCCGTGGCTCAAGTGGTAGTGGACTCGCTTCCAAATCGGAAGGTTCGGTGTTCGAATCCCAGCAGCGCCCGAAAGACAAATCATCCATTTTTTCAGTTAACGAAAATCAAGTAAGACGAGTAGTTGACTAGAAGTCAACATCAAGTCAACTTCCACTAAGAATTTAGTCTCCCCATTAACTGTTGGATGCCACCCATGGAGCGAAATAACCACTAAGCCCAAACATCTTTCTTTCTCTCTCTATCCCATTTTCCATAAAACTTACCACATGTTGAGGCATTATAAGTGTATTCATACCCACTTGAGTGTTAAGTACTTTAAAAAAAAAAAAAAAATGTTTACACCGTCAATTAACCACCCGTGCAAGTTGATCCCATTATGGCAACTGGCTATAATTGACCATGTTTTTCTATTTAACTTGAGTTTCGGAATCAACTCGATCCATTGCAAGCGATCGACGACTTTGCTTGAAGATAGTTCCAATACACCAATACACACCTATATTGAAACTATCTTCAAGAGTCCTTACGGTATACGACTACGCCTTTGAGTTTTGGCAATACCTAACAAGATATTTATATGGTCCTTAAAAATCAACACTTCTCAAATCTTTTATTGAACCTATCTAGTGCCTTTCGATAATTCGATCCCGTAAAATCAAATTTTTTTATCGTATTTAATGCTGTTTTAGACATATAAATATTTATTTAATTGAATTCTCGCAAGTTGTCGAGAGTTTCATCCCTATCAAAAAAATTATGAAAAACCCAATAAAATTTGGGTATTCTGAGAATTTTCCGGAAAAAGCTGGGAAATTGATTTGTTGCAACCTTGAACGAATCATCGGCTGCTTTAGCTTTTACGCTCCCTTTAATTTTACCTAAGCTCACTAGAATTGTCAATTTTTTTCCAAATATACAATTCATCTATTTTGCCTCTAAATTCATCATCAACTTTCTCTTCTTCGCTAATACCGAACCCTTCAACAGATATTTTAAAGTTAAGTTCTTGTTTGAAATATGAGTCTAATATTTTTAACAGATGTTCTAACTCTGTTATTAATGGTAATTTTACTTTTTCCTATTGGGTCTATAACTTCGTGCAGTTTGCTAAGAGATGGCGTAACTTGTATTATTCCATTGTTATTATTCCATTGGAACATGCGTTGGAAAGCTACTGTCATTGTACGTGATTTCAGTATATGTCATTCATTTGAAGCGTAAACAACAATAATTTTTTTTCACTCAAATATGTCGAACTTTGTGACTGAAAAAGTGTTTTTGCGGGGAGTTCTTCTTCATTACTTTAATATGAAGAAAACTGCTGCCGAAAGTCATCGTATTTTGTTGGAAGTTTATGGTGAACATGCGCTAGCTGAGCGAACGTGCCAAAAGTGGTTTCCACGATTAAAAAGTGGTGATTTTGGCTTGGAAGACGATGAACGTCCTGGGCAGCCAAAAAAGTTTGAAGATGAAGAACTGGAAGCTTTACTCTATGAAGATTGTTGAACAACACAAGAAGAGCCCGCAGAATTTTTGGGTGTCACTCAAGCAGCCATTTCAAAACGTTTAAAAGCAGCTGGATATATTCAAAAACAAGGAAATTGGGTTCCACATGAACTCAAGCCGAGAGACGTCGAAAGGCGGTTTTGCCTGTCCGAAATGCTGCTGGAACGCCACAAAAGGAAGTCATTTTTGCATCGAATTGTTACTGGTGATGAAAAATGGATCCATTACGACAACCCCAAGCGCAAAAAATCATATGTGAAACCCGGCCAACCGGCCAAATCAACGGCAAAGCCGAATATCCATGGCGCGAAGGTAATGCTCTGTATTTGGTGGGATCAGATGGGTGTGCTGTATTACGAGCTGCTAAAACCGGGTGAAACCATCAATGGGCAACGCTACCGAACACAATTATTTGTAAAACAGTGGATGGGAAGTCTTACCCCACCCGCCTTATAGCCCAGACCTTGCCCCTTCTGACTACCATTTGTTCCGGTCGATGCAGAACGCCCTCACTGAAATACGGTTCACATCAGAACAGAATATCAAAAATTGACTTGATTCATTCTTGGCTGCCAAGCCGGCGCAGTTCTTTTGGGATGGGATCCACAAATTGCCAGAAAGATGGGAAAAAGTCATAGCTTCAGATGGGCAATACCTTGAATAATACTATTGTACATGGTTTTCTTAAATATACGTTCAAATTTTGAAAAAAAAAACGCACGAATTAAGTTATATACCCAATAAATTAACTCTTTGATTCTAACTAATCTTTCTTTCATGAACGAAAAGCCTTTAATTCTGACAATTTCTTCTTATTGCTCTTAATGGACAATGTAGAATTTTCCAACTCTGCCTCATTTTTGTTATCTCTCACCACTAACTAAAAGTGGAAATATTTTTTCTTCTCACCAAACAACCCCTGAGCTAAGCTCTGTAGGCAAATACATAAATTGGTGTGGAGAAAATATTAAGTGACCTCCACTCAGGTAAAAAGTAGATAATTTGTCGAAAGTAATCAATAATCAAAGATATTGCATCTAATAAAACTGTATTTTTAGTATAATTGGTATTATCTTAATATGAATTGACTAACTTGCACAAAACTTTCAAGTTCTGTATTTTATTTCTCTCAGTAATTGATTCTATAATGTACGATCCACACATTTTTCTTATTCTTCCGTCCTCACCAAAGTTTTCACACCATATATACAAATTGTTTTTTCGAACAGCTAAACTGGGCTGTCTGCCTGCGACGAAAGAAAAGCTTCAATTTGTCTAGCGAGCTTACCAATTATTTCGATTATGATGAAGTCCAAGGATAACATAGTTTTTTGTGGCATATGTGGACTGGCGCTTAGGTACAGCGCCCAGTCAAGTCCGCTTGAATGATCACCACTTCTGTATGTTGAATAGTATAATGCATTTGATTATTTACAATCGCACTCTAATTATTTATTTAAATTGTTTATATGATTTTTAAGTACGAGTATGTTATGAGAAATGTATAGGCCACTATCAATTCTGTATATTCTAAGGCTTCCACATTATATTTATTCGTAGTTTTCACGAACCCCGGCTATAACTTCCCGCAACTAAAAAATCTTTAACGAACAAAATGAAAAAAACCTAGTTTTTTTCTGACAACGTTATAAAAAATTTTGTATTTAAGGAAGCTCGACTCTTACGTTAACGATTCAAAATTCTTTGTTCTGGTTCCTTTCTTCATGAAGCAGCTTAGCTGCTAACTTTTACATGCTGCAAAAATGCATCTCTTTGGCCAACAGTATATCATATTTCGTGTTAGTACCAGAATACATACAAAATTAATTCACAAGATTATAGATTAAGATGCTTTTGATCTTACATCGGACTTCATTAAAATGCACCATTAAGTGGTCTGGCATTCGTAATGCAGTGGCTTTATGATTCTCTCGATGTGAAATGCTAATTATCCAATTACTCGTAAAATATAAAATACCTTGAAGATAGAGATGTCTTTGTTGTCGATTTTTAGTGGTTGTGGTGTAAATTTCGTTTTTGTAGTAAATATGACCTGGACCGTTTTATCTTCGTTTACTTTTATGTGCCAGTCATCAAACGATTTGGTAGCGTCGTCGAGAATTGTTTGTAGTTCCATAGTTGCTGTTTGTAAGCATTTTTGGGGGTAAAGCAGTATGCTCCCATCAGCAAAAGTGGCAACCATAGATGTCGTCTGTGTTAGAAGAGTAGTGGTTCTAATACGCTGCCTTGAGGGACCCGAGCTCGTATTGTAAAAAGTTTAGTGTGATCGTCTTTATATTTGACATAGAAGTGCGGATCGATTAGATAACTTTTGATCATCAGATAGAAGTAAGGTGGTAAGAGATTTTATGGGTATGCCAGTGTGCCTTACAGTGTCGAAGGCCTAGGCGACGTCAAGGAATTCTCCTACGCAGAATCTTTTCTCCTAAAAATAGTTGAAATTTTGGTAGTCACTCTTTGGATTTGCTGTATTGCCGACTGCTGTCTCCGAAATCCGAACTGGTGGTCAGGTATTGCATTTAGTCTTCTCAATATGGGTGTCAAACGAACGCAGAATAGTCTTTCGAATATTTTTGACAAAACAGGAAATAACGTGATTGGTCTGTATGAGATGCAACCCACCCAGCATCTTTTCCAGATTTAGGTGCTGCTATTATTATTATTATTTCGGTAACTTTCCACACTTTTGGAAAATGCTTTAGTCTATTAATTGCATTACACTACGGCCACCCTCCTAACTTTGTATCTTATGTATCGTTTTATTTCACTTATTATTATGTCATCGATTTTTAGGTTTATAATCCTATGAGTCTGCAGTTATGGAAGGGTTTTGTTGCCATCGTCATCGGAGCAGGTTTTCCAGAAATGTTCTGCAAGAGTATTTGCTTTCTCATAACTTTCTCTGGCCCAGGAAGTCTAGCGTTTCTTGTTCAATTTCTAAAAAATCGAAAAGAAATTTCCCCGATCTGAAAATTTTTGCAAGTCCTTCAAATGAAAAGAATTAAATTTTGAGTAATTTGGAGGCAGGCATGCGATTTTAAGAGCGAACGAAAATATTTTTTGTCAAAGTCATTTTTCTTCGGAATTTATTGGCAGTAAAACGCTTAAAAGGGACGCTGTTTCCTGCTTAAATCTAAATTGTAATTTACGTTTAGAAAATCTTTCATCTTTGCTACCAAAATAGAGAAGGACCTCTACTAGTTCAAATATTTCTTACGTTAGATGCAATAAATTATTACAAAAATGCGCACAAGAGGAGAAAACAAATTCTGAATTGAAAAAAAATGTATTAAGCTGCAGACTTAAAATTCAAAGCTTGAGAAGAAAACTTCGCTCTAGAACTAAAACGCATAACGCTCTACGAACTAGCAAAATATCAACTATGTAGTTTATCATCGCAAATTCAAGTACTTGATATTTCAGAGCATTCAAAAATTGTTTGTGGTATATTGATGGGGCTGTCCAAGTCCAAAAAATATAATGTTGCCGAAAGAGAACTTTCCTAAAACATTTTTTTACAGATCTCCGAACGCTTATAAATTTCTTCGAGATAGACTGGGATTTAGACTTCCCCACGTATCCACATTTTATTGTTTGGCTGCTGTTAAAGGCTTACAACCTGGATTCCAAAACAATGCCCATTGTTTTCCGAAATCAAAGTTTGCATCATTAAGCCAACCGGAACGGAACGGAATGTGGTACTGATATTTGATGAAATTAGAATTCATCAAAATCTCACGTACAATATCAAAAATGACTTAATTGATGGATTTGAAGATCTAGGAATGGATCGAAAAAGATTGTACGGTAACGATAGCTGGAAAAGTATTTTAAATTATTTTATTTCAGCAAACTCTGTCAAAGGAGTAAACCTGAAGTCTATTTTAGAAAATAATTTGGCAATTTGCCGAGAACTTGGTCTGAAAGTGTGCGGTATAGTTTGCGACCAAGGACCTAACAAGAGCAAAGCTTACCAATTATTAGGCGTTGCAGAAGAAAAGCCTTTTACAATTTTCATTAATGAAAAAAATATTTTGTTTTTATTATTTTTCTCATTTATTAAAATCAGTGCGTAATGTTTTACTCAAATCTGATATCCAAACTCCAGATGGTAATGTTTCCTTTTATGTTTTCAGTGAAATATTCAATTTGGAAAGAGATAATGTGGCTAAAACAAGCTTGAAATTTACAAGTTCACACATAGCCCCAAATGCATTTGAAAAAATGAGTGTTCTTTTGGCAACGGAAACTTTTAAGTAGTAGGACAACAGCAACATCAATACGAACAGCTCATCAACTTAATTGCCTAAAAAATAGTTCATATCAGGCTCTAACACAAGCGTTTACATTAAAAATGAATAATGCTTTCGACTGTATGGATAGTGGGCCTCATTACGATAAAAATATTTTAAAGCGTAGAGTTCAGGTCGGAAATCCAGCTTATAATGAGCTTAAGCAATTCTTGTCTTATCTAAGATTAATGCAAGGGTCTACTAATCTTCCAAGGAACTTTTGTGTAAAAGGAATGGTACAGACAATAAACGGGGTTTTATTACTTAGTGAAGATATAAGTGATAGTTTATTCGGGAAAGTTGAGTATTTATTTACAAAGAGAACTTAACAAGATATTTTGGAAAATTTATTTTCTATTATTCGCAGTAAATAATAACAAATATGTAATAACAAAAATCCCTTTGTATACGAATTTAATGTTTTAATTTCAAAAATTCTATCCTCAAATCTGATTGATTTCTCTCCTCATAGTAATTGTGATGATGACGATGTAGAATTTTTAAATTTACGAGTAGATACCTCCCAGACTCAACCGCACACATCAAGAACTTTTTTATTATCAAAAGCACGCGAGGAAACTGTATTTGATAATAATTTGTTCGAAAAAGTGATAAATGAAATCAAAATTACAAATGGAATTTCATTGGAAACGACTGCAATGCATTATTTTACAGGATATCTGGCGTTTAAAGTGCTTTTTAAAAACAAGTGTGCAAATTTTTCCAAATTATTTTTAAAAAGTGATGAACAAATAATGTGTCCGTCAGAATTTTTCCCTAAATAGTGATTTTGGAAGTCTCTTAGCACCAACTGATGAATTTTTCAATATTTGTAAGCTCCATTTCGAAGTATACCATACAAGTTTTAGAGACCGTTCGCATATTGGAAATATAAGGGAGAGAATGGCCTTGTAATACATGAGAATAACAAACTTTAGAGATTCGAACTGGTTTGATAAGCAAAATCAATGCTTTGAGCACCGCAAAGAAATTCTTTACTTTTAACTTCTTATTCTCTTGCGAAAACATTGTACCTAGAAAATCCAAAAAAGAATTACCAGTCCGCATGTTTAGCATTAATGTCTTCTGTTAGTATTAATCTGTGTCCTATAGTCCTTATGAAGCTATCAAATCGTTTTGTGCTCATCATGTGTGTTCAGATATATAATATCTTTTCTTTTAAAGAATTTATAAATTTTTATTTTTATCCCAACGTTAACTAAACTAAATAAACAAATGTATGTAAATTGAACTTTTAACCTAAATGTCAACGGATTAACGTAACGTAAAGTTCAGATTTTGCCTTGTATGTAACACTTGAAGAAGGAACAACCTGTTTTCATTTTAACTCGTATTTTTATACCCCACGTTTTTTACCCTACACAAATTAGTAAATTTAAAAAACCCTACACACCCCAACATTTGGTCCTTATCGAGCCGAATATTTAAAAATTAAAGATTTGGAAAAATAATAAAAAAAAAGTAAAAAGTGCAAGTGCAAAGTGCAAGTGCACAAAACATACATATATATATATATATAAAAGGGACAATTAATAGACTACACAAAACATTAAACATTTAAATTTGAAAGAACAAAAAATTTTTGATAAAAAGTGCAAAGTGTAAGTCCAAGGACAAGTGCAAAGTGCAAAATATATGTATAGATATATAAAACAAATAAAGTACATACATAGATTCCCTCGCGGTCGGTGTCTTGCCCTTTTTTTGCCCTTTGTCTTGTTCCCTTTAAAGACTTAAGACTTTCGGTGGTTGTGCATTTATCGGGATTCCCGCGCCGTGTAAAAATTAATCAATAATTTCAACTTTAACCTCAACTGTCACCAGCTGGGCAAAGCTGACCAAAGGTCGTAAGTTGCTGTAATAAAATATGTTATTTAATTAATAAAATATCATCTGTATCTTATAATACTTTAAAAAATATTGTACTTGATACATACACACATAGTGATTACTTAATTTTACAAATAAAACATTAAAAAATGTCGAAATTGACAGCGGGTGCAGATCAGAAAGGTGTTCTGGAGCAGATTCGTCGAGACCACTCCAACTTCAAGAAGACTGGAGCAACACGACGTACAGCAAGCTATCTTTCAGGTCGTCTTCTTATCCTCGAAGTGAACTTCAAGAACGCACTTGAGCATCAAGCAAAAATTCGACGAGGAGATATTGAAGAAGGTCTGGAAGAAGAAGATTTTGATGAAATTTTTGATCTGCTTCAAGAAACATATTTTACTTACCGTGGTGAATTGGTCGATGCTATCGACAATGCCAAGTCAGCTACTAAGGAAAAGATTGTGGAAAGTGAATCAGCAGGTGCCTCTTGTAATGAGCTTTCATTACCCCAAATTAAAATTCCGCATTTCGAGGGCTCGTACACAAAATGGCGGGCTTTCCATGATGTCTTTTTGTCTTTAGTCCACACAAATACGAAGCAGGGTGAGATTCAAAAACTTCATTATTTAAAATCTTCTCTTGACGGTGAAGCTGCTCGTTTGTTGCAGCATTTATGGTTGTATTCTGGCAATTATGACAAAGCATGGGAACTGCTTGTTGCCAGATACGACCACAAGCGAGTGTTGGTAAACGCTCACTTCCAACTTTTCTTTGACCAGCAGCAGTTGACGAAGGAGACTGCAAGTAACATAAAGTCCCTACTGGACACGTCCCAGGAATGTTTCCATGCCCTGGAAAATTTAGGATTGCCGGTTAGTTCTTGGGATGATATATTAATTTATATACTAGTACAAAAATTACCTGCTTTTACTCAGCGTTTGTGGGAAGAGAAATTAGGTAGTTCGAAGGAGTTGGCCACACTTACACAATTTACAGCGTTCCTAGAAACGCGTTTTCGGACCTTGGAAGCAGTACCTGGAACGAGTGGCACAAAGGGCAGCGGTTCTTCTCCACACAAAGGTATTGCAGTTGAGAAGAAAACGGTGCTGCATGTTGGTAAGATGCAGTTTGCATGTCAGGTTTGTGGGAAAGGTCAACATTCTCTAAGGACGTGTAAAAAGTTCATTGACTTGGAGATCTGTGAACGATCTAAGGCAGTGGATAGAATCGGCGTCTGTCGGAACTGTTTGGCGTACAGTCACAAGACAAACCAATGTCAAAGCAGTGTGCGCTGCTATTGCTGTATGCAAAAACACCATTCTCTGCTGCATTTTAAGAATCCCAGCTCCAAATCTACAAGGAATCACGAAAATACGACTATAGGTACACAAACTTTTCATACTAAAATAAATACTAACCAACCTAAAGTCGTCTCTGCTGAAGTACATCAGCCAAGTGTTCTTCTGTCAACAGCAGTTGTTCGAGTCAGGTCGTCAAATGGTAATTATCTTAATTTGAGGGCGTTAGTCGATCCTGGATCTGAAGCAACGTTTATCACTGAGTCAGCTGTTCAATTGCTAGGGCTTCATCAACGGCGAACACTCATTAAGGTATCTGGATTGGGAAAATTTAGCAGTGGTTCATGCCAGCGGTATGTAAGTCTTACCTTTGGGTCGCTGGTAACACCTTTTGAAACAAATACCCCAGCCTATGTGTTCAAGTCTCTGACTGGTCTCCTGCCATCCAAACCTTTAGCTCTACAAAATTGGGAACACATCCAGGGTTTAAAGTTAGCTAATCCACAATTCGACAAGCCTGCGACTGTTGATCTTCTTCTGGGAAGCGATGTTTATTGCGAGTTCATTCGATCAGCGATTATCCGTGGCACAGATGAAAGGTCTCCAATTGCACAGGAATCAGAGTTAGGCTGGCTTCTCCTTGGGAAGGCAATTACACAAAATAAAGAACCTGTCCATAACTTTTTTCAGGTTCTGGATAACGACCCTCAGCTGCGAAGGTCCTGGGAACTTTAGGAGTTGCCTGTGAATACTAAGGAAACTGCGGAAGACAAAACATGTGAAAGGCATAATATCAACACAAAAAGAAGATTAGCTGATGGTCAAGATCAGCAATCGCAACCATTTAAAAACGGATGTAAGCCTGGGTTTGGTGCCTCGAAGTTAGGTGCCTTACGTAGGTTTCATCAACTTTAAGGAAGATTCCAGGAAAACACCACACAGCACAAGGAGAGTTCCAAATGTTTAAAGGAATGCAAGAAGCTTCGTCAGATGGCCGTAGTTGACGCAAAGAATACCATACTGGATACACGACACCATTTCTACATTACTCACCTTGCGGTATTCCTTGAGTCAACCAGAACTACGAAATTTCGTCGCAGTCCTGTGAACTACAAACGGTTTGTACGAAACTGCCGGGCACAAGAGACATAGGTCCACTAAAGGCAGATGTAGTCGGCGAAAGACTCGTCGCAATTCCTCAAGGAGACACTGGCTCGGAAGGGGTAAGTTACCTTGAGCGATGGAAGCTGATAAACTCAAACACCAACGACTTTTGTCGAAAGTGCCGCATCCTGTCCAGGCTGAAACAGCGCCCGAAGTGGACAAGACGGAAGCCGGGAAACAAACGCGGAGACTTAGTTCTCATCAACGATGAGAGACTACCGCCTTTGCAATGGCGACTCGGACGGATAACCGATACACATGCCGGGAAAGACGGACTTGGACGAGCAGTTACGATATGAATCAACACCGGATAACTCAAACGGTCACACGTAAGGCAAGACAATTGAACGACACAACACAAAATTCATAATACATACGCTTTAAATAAAAACGCATAAATATAAAAACACTTCGTTTCCTTTTAACAATGATTTATTAGCTTACTTAAATAAAATAATTATAAAATTTTACCCTAGATTGTCCTACACAGCACTCACTCAACCACACAATATCATTCATATTGGACAACGCTGTGGAGGTCTGAGATTCCAAAATACCGGCGGGAATTGAAGAATCGAAACCCCGACAGCATTTGAAGGTTTGGTATCCTCCCAGGTTATCCACTCAATCACACTAAATCATACAGGTCAACGTCGCAATGTTTCGAAATTCCAAATGCCTACGAAAAATGGATAATCCCGACGGCATTCGAACTAGTTTAGTTTTTTTAGTTTTAAATGCATTTTATTATCTTAATCATTAACTCTTACATACTAACAAAAAATGCTTAAATGCTAGCTTAAAATTACTTAACAATCTTATACTAACTTACTGGCCCCACACAGGCACTCTAAGCTACTCTAAATTCTTATATCTATGTCTTTCGACTTTATTTACATTTTATTTATTAATACTTATTTTCTATGTTTAAGGCTAAGAAAAGAATTTAACAAAAAACTTAGCATATTGACATATTTTTTATAAAAACTTAACATCTAGCTTAAAATAAACCATAGTCTACCTAACCTACCTACACAATACACACATATATACACATAGACACTATTCACAATAACATACATATAACTAGTATATACCTATGTATATACTAATATATATATGTATTTCTTAAATACTAACCTAAACCTATGCAAGCTGGCCATTGCTATTCACAGTGCAAATGGATTGGTCAGCTCTGCCCCATTAGTGAGGCTGGTCCGTAATTGACGGAAACGACGACGAAACATCTTCTCCATCATTCAACCACCAGAAATGCCGGTGCTGCCGAACGACATCCCTCTTATCGCGATTCCCCACCGCCCTACTGAACCTGAGACGATCCACACTGCCGTGTGCGACGTCTCTGTTGTAGTTGAGTCGCCTGTCCCCAGCTTTTCGAGCGACATGGAAGATTAACGGAACCGCTGATCTATCCTGGATCAACCCTATCTGATCTAGGTAGAGGAATGCTTCCGGTGGAACGAAGCCGTCAGAGCGCACACTCTCGTGGTAAAGGTAATTGGGGTAGTAAGCCCCAGATATCAGGTTATTCGTCGAGGCCATTGCTCTTGCGATGTGTCTTCGAGTCAGCTTAATTACGAAGTTGTCCACTCGTATTAGGTTCGCTCTGTTGTAAAGGACCTCATTACGATAAAATTTTTTGTACTCCGATTCTGGTGTTCTGTACAAGCGAAGGCAAGCCCTAAGGCAAGCCCTCTCAAACACCCGAATCTTTTCCATTAAGCTTGCTCGTACATTGAACCACACGGGGCACCCGAATACCAGCATGGGCCTGATAAGGGCCATGTAGCAGATTACCTTTACCCTCGCATCGATTTGGCTGCTATAAAACAGTCTCTTTGTAAGGGCAAAAGCGCCTTTAGCTCTGGCCAGAGCAGCATCTACATTTTTATCAAAATACAGAAACCGATCTAGCCAGATCCCAAGGTATCTGACTACATTCCGACAGGCAAGAGGCTGTCCGTGTTGTCCAATGATCGAGAACTTACGCCAATTTTTCCTGGTATCCCTAGAGGCTCCAGACAACGGCGTCCTAAAGAGAATGGTTTCCGACTTCTAAAAGTTGATTTTCAACTTCCAGTCATCGCAAAATCGTTTTATCTTATCGAAGTCACACTGCAAGAGAGTATTAATGACCTCGATTTTTGGACCTGTTCTGTACGCTATCAAATCGTATGGGGAAGTGAACCTATCAAGTCGCTTGTATAAATGTTGAATAGGATCGGCGAATTGACCGCGCCTTGCTGAAGACCATTTTTAATTTGAAATATTCCAACAGAAGTCACATCGCCATTTTTCACGATGAACTGTCTGTTGGTTAGCATATTAAAAACAATGTACAAGAGTGGTTTACTGATCCCCAGCCTAGTCAGCTTATAGAAAAGACCCTCTAACCATACAGTGTCGAAGGCCTTCTCCAAGTCAACAAGGCAGGCACCAGTGCATTGGTTTTTGCCTTTATTCCATTGGATATCGGACACCAGTTTAGACGCGGCATGTGAGATATCATGTCCCGCCTTAAAACCGAATTGATTATCCGGAACTATATGTTTGTCCTCAACCCACCTAGACAGAGCTCTTTTGATTACTTTTTCAAACACCTTACTGATATTCGGAAGGAGACTTATCGACCGGAGATTCGCCGGATTGGATATATCCTTTCCCTTTTTAGGGATAGGTTGCACCACCGCCGTTTTCCAATGCGCTGGATAATGTGCATTATTCATTGCATTATTAAACAGGGTGGTGTAAATGTTCACCGCTTCTAGAGGAAGATGTCGAAGCACGATGTTCGGAATACCATCGGTCCCCACTGATTTCTTAGCCCTGATTGTGTCGAAGATCTCATGGAGCTCTTCCTTCGAAATGAACGGAGGCAGGTCACCCTCTCTGGTAATGACATTATTTGCCATATTTTCGTCGCTGAACCGGGTGTACCCAGAGCCCTCGGATCGCCAGTTCTCTACTTCGTTTCGAATGTAGAAGTCGTGCACCAAGACGCGATTGTCCAGGTCATAATTAGGGCCAATGGTATCAGTGGCCTTGTATATTTCCTGGAAAGTCGCCCCTATGGCTTCAACTTTCTTCTGTGGATCCTCGATCACAAAGAAGCCGTCATTATCAGCGGCCTCATTTGGATCAATTCCTGCTATTGTCAGTAACCGTTCGTTCGGTTATTCGGGTTGCCGGTGTTTACAGCCCGAACCCTGTTGTTCCAATATGAACTTACAGAAATTCTGTAATTCTCATTTATTAACGTTTGAATATTTTTAATCGACGCCTTCAGTGTACTAATCTCCGGGTCTTGTCTGTCAGTAAACTGTCTGTACAAGTTTTTGAGTCTTGACAGAAGTCTACTTTTCTGTCGGTGCAGTGCGTCAATAGTAGGATTGCGGAACAGGTCTTCGTTAGTCGTATGTCGATACCTCGGTATTGTAGCGGCCATAGATTGTTTAATTGTCTCGTCCATTTGTTTTAGGTAATTGTCGATCTCCTCGTTTGACAAATTCCTATTGGACGGTGGGTGGAGCGTATTCGAGGAGAGCGCACTTGTCATGGTTGCGGAGAAGCGTGTCCATCGAGTCTTACTGTAGTTGTAAGAATATCTTTGGACAAACTCCTCCAATTCCGCAATTTCGTTGGGAACTGTAATTTCGGTGCTAAGACCGCAATGGTCACTGTCATACACGAATGTGCGCAGACAGTTTAGCGTTTGTAAATTCGTACCTGTCACTCGTATACGTTCGTCGTACAGCATTAGATCCAAATAAGATCCGCCTCTGGGAAACGACGGGTTATCCGTCGCTTTAAGACCGAGTCTGTACATGACATCGTGCTGACCCCACCAATCGAGTAGTAGGTTCCCTCTAGTATTTGGTAAATTATTTCCCCAATCTCTGTGTTTATCTTGTAGTAATTTAAACATCGCGGCTCTTCGTTCGATCCTAATCAGTGAATTAACATTCACCGCAAGGACCTTCAAAGTTTGCTCCACCATGTGCGTACCCATTACGACATGTGTTGCGTTAGGCCCGGCAGCAGCGCGTAGATCTGGTCCACCCGCTTGGCCTGTTCTTGCACCTGCTTTTGCAGCTGAGCCATCTGCCCTTGGATTGCGAGCAAGATGGCCAGCATGTTAGGTGCAGCTTCCGTTGTTCTCGGCATTGGCGCCGGAGAAGCAACAGTCGCTTGCTGTACCGTAGCCCCCGTACCTGACGCCATTTGGGCGTAGGAAATTTGGGGCGTGACGGCTGGTGTTTGAAACCTCACAGGTGAACGTTTGACCTCCACCTTCTGCTGTCGAGTCAGTTTTGCTTTTTTGATGTCAGCGAACTTAGGACAACCCCGATAGTTTGCGGTGTGTCCCACGTTCCCACATAACACGCACGAGAGCTGCGCCCTATCGGATACTCCGTCCCTACCCAGAGCACACTCCTCGGAACTGTGGTTCTTTGCGCACTTCACGCATCGAGGCTGCATTTGGCAGTTCGACGCGGCGTGTCCGAACCTCTGGAAGCGAACGCATTGTATAACACCTTCGCTCTATTTTAATTTTTCCCAGTGAACCACCTGGTAGTCTAGGACCTTGATACTCCTTAGACTATCCAGACGGCTTTCGGGACTGAGCTGCACCACTAAGAACGGCAGACTCCGTTTCTCCCGCCTGGCTCTAGCTGTGGTAAATGGCTTTACCCCCACAAACTTGAGTCCTTCGCACTCCTTCTCTTTGAGCAGTGCCAGGATCTCCTCAGGATCAGAAGACGGTTCCAACCCCTTCAGCAGCATCGATTGCCGCTTTTCACACTTCGGTGTGAATGAGAAATGCTCCGTCGTCGTTTCCTTTAGGAGCTCTTTAACTTTCGCGTGGCCCTCCACTGTGTTACAGTGGATGGCATGGCGATCATTCCCCAATCTCTTAATATTAAAGTTATTACCAATGACCTCTAGTTTATAGGTGTTGATAGGAGGCACCTTTTCCTTCTTCTTCTTCTGCTGCTGCTGCTGCTGCTGCTGCTGCTGTTGTTGTTGTTGTTGTTGTTGTTGTTGTTGTTGTTGTTGTTGTTGTTGTTGTTGTTGTTGTTGTTGTTGTTGTTGTTGTTGTTGTTGTTGTTGTTGTTGTTGTTGTTGTTGTTGTTGTTGTTGCTGTTGTTGTTGTTGTTGTTGTTGTTGTTGTTGTTGCACAACACAACACAACACAACACAACACAACACAACACAACACAACACAACACAACACAACACAACACAACACAACACAACACAACACAACACAACACAACACAACACAACACAACACAACACAACACAACACAACACAACACAACACAGCACAACACAACACAACACAACACAACACAACACAACACAACACAACACATCACAACACAACACAACACAACACAACACAACACAACACAACACAACACAACACAACACATCACAACACAACACAACACAACACAATACAACACAACACAATACAATACAATACAACACAACACAACACAACACAACACAACACAACAGGTATTAATTTTAAAATAATTTAAAAAACATAATAACACATAATAATACAATAAAAATCTTAAACTAATTTAACAATAATAATAAGAACCTTAAAACCATAATACAATAATTTTAATATAAATTCCATAATGTAAACAAAAAAAATACGTAAAAAAAAACTTACTGCAGATTGTTGAAGCAAATTGCAACAACAATTCTATAGCTGGCGGATTCTTATCCACACACACACGTTGGCCAGCAATTCGGCCATCATACTTAACCGTACGCGAAAAATGTCGTCGCACATCAACGCACTGCACAACCATGAAACGCGTACGCAGAAAACAGTTACCGTACAAAACACATCACAAATTTTACCGAATTTCTTGGGAAATGTATCAATGGATTTCACTTTCATTTTCCCATTACATTGTTTTTCTTTTTTTTCTCTTAGGTTTTTTTTGTTGCACTTGCACACGGTTATCACTTTCGCGAAAACCATAACAAAACATATGTGCACAACGAATGCACACACAAACGCACATATGTATATTCGATTGTATTATCGCGCCGGTGTACACAATTCGAAACGAAATCTAATTTTCGCGAGGGGGCAGACGGAAAAAATAAACAATTAAATAAAAAACACTTAAGGTAAAACCAACGAGACTAAACAAAAAAAAAAAACCGAAAAACACACACGAAACGCAAATTGACCCAGTTTGGTCAATGATCAAAACAAACTATTGCACAAAGCAAATTACGCATATTTCTTCTCCCTTTGTTGCTCGTTTGTTATATCGTCATCCTTGTCACCTACATGTAATGTTTCAAATTATTAACTTACACAATTTTGTTTCATTCGCATGTAGATAGTCAACCCACTCGCACTCACACAACACACAACTCTATTCAAAAGAAGTACAACATACTCCAACTGCAATTGAGTACACTTGCGGACGAAAGTCGTCCACCGGGCGGGAGCATGTTCAGATATATAATATCTTTCTTTTAAAGAATTTATAAATTTTTATTTTTATCCCCACCTTTAATTAAACTAAATAAACAAATGTATGTAAATTGAAGTTTTAACCTAAATGTAAACGGATTAACGTAACGTAGAGTTCAGATTTTGCCTTGTATGACAGTTAATGTAAAAATGTAAATATGGAAGTAATTTCCGGATGGCGAATAAAGATTTCTCTTTGCTATAACACTTGAAGAAGGAACAACGTGTTTTCATTTTAACTCGTATTTTTATACCCCACGTTTTTTACCCTACACAAATTAGTAAATTTAAAAAACCCCACACACCCCAACAATGTGTTTGGGTGGGCAGTAAAGAGTAGACTATATCGTTTTCAGCAGTTGTATTGTTTTGCATTGCACGTGTTCCGTTTTGTATTGTTGTAGTTCAGTAATTTTTATTCGGTCTGTGATTATAATAGCCGAGCCTGCATGCGCTGTACCGTCAGGGTGGTTAGTAGGATATATGTTGAATCCAGGGATTTTTAAATGGCTTTTGTCTGTAAGGTTCGTCTTTGATATAAATAACATATTAACATTGTTATCCTTGTTTAATTGTTTGAGTTTTAGCTGGTGTTGGAGAGCTCCGTTGGCATTCCACTTAAGAACAGGATTTTAGGTGAAAACTCTAGCGTAGCTTATTCCTGAGTTATATGCGGAGCTGGTTTTTCTTTGACTCTGATTCGTGGTTTGATCTCCTTCACAAAGCGCGCATTTTATGTTGTTATCTTTAGTAGTCCTTTGGCAGTCAAGCGTTTTATGTCTTCCTACGCATTTGACACACACTAGGTTTTTTGGGCAGTAATTCTTTGTGTGGCTATATTGTGGCAGTTGTTACACTGAGAGATGATTCTTTTATTGTGAGGAGTCTCGAAAGATACTTTTCAGTTTAGGTAATTTGTTATGTTGTATACATTTTTATTGTTTTCGTTGATCTCTAGCTCTATGGAGAATAATGGGAGAGGTTGTCAGGTTTGTGTTTATTGCATATTGCTTGTGGCCCATTTCTTCAAGTTCCTATTTGATATCTTATTTGTCCCCGGGAGTCTGGTTCTTCCTTGGGTTTAAAAGCGTAATATTTTGAATGTTTTTGGCGTAGGATTCTTATGATTGTCCCATAGGTTCTTAACTCGATTGGCTGAATTCTTATTTCGTTGTTTTTGAGGACTTTTATTCCATAGCTTTTATTTGCAGCTACGTTTAGGGAACTAGTCTGGTATTGATGCATTCTACTTCTTGAACATAAACTGTAGGCGGTTTGTTGATTTTGCGTAGTTCTGTTTCTTCATTATTGCACCCTGAATGACTCGAACTGCAACCAATTTCAGACTGCTATAATTTCCAAACCGTTCATGACAGGGAGCTCAAATTTTGACACATGACAGATAATTTTATTATTTACAAGCTTTTTCAACAATTTGCGTCTCAGTTGTGTTGAAAAATTTTTATCCGCGGTGGAATTCAAACGTGATAGTGTGATTGCTTTATATTTGGCTGGAAAACCACAAGTAGCTATCGTTAGAGGCCTACAGCACCTCAACGTGAATAAATCATTTGTGTCTCGAGCCATAGCTTATTACCGTAATACTGGCAGCGTTGCAAAACGCAATGGAGGTGGTCATAAAAAAACAGCAACATCGGCAGAAATGGTTCATGGCTCGTGAGCTCAACATATCGTTAGAACGGATGCAACACATACTGGAAAATGAGCTTGAGCTCAAGATAATGAAGTTCCAAAAAGCACACGATGTTACACCGCAACAGAAAAAAGTTAGAGTCGAAAGAGTGAAGGAGTTGCTACGCTTGGACGAAAGTGGTGAGTTGCCGAATTTGGTTTTTTCCGATGAGTCGCCATTTGTTATCGAGCAATATGTCAAAAAACAAAATGACCGAGTTTACTTGCCACCAGAAAGCAGACAGCACCGATGGTGATGGTTTGGGCCGCAAATAACCGGCGATGGTCGCTCTCCGCTCGTATTTTTGGACCGTGGCGTCAAAATCAATGCGATTGTATACCGTGGAACTGTGTTAGAAGCGGTATTGAAGCCTTGGGCAAACAGTCATTTCGGTCGGAGACCGTGGACATTCCAACAAGACTCGGCACCGTCTCACAAAGCGCGCGTCAACCAAGATTGGTTAAAAAACAATGTTCCACACTTCATTTCTTCGACACAATGGATTGCAAATTCTCCGGATGCAAATCCGTTGGATTTCTCTGTCTGGGGTATTTTGAAGGCGAAGGTTAGCAATAAAAAATACCAAAGTTTGGGCCACCTTAAACAAGCACTTCGCAGGGAATGGGCCAAAATACCGCAGAGCCACTTACGTGCAGCGTGAGATGCTTTGAGTTACATTTTCCAACATTTTTTGCTTTGGCACAATCAAATTTATCAAAAAATAAAAAAAATTATAGCATTTTAAAAAGTTGGAGTTCGAGTCATTCACGTATACGGCACGTATACAACACAACACAACACAACACAACACAACACAACACAACACAACACAACACAACACAACACAACACAACACAACACAACACAACACAACACAACACAACACAACACAACACAACACAACACAACACAACACAACACAACACAACACAACACAACACAACACAACACAACACAACACAACACAACACAACACAACACAACACAACACAACACAACACAACACAACACAACACAACACAACACAACACAACACAACACAACACAACACAACACAACACAACACAACACAACACAACACAACACAACACAACACAACACAACACAACACAACACAACACAACACAACACAACACAACACAACACAACACAACACAACACAACACAACACAACACAACACAACACAACACAACACAACACAACACAACACAACACAACACAACACAACACAACACAACACAACACAACACAACACAACACAACACAACACAACACAACACAACACAACACAACACAACACAACACAACACAACACAACACAACACAACACAACACAACACAACACAACACAACACAACACAACACAACACAACACAACACAACACAACACAACACAACACAACACAACACAACACAACACAACACAACACAACACAACACAACACAACACAACACAACACAACACAACACAACACAACACAACACAACACAACACAACACAACACAACACAACACAACACAACACAACACAACACAACACAACACAACACAACACAACACAACACAACACAACACAACACAACACAACACAACACAACACAACACAACACAACACAACACAACACAACACAACACAACACAACACAACACAACACAACACAACACAACACAACACAACACAACACAACACAACACAACACAACACAACACAACACAACACAACACAACACAACACAACACAACACAACACAACACAACACAACACAACACAACACAACACAACACAACACAACACAACACAACACAACACAACACAACACAACACAACACAACACAACACAACACAACACAACACAACACAACACAACACAACACAACACAACACAACACAACACAACACAACACAACACAACACAACACAACACAACACAACACAACACAACACAACACAACACAACACAACACAACACAACACAACACAACACAACACAACACAACACAACACAACACAACACAACACAACACAACACAACACAACACAACACAACACAACACAACACAACACAACACAACACAACACAACACAACACAACACAACACAACACAACACAACACAACACAACACAACACAACAGGTATTAATTTTAAAATAATTTAAAAAACATAATAACACATAATAATACAATAAAAATCTTAAACTAATTTAACAATAATAATAAGAACCTTAAAACCATAATACAATAATTTTAATATAAATTCCATAATGTAAACAAAAAAAATACGTAAAAAAAAACTTACTGCAGATTGTTGAAGCAAATTGCAACAACAATTCTATAGCTGGCGGATTCTTATCCACACACACACGTTGGCCAGCAATTCGGCCATCATACTTAACCGTACGCGAAAAATGTCGTCGCACATCAACGCACTGCACAACCATGAAACGCGTACGCAGAAAACAGTTACCGTACAAAACACATCACAAATTTTACCGAATTTCTTGGGAAATGTATCAATGGATTTCACTTTCATTTTCCCATTACATTGTTTTTCTTTTTTTTCTCTTAGGTTTTTTTTGTTGCACTTGCACACGGTTATCACTTTCGCGAAAACCATAACAAAACATATGTGCACAACGAATGCACACACAAACGCACATATGTATATTCGATTGTATTATCGCGCCGGTGTACACAATTCGAAACGAAATCTAATTTTCGCGAGGGGGCAGACGGAAAAAATAAACAATTAAATAAAAAACACTTAAGGTAAAACCAACGAGACTAAACAAAAAAAAAAAACCGAAAAACACACACGAAACGCAAATTGACCCAGTTTGGTCAATGATCAAAACAAACTATTGCACAAAGCAAATTACGCATATTTCTTCTCCCTTTGTTGCTCGTTTGTTATATCGTCATCCTTGTCACCTACATGTAATGTTTCAAATTATTAACTTACACAATTTTGTTTCATTCGCATGTAGATAGTCAACCCACTCGCACTCACACAACACACAACTCTATTCAAAAGAAGTACAACATACTCCAACTGCAATTGAGTACACTTGCGGACGAAAGTCGTCCACCGGGCGGGAGCATGTTCAGATATATAATATCTTTCTTTTAAAGAATTTATAAATTTTTATTTTTATCCCCACCTTTAATTAAACTAAATAAACAAATGTATGTAAATTGAAGTTTTAACCTAAATGTAAACGGATTAACGTAACGTAGAGTTCAGATTTTGCCTTGTATGACAGTTAATGTAAAAATGTAAATATGGAAGTAATTTCCGGATGGCGAATAAAGATTTCTCTTTGCTATAACACTTGAAGAAGGAACAACGTGTTTTCATTTTAACTCGTATTTTTATACCCCACGTTTTTTACCTAAAAAACCCCACACACCCCAACAATGTGTTTGGGTGGGCAGTAAAGAGTAGACTATATCGTTTTCAGCAGTTGTATTGTTTTGCATTGCACGTGTTCCGTTTTGTATTGTTGTAGTTCAGTAATTTTTATTCGGTCTGTGATTATAATAGCCGAGCCTGCATGCGCTGTACCGTCAGGGTGGTTAGTAGGATATATGTTGAATCCAGGGATTTTTAAATGGCTTTTGTCTGTAAGGTTCGTCTTTGATATAAATAACATATTAACATTGTTATCCTTGTTTAATTGTTTGAGTTTTAGCTGGTGTTGGAGAGCTCCGTTGGCATTCCACTTAAGAACAGGATTTTAGGTGAAAACTCTAGCGTAGCTTATTCCTGAGTTATATGCGGAGCTGGTTTTTCTTTGACTCTGATTCGTGGTTTGATCTCCTTCACAAAGCGCGCATTTTATGTTGTTATCTTTAGTAGTCCTTTGGCAGTCAAGCGTTTTATGTCTTCCTACGCATTTGACACACACTAGGTTTTTTGGGCAGTAATTCTTTGTGTGGCTATATTGTGGCAGTTGTTACACTGAGAGATGATTCTTTTATTGTGAGGAGTCTCGAAAGATACTTTTCAGTTTAGGTAATTTGTTATGTTGTATACATTTTTATTGTTTTCGTTGATCTCTAGCTCTATGGAGAATAATGGGAGAGGTTGTCAGGTTTGTGTTTATTGCATATTGCTTGTGGCCCATTTCTTCAAGTTCCTATTTGATATCTTATTTGTCCCCGGGAGTCTGGTTCTTCCTTGGGTTTAAAAGCGTAATATTTTGAATGTTTTTGGCGTAGGATTCTTATGATTGTCCCATAGGTTCTTAACTCGATTGGCTGAATTCTTATTTCGTTGTTTTTGAGGACTTTTATTCCATAGCTTTTATTTGCAGCTACGTTTAGGGAACTAGTCTGGTATTGATGCATTCTACTTCTTGAACATAAACTGTAGGCGGTTTGTTGATTTTGCGTAGTTCTGTTTCTTCATTATTGCACCCTGAATGACTCGAACTGCAACCAATTTCAGACTGCTATAATTTCCAAACCGTTCATGACAGGGAGCTCAAATTTTGACACATGACAGATAATTTTATTATTTACAAGCTTTTTCAACAATTTGCGTCTCAGTTGTGTTGAAAAATTTTTATCCGCGGTGGAATTCAAACGTGATAGTGTGATTGCTTTATATTTGGCTGGAAAACCACAAGTAGCTATCGTTAGAGGCCTACAGCACCTCAACGTGAATAAATCATTTGTGTCTCGAGCCATAGCTTATTACCGTAATACTGGCAGCGTTGCAAAACGCAATGGAGGTGGTCATAAAAAAACAGCAACATCGGCAGAAATGGTTCATGGCTCGTGAGCTCAACATATCGTTAGAACGGATGCAACACATACTGGAAAATGAGCTTGAGCTCAAGATAATGAAGTTCCAAAAAGCACACGATGTTACACCGCAACAGAAAAAAGTTAGAGTCGAAAGAGTGAAGGAGTTGCTACGCTTGGACGAAAGTGGTGAGTTGCCGAATTTGGTTTTTTCCGATGAGTCGCCATTTGTTATCGAGCAATATGTCAAAAAACAAAATGACCGAGTTTACTTGCCACCAGAAAGCAGACAGCACCGATGGTGATGGTTTGGGCCGCAAATAACCGGCGATGGTCGCTCTCCGCTCGTATTTTTGGACCGTGGCGTCAAAATCAATGCGATTGTATACCGTGGAACTGTGTTAGAAGCGGTATTGAAGCCTTGGGCAAACAGTCATTTCGGTCGGAGACCGTGGACATTCCAACAAGACTCGGCACCGTCTCACAAAGCGCGCGTCAACCAAGATTGGTTAAAAAACAATGTTCCACACTTCATTTCTTCGACACAATGGATTGCAAATTCTCCGGATGCAAATCCGTTGGATTTCTCTGTCTGGGGTATTTTGAAGGCGAAGGTTAGCAATAAAAAATACCAAAGTTTGGGCCACCTTAAACAAGCACTTCGCGGGGAATGGGCCAAAATACCGCAGAGCCACTTACGTGCAGCGTGAGATGCTTTGAGTTACATTTTCCAACATTTTTTGCTTTGGCACAATCAAATTTATCAAAAAATAAAAAAAATTATAGCATTTTAAAAAGTTGGAGTTCGAGTCATTCACGTATACGGCACGTATTCTGTTTCTTGTCTGTTGGTTCCCAACACAATTTAAAACACAAGGCATCACATTACGCCGACGAAAACAATATAAGCTAAAATTAATTAGTGGTATTAAAATGCAATTGCCAAGCCATTTGCACAATTGACTGTTGCATTCATTGCGCATATTTTTTTTTTTTTTTTTTTATAATTTACGCGCCCCAAAGGGGTTATGAATACCCTTACACTGTTGCCAGGGGGCGGGCGGAAAGGTAGAAGGAGGAGAAAGGAAAGTTTGTGATGTAGTGGTTTGAAACTCAGGTGTGTTTGGTTTCGATATTGACTCTCCAGGGGTGGGAGTCCGAATAGGACGGAGAGATTTTCTTCACTCGGAATGGTGAGGTTGTGAATTTTAACGGTTGTTGTTGTGTTTGAAAACCCTACAACAGCCAAATCTACATGTCAGTGTTATGCCTTCACATGCAGATTTTTCTGACTGAGTTCCAATTACACAAATGAAAGCTTGTCGTGGCTAGGATTCGAACCTTGACCCTCCGAGTGAGAAGCGATTGCTAGTACCACTACACCACGGCCACCCCCCACACCACATAGTGGGCTAGTCACTAAGATACGAAAATAAGAAATGCATATCCCAGATGACTAGCATATAGTACGCACAATGAAATAAACCAAGATCGCGTCAACCTTTCGCGTATTTTATTAAATTAATAAATGTTGAATAAAACAAAACCGACCGACCGAAACGAGAAAAAAAACGAAATGTCAAATTTGCAACATGGTGGTAATGGCTAATAAAATAATAATAAACAGAAAAAGAAAGGAGATCATTCACTATATGATCATCCCATTCACACCCCCAACATCAAATATGGGGCATTAATGTAAAAAGTAGAACACTAATGTAAATCCATGTAATTATTCATGCAGTTCCCATGAAAACAAATGATAACATAAATGTATTAACGGATCTGTCGGTATATAAGAATTTCAAGTTCAAGATCAAGTTCAATGACCATATGATGTATAATAAAATAAAATTTGTAGGTAAAGCACAGTAGCGACTAAAAGCAAGGCTTCATGAGAACTAAGATGCAAATCTTACGAACACTTCTCAGTTAGCAGTAGACTAGATCGGTACTATTAAGGATTATAACGTAATACGAGCAAGTTTGTTTCATTTTTATTTCGAGCAATTAACCCATTTTTGGTGCAAGACATCCTTCTTGCAATAAAATTATTTCTAAGTTCGACTCAGCTTAGAACATTGTCTGTCGTTGGTTTCTTCAAGAAGGATAGTATTTCAAAACTGTTACTTGAATTTGGGCTGGGTTACTTTGCCAGTATGAGTCGAGTATTGTTTGGATTTATGCTTTTGATTTTTTGTATGCATTGTGTCTAGGAGTATTTTTGTTTGGCGGTGTTCTGTTTCCTTCTTGTACAGTGTTGGCTTGATTCTCTCTTTTTTGTGGTGTAGCGCATTCCAGTTTATTAAGAACGGCTTGGATATTTTGGGCCGTGGTGCATCCTAATAAGATTGAAGACGATGTGGTTGTAATAATGGGAGATGTTATTGGTTTGGTTAATAGTACGATCATGGTGTTACTGTTACCCGCGGCTGTGGATTATACCCGAATTATGGGGTGAGATTTTAGGCGTTTCTAATTGTAGAGCTTAATTACGAAGATTATGGGGGGTTTGTGTATATAATGCTTTAAGAGTTTTAAAAAGCTCCTCTCTCATAATAATTATTCCGCTTCTAATATCGAAAGTTTTTTTTTAGAGTAGAATTCAAAATTTTTTTTTAGAATAGAAATAAAAAAAAATTACCCTGTATAGCCGCGATAAGAACTCCAATTGCTGTGGGAGAGAAGAGGAAGCTCTTCCAAGCGATATATGGAATTTATTTTTCTAGTAGATCGCTTTTGAGATCTTTTTTTATTATTTTCACAGAAAGTTAAGCACTATTTGCCACTTAAACAGTGTTATCACTTTTTGGTGGACATTTATGGTAAACGCTGTCATTTTCACACGAAATTGTTAAGAGCCATATTTCTATGAAAATACTCGTAAACACAGCAGGAAAAATCCCAAGTATTTACATGTTCTATAAAAAAAAAACTTCTAGGCGCGACTTTTAAGAGACCCTGTTAAGATTTATATAGCTATTACCTGTGGTAATAGCACAGATAATAAACTTACATAGATGTCGCATCCTCATACAAAACAATTTTGATCTTTTTTGCGATGAGCAAATAACGATGGGCAAACAAAAAGCTTTTCTGCTTCGCTTAGAAAAAAAACGGAAAATAAATTTTCTGCGGGAAAAGCTTTTTCTTTTGTTACTCTTTGTACCGTCTGCAACCTGCGTCTGCGAAACACAATTTCATTTATACATACACCTCTATGTACATACGGAAAAAAGTGAATTTCGTGTGCTTATTAAGCATTATTTCTTGCGAAAAAAAACCATTACCGAGACCAAGGCTAAGCTTGATAAATACTGCACCATCGATTTCAATGGTAAAAAAGTGGTTTACTGAATTTCGTTGTGGCCGTACAAGCACTGAAGATGCCGAACCTCCTGGACGCCCAGTTGAGGTCTCTACACCCGAAACAATCGAAAAAATTCACGATATGGTGTTGGCCGACCGATGATTGAAAGTGCGAGAGATTGTGGAAGCCGTAGGGATCTCGCATGGCTCAGTGGTTTCAATTTTGAATGATCACTTGGGCATGAGAAAGCTTTCCGCAAGATGGGTGCCGCGTTTGCTCACAGTCGACCACAAACGCAATCGTGTAACAACTTCACAGGAAGGTTTGGCGTTGTTTAATCGCAATATGGAGGAGTTTTTGCGCCGTTTTGTAACCGTGGACGAAACATGGATCCATCACAACACACCAGAGAACAAACAACAGTCAAAACAGTGGGTTTCTAAGGGTGAATCGGCGCCAAAGAAGGCCAAGGTGGGTTTGTCAGCCAATAAAGTTATGGCGACTGTTTTTTGGGATGCACGCGGGATAATCCACATTGACTACCTTCAAAAGGGAAGAACAATCAATGGGGAATATTATGCCAACTTATTGGACCGATTCAATGACGATTTGAAAAAAAAACGACCTCATTTGGCCAAGAAAAAAGTTCTTTTCCACCAAGACAATGCAAGGGTGCACACATGTGCAGTTGCCATGGCAAAAATCCATGAATTGGGCTATGAATTGCTCCCTCATCCACCCTATTCTCCAGATTTGGCTCCGAGCGACTACTTCTTGTTCCCAAACCTGAAGAAATGGCTTGGTGGAAAAAGATTTGACTCCAATGATGAAGTCATCTCGCAAACAAAGGCCTATTTTGAGGACCTCGACAAATCATTTTTTTTGGAAGGGATAAAAAATTGGAGAAGCGTTGGACAAAGTGTATAGAGCTCAAGGGAGACTACGTTGAAAAATAAAATTATTTTTTTATCAAAAAATCTGTTTTAATCCAAAAGTCACGGACTTATTGACCCGCCCTCGTATATTCATATGTAGGTACGTATTTTCCCTTTTCATTTTCTATATTGACCGAAGTTTCGATCTGTGTAGATCTGTGGTGTGGTAAAAAATGTATAATTGTATTTTTTCGAAGTTAAAAGTGATATTTTACTGTGTGTGTCCAGTAAAAATTTTGAAGGGTTAATCTAGGAAAGGTCAATTATATTATTTAAGTTTATTTAAGATTGGTTAGGTACTTTGGTACTTACAAATACTAAAAAGTTGCAAAAAAGAATCGACCTAGAGGAAATGTCGTGGCGAATAAAGTGCGCTATTGGAAAGTGTGTTCCCTCAGCATTTTGGAGGAATCACTCCATCTGGTGTGAATAAAAATAATTTTCGTTAAGTTTAACGAAAACCCTCCACTCACATGTTTTGACAGTTGAGTGTTCCCTCCGTTTTGGTGTGAATAAAGATGAATAGTATTGCGTAAACCCTTGAAGCAGTTGCGTGTGCATTAGAGGACACTTTTATAATTAAAAACGTTAAAAAAGTTTGAAAAATGGAGAATAATATTCCGGAAGAGGAATATACTCTGATACTTCGATGTATCAGGTGCCAAACCCTCAAGAAAAAGGAAATCTGGAATGGAAGATGAGGATTTCATAAATTGTTTACAATTTTATCCGTGCTTGCTGGACAAAAGCCAAACTCCAGCCATGAAAATTAGAAAGCAAGCTGCGTTGGAAGCTATGGAGGAGCAAATTAAAAAAATCCCTGGCGTTGATTTGAACATCTCACAAATTCGGAAAAAAATTTAAAATATGAAGGCGTCAAATCAAAAGGAGATAAGAAAAGGACGGGCAATCTTCCCATTAATTTAAAAGACCACGAAAAACAGCTACTGGGTTTGATGGACTGTAAACATAATTCAGTTTTAAATAAAATACCAGGTACATATACATTTATATTGACAATTATTATGGTTAAATACAATTTTATATACTACAGAACACTTAAATTTATTACAGGTGCAGACCAATGCGGTGTGCTGAGTACCAGCAAAAATCCCGATGAAGATCTGGAGTATCCTGATGAAGGGCATCTAGCATTTTAGGAGGAAGAACTACCCGCACCATCAAGGACCATTCTACAATTCCGGCAAGTTCCAATGCCTAAAAGAAGTCAAAATAGTTCGATCATTGACCTTCAGAAGGAAGTACTCCTAGAGCAAAAGGAGTTAAATAAGAAACAAAGAGAAATCTTTGCGTTGCAAAAGGAGAAACTTCTTTTAGAAATAGAACTAACAAAGAAAAAACTGAACAACTAAATAATGATGTTCATATATTTCTGTTTTAACGTAAGAAAATAAAAATAAATAAACAAAATAGAAATACTAATAAAAACTTTTATAACATAAAGAAACCTTGAATTATTGATGTTATTTCACTTCTTCTCGATTCTCCCCGCTTATAACGGCACGGAACATGTGCTTCCTGCGACAGTAAGATATCACTTTCTGGACAGCTATGCAATGCAAAGCAAGCTATTATAATATTAAGCTCTCTTTCTGTGGCTGGTCTAACTCGGGAAGCCAATAAAGGAAATCTTCGTTTTACTTGTCCAAATTATTCTTTCCCGCGTATGTAACTTGTTATATTTTTTGTTTTGGCATCTGTGACTGGATTCCTGAATGGTGTCATAATCCAGGGTATTAAACCATAGCCTTCATCTGCAAGAATAATAGATGTTGCCGAATTATTATTAATAATATTAAAAACAGCTGAATTTCGCCAAATTCTTGAATCATGCACAGATCCTGGTCATTGGACATCAACACTTGTGAAACATTTCTTAACATTGCACGTGGCTTGCACATTCAGTGAAAAAAAACCCTTGCAATTCAAAAGATCATCGCCATGTAAATGAGGCTTTAAGATCTGAATATGAGTACAATCCAGAGCTCCAATTGCACTGCGAAAAGAATACTTGGCTTGCCATTTTTGTTTAGTTTCTCTCAATTCTGCAGTTGTTGAGGGAAATTTCATCCACACATTTGCCTTTCCACATATAGCACAACACACTTGCCAAACTGCTTTCGATACAGTGGATCTATGAATCCTACTGTCCTCACCAACTCCAACTTGAAATCCCGGGTCAACAATGTATCGAAGGGATATTTTCATTTTCTCAATTCTTGGTATGGCACCAAAACGCGCTTCTTCAGAAACTGATTGCTTAACCATTCCATATTACGAAACTCGAATCTATACTGGTCCTTGAAATTAGCCCCTGTGTCCCCGAAACGTTGTGAATTATATATCTTTGTTTTTCGCGTTTGTATAATTAAAAACATTTCTGAAAATTAATATCCCCTGTGTTGTTGATTATCTTAAAAAAACTTTGACCAATAAATTTGACAGCTCTCCCCTCCAGTTTTCAAACTTCAACTTGAGGGGAAGAACCTGCTTTGAAGAAATTTTTTATTCACTCTAAATTGAGTGTTCCCTTCAACGAAAGCACTTTGCTCGTGAGTGTCAACTCGGAGTGTTCCCTCAGTTTTTATTCACACCACCCATTGCATGCTGCAATGCAACGACTGCCAATTTCCAGAAAGGAAAATGCTTAGATTTCCTAAAACTGAGAACTGAGAAATATAATGACTGGCTAGCACAGACAGAAGAATCCCGTGATAATGTTGAAAATCATAAACGGCCATACATTTGTAGTAAACATTTCGATTCGAAATTTTTTGGGGAAAAAAAATGAAAACACGACGCTGTTCCTACACTTTTTATGAAAAGGAGTGAAATGTTTTTGGAATCTAATGACAATGAACTTGCTTTTGATCCTAAGAAAGCCAAAATAAACTACTCTAATCGCAAAAGATTAAAAGTGCAAACGAGTACCGATATATCCATTGATAAACTAAATAAAGTTTCACCACTTATAGACTGCAACAGACATATAGATTCCACAGAATCTGTATGCAAGAAATGCGAAACGAACACAAAATAGCAATTTTTTTATATTCAACAAATAAATAGACTGAAAAAAATTAACAAAATCTTCAAAGAGAGAGCTAAAAAAAGTCTAAAATTCAGAAATATCCTGGCAATTAAAATCCGCAGGCTAAAAAGAGATAAACACAGCTTAGAGAATATCAAAAGCAAACAATAGAAGGAAAAATAGATTTCTTACATGATATAAATAAAAATTCGGAAACATTTTGCAAACTCATTTTATCACAAGACAAACGACAATTTACTCAAGAAGAGAGGTGGATTAGACAATACATGTGCTCGTCGCCTGGACATAAGTTTCTTCGCGATCAGCTGCAATTGCACTTGCCACACCCAGCTTCATTGCATAGATGGATAAAACTAAATCTCCTGGTCTAAACGAAAATGTTTTTGAAGAAATACAAAAAAATGTTTTATCATTGGAACCAAAAGGCAAAGAAGTCATTTTAATATTCGATTAGATGAGTATCCAGGCGAATTTAACACACAACAAATATAAAGGCATAATCGAGGGCTTCGTTGATTATGGAGAAAATCAAAGATTAGATCTGTGTGTGAAATCAGTTTGCGTGTTCATGATTCGTGGTATATGTGGTAAATATAAACAAGTGCTTTGTCATGTGATCTGTCCAAGCAATATACCAACAAAGCAGCAATACAACTTTATTAACATATGTATGTATAAATCGGGAACTAAACGTAAGAGGCATTTGCTGTGACCAAAGCCCTACGAATCGAACCCTTTTCAATAAATTAAAGCTGGATGAAGACTTTCTTTATAATAAAAAAAAGTGTATAGAATGTATGATGTGCCACATTTAATCACAAGTGTAAGAAACAATTTTTTAAGATCAGATTTACAAACTCTGGAAGGAGTTGTAAGCTGGAAAATAATTGAGTATATCTATAATACAGAAAGAAATAATACCACAAAAATATGTCCAAAACCAAAATATGTTCACATATGTTATATAACTTAATTCGTGAGTTTTTTTTTTAAAAATTTCAATGTTTATTTATGAAAAACATGTACAATAGTATTATTCAAGGTATTGCCCATCTGAAGCTATGACTTTTTCCCATCTTTCTGGCAATTTGTGGATCCCATCCCAAAAGAACTGCGCCGGCTTGGCAGCCAAGAATGAATCAAGCCAATTTTTGATATTCTGTTCTGATGTGAACCGTATTTCAGTGAGGGCGTTCTGCATCGACCGGAACAAATGGTAGTCAGAAGGGGCAAGGTCTGGGCTATAAGGCCGATGGGGTAAGACTTCCCATCCACTGTTTTCCAAATAGTTCTTAACCGGAATAGCAACGTTGGGCCGAGCGTTGTCATGATCGAAAATTATTGCCTCGTGTCTGGTCGCATATTCCGGGCGTTTTTCGGCCACTGCTCTCTTCAAACGGATTAATTGTGCTAAACCTGGTTTTAGCAGCTCATAATACAGCACACCCATCTGATCCCACCAAATAAAAATACAGAGCATTACCTTCGCGCCATGGATATTCGGCTTTGCCGTTGATTTGGCCGGTTGGCCGGGTTTCACATATGATTTTTTGCGCTTGGGGTTGTCGTAATGGATCCATTTTTCATCACCAGTAACAATGCGATGCAAAAATGACTTCCTTTTGTGGCGTTCCAGCAGCATTTCGGACATGCAATCGGCTTGAGTTCATGTGGAACCCAATTTCCTTGTTTTTGAATATATCCAGCTGCTTTTAAACGTTTTGAAATGGCTGCTTGAGTGACACCCAAAGATTCTGCGGGCTCTTCTTGTGTTGTTCAACAATCTTCATAGAGTAAAGCTTCCAGTTCTTCATCTTCAAACTTTTTTGGCTGCCCAGGACGTTCATCGTCTTCCAAGCCAAAATCACCACTTTTAAATTGTGCAAACCACTTTTGGCAGGTTCGCTCAGCTAGCGCATGTTCACCATAAACTTCCACCAAAATACGATGACTTTCGGCAGCAGTTTTCTTCATATTAAAGTAATGAAAAAGAACTAACCGCAAAAACACTTTTTCAGTTACAAAGTTCGACATATTTGAGTGAAAAAAAATTATTGTTGTTTACACTTCATATGAATGACATATACTGAAATGACGTACAATAATAACAATGGAATAATACAAGTTCAAAGGAAGAATGTGAAACCAGCGGCACAAGTACCTAGCACATCCGTGGGTTGCGCAATTATTGCATTACAGTGCCTGAATAAATTTCCAGAGAAAATTGCACACTTTGCGCAACCAACTGGAGAATTTATAAATAAAATCAATAAAATATTTGATTTATTGCATGGAAGACCTGCACTTATTCGAAATGACTCAAATGTAAACCCTTCTACTTAAAGGCCTAATTATGACAATTGAAAGTATTTTAATGATAAAAAAGAATTATTCAATGATTGCAGTGAGTTGCATTATATATATGTTAAGAAGTTCAATCAGGACCCACTTTAAAACCTTTTTGGCAAAATAAGAGCAAGAAATTTTAATAAAAACAATTCAAACGTGTCTGAATTTGGCTCATTACTGGCCAAAATTATGACTCCAAATTTTTGTTTAGGTCAAAATTTTCTAATTGTGAAGAAGAATATTTACAGTTAAATTGGAATGCGGTGTAGGATACTGAAAATAAAACGAAGATTGTTCTAACACAGGAGCAATAGAAAAATGAAAACATATTCGATCTAGCCAAATATTGTGAATCCGAACTTCTAACGATAGAATTACCAGATAAATACACGATTCCAATAACAATGACAGAAATGAATGACATAGCCACATGGTATTTTGCAGGTTACTTTTTTAAAACACTTAAAAAAATTAATGCAGTTTGTGAGAACTGTGTCAAAGAAATGACAAAGGACAAAAACAATTTCGATCTCACAGAAATATTGAAAAATTAAAATCCAATACTTGTCTGGCCATCAGACAAGTACTTCAAAATATGTCAACGTCATATATAAGTATTTACTACTTGCTTTCCGAAATGTCCATGGGAGTCAATATTCTGCCACGTCCGCGTTCGGGTCCCCTGGAAATCACTTTGGTTAAGGCACTGTGAATAGCTAAAAATCTTTCTTATAATATGTATTATGTAAATATCTAAAGACAAAAATATTTTGCAAATGCATTTTCACATATATACATAAATGCCTTTAACTAAAGTGGGATAAGAGCAGAGTTGATTTTGTTTCCTATTGTTTAACGTTCACGAACAAAAAAATAATAAAAGAGTGGCCATGTCTACCTATCAGACCTCTTCTTTTATGTAAAATGTAAGGTCCAAACATCAAAACATACTCCAAATGAGAGCAGGAGTACCACAAGGATTTGTAAAAGGCAGATGTATTCAAACAATTAAGAAATAAATAAACATAATTATTTATTTCAGCCTCAATCTTATAAAACGGACATACCTACATACATAAGAATAAAGTAAAGTAAAATAAAGTTAGCCTACTATACCTACAGTACCTACAAGTTCTTAACATCATCGCACATCGCATTAAAATTATTCGTGATCTTAACCTGCCCTAACTTAATGTACATATGTAGGTATACATATACATGTAGGTATATTTCTGCTCTGTCTGTTCCTCATCGTGCCAAAGTCCCAGGCCAGGACAAGAAATACGAGAACACAAAAAATATATTTCGCCGTGAGTATGTCACAAACCCTACGCTGGTGGTGAAAGCTTTTCGCAAACCAAAAAAAAGGGCTTTTACACAGAAAATTTATTTCCTTTTTTTTTGCTTTGCGAAGCAGAAAAGCTTTTTGTTTGCCCAATGTTGTTTGCTCATCGCAAAAAAGATCAACATTTTTATGTATGGGGATGCGACACCAGTATTCTATTACCGCAAAAACTGTCACGTACTTATTTTCCATACTTACTTCTACACCCTATTATAGTTATCAGCATAAACCATTCACCTTCTTTCCTACTAGACTGTCAAAGGTAATCCCTATTTAATACTCATATTCCCATCCCATTCCCAATGTCTATCCCTTTGGCAGACGAATGGCACATATATGAATGCCAGACATATGTATGTGCATTCCAGCAACTGGCACGATATCCGTAACACAAAACTTAAAAAAAAAAATCATACTTGTGCTTTTACCTACCCCTCACCAGTGGTAAGGTAGTACGAAATAAAAAGATAGAACCCCATAAACATATCGCAGAGGATTTAATCAAAAGGAATTTCGAAGAAGTAGAAATCTACAAGGTCGTCTCTATACAGAAGGCTCTATCAGATGAGTTGATCAAACTCAAAACAAATCTCGGTAAAGACGTTCCACAGCGAAAGACCGCTGAATACCGAGATAAAAGATTGCGACGAATCAACTCGATTTGATCAAAGTTTAAGATCAATCACCAGAGACTTGAAGTGGAAATGAAAGCAGATACCCTGTTCAGATATACAATATCTTATCTTTTAAAGAATTTATAAATTTTATTTTTATCCCAACGTTAACTAAACTAAATAAACAAATGTAATATTTTACCCAAAATGTAAACTGATTAACGTAACGTAAGCCTACGATTGTTATCCAAAAATTTGTATGACAGTTTAAAAATGTAAATATGGAAGTAATTTCCGGATGGAGAATAAAGTCTCTTTGCTGTGACCTTCCACTAGAAAAGACGTGTTTCATTTAAAACCGCATTTTTCCTACCCTTTTTTACCCCACACTTACCATAAATATAAAAGTAAAGAAAATAAACCCTACACACCCCAACATTTGGTCCTTCAAAGCGGATATTTAAAAATTAAAGATTTGGAAAAATAATAAAAAAAAATAAAGTAAAAAGTGCAAGTGCAAAGTGCAAGTGCACAAAACATACATATATATATATATATATATAAAAGAGACAATTAATAGACTACACAAAACATTAAACATTTAAATTTGATAAAAAAAAAATAAAAAAAAAGTGCAAGGACAAGTGCAAAGTGCATTAAACATTTAAAAGAGAAAAAATTAATAAAAAGTGCAAAGTGCAAGTGCACAAAATATATATATAGATATATATATAAAACAAAAGTACATACATAGATTCCCTCGCGGTCGATGTCTTGCCCCTTGTCTTTCTCTTTTTAAACTTTAAATATTCTTTCGATGGTTCTGCATGAATTGCATTTCCCGCGCCGTGTAAAAATTCATCGATTTTCAACTTTAACCTCAACTGTCACCAGCTGGGCAAAGCTGACCAAAGGTCGTAAGTTGCTGAAATAAAATATATTATTTAATTAATAATTTAATATCATCTGTATCTAATTGATACGTATACACATATTGGATAATTAATTTTGCAAATAAAACCTTTTAAAATGTCTAAATTGCCATCGGGTGCAGATCAGAAAGGTGTTCTGGAGCAGATTCGTCGAGACCACTCAAACTTCAAGAAGACTGGAGCATCACGTCGTACAGCCAGCTATCTTTCAGGTCGTCTTCTTGTCCTCGAAGTGAACTTCAAGAACGCACTTGAGCATCAAGCAAAAATTCGACGAGGAGATATTGAAGAAGGTCTGGAAGAAGAAGATTTTGAGGAAATTTTTGATCTGCTTCAAGAAACATATTTCACTTAACGAGGTGAATTGGTCGATGCTATCGACAATGCAAAGTCAACATCTAATTAGAAGATTGTGGAAAGTGAGTCCACAGGTGCTTCTTGTAATGAGCTTTCATTACCCCAAATTAAAATTCCGCATTTCCAGGGCTCGTACACAAAATGGCGGGCTTTCCATGATGTCTTTTTGTCTTTAGTCCACACAAATACGAAGCTGGGTGAGATTCAAAAACTTCATTATTTAAAATCTTCTCTTGACGGTGAAGCTGCTCGTTTGTTGCAGCATTTAGGGTTGTATTCTGGCAATTATGACAAAGCATGGGAACTGCTTGTCGCCAGATACGAACACAAGCGAGTGTTGGTAAACGCTCACTTCCAACTTTTCGTTGACCAGCAGCAGTTGACAAAGGAGACTGCTAGTAACATAAAGTCTCTAATGGACACGTCCTAGGAATGTTTCCATACCCTGGAAAATTTAGGATTGCCGGTTAGTTCTTGGGATGATATATGTATTAATTTATATACTAGTACAAAAATTGCCTGCTTTTACTCAGCGTTTGTGGGAGGAGAAGTTAGGAAGCTACACAATTTACAGCGTTCCTAGAAACACGTTTTCGGACCTTGGAAGCGGTAGCTGGAACGAGTGGCCTAAAGGGCAGCGGTTCTTCTCCAGACAAAGATATTGCAGTTGAGAAGAAAACGGTGCTGCATATTGGTAAGATGCAGTTTGCATGTCAGGTTTGTGGTAAAGGTCAACATTCTCTAAGGACTTGTAAAAAGTTCATTGACTTGGAGATCTGCGAACGATCTAAGTCAGTGGACAGAAACGGGGTTTGTCGGAACTGTTTGGCATACAGCCATAAGACAAACCAATGTCAAAGCAGTGTGCGCTGCTATTACTGTAAGCAGAAACACCATTCTCTGCTACATTTTAAGAATCCCAGCTCCAAACCTACAAAGGATTATACAAATACAACTATAGGTCTCTCCTGAAGTACATCAGCCAAGTGTTTCTCTGGCAACAGCAGTTGTTCTAGTCAGGTCGTCAAATGGTAATTATCTTAATTTGAGGGCATTAGTCGATCCTGGATCTGAAGCAACATTTATCACTGAGTCAGCTGTTCAATTGTTAGGGCTTCATCAACGGCGAACACTCATTAAGGTATCTGGATTGGGAAAACTTAACAGTGGTTCATGTCAACCGTATGTAAGTCTTACCTTTGGGTCGCTGGTAACACCATTCGAAACAAATACCCGAGCCTATGTGTTCAAGTCGCTGACTGGTCTTCTGCCGTCCAAGCCTTTAGCTCTGCGAAGTTGGGAACAAATCGAGGGCTTAAAGTTAGCTGATCCACAATTCGACAAGCCTGCGACTGTTGATATCCTCCTGGGAGCGGACGTTTACTCTGACTTTATTTTAGGATCAATTATCCGTGGCATAGATGAAAGATCGCCAATTGCACAGGAATCAGAGTTAGGCTGGCTTCTCCTTGGGAAGACAATTTCGCAAAATAAAGAACCTGTCCATAGCTTTTTTCAGGTTCTGGATAACGACCCTCAGCTGCGAAAGTTCTGGGAACTGGAGGAGTTGCCTGTGAATACTAAAGAAACTGCGGAAGACAAAACATGTAAAAGGCATAATGTCAACACAAAAAGAAGATTAGCTGCTGGTCAAGATCAGCTATCGAAACCATTTAAAAACGGATGTAAGCCTGGGTTTGGTGCCTCGAAGTTAGGTGCCTTACGTAGGTTTCATCAACTGGGAGGAAGATTCCAGGAAAACCCTACACAACACAAGGAGCATTCCAAGTGCTTAAAGGAATGCAAAGAGCTTCGTCAGATGGCCGTAGTTGACGCAAAGAATACCAAACCGGATACAGGACACCATTTCCACATTACTCACCATGCGGTATTCCATGAGTCAACCAGAACTACGAAACTTCATCGCAGTCCTGCGTACTACAAACGGTTTGTACGAAACTGCCGGGCACAAGCTGGAAAAAGAGACAGAGGTCCACTAAAGGTAGATGCAATCGGTAAAAGAACATTCGAAATTCCTCAAGGAGACACTGCCTTGGAAAGGGTAAGTTACCTTGAGCGATGGAAGCGGATAAACTCAAACACCAACGACTTTTATCGAAAGTGCCGCAGAATGTATCTGTCCAAGATGGAACAGCGCCCGAAGTATACAAGATGGAAGCCGAAACCAAGACGCGGAGACTTAGTTCTCATCAAGCATAAAAGAGCACCACAACTGCAACGGCGACTCGAACGAATCATCGGCACTCATCCCGGGAAAGACGAACTTGTACGAGTAGTTACGGTAGGAACCAAACCGGAGAACTGAAACGGTCACTCGGAAGGCAAAGGCATTGAACGACACAACACGACATTGAACGACACAACACAAAATTTATAAGACGTACACTTTAAATAAATTCACATAAAATTAAAATCATTTATTTTCTTTTACCAATATTTTATTATCTTTCATTCAATAAAAATAATTACAATTTAGCTTATCCTAGATTTCCTACACTGCACAACACATACAGTCCAGTCACTCAACCACACAATATCATTCACATTGGACAACGCTGTGGAGTTCTGAGATTCCAAAATACCGACGGTTGAAGGTTGGTATCCTCGCAGGTTATCCACTCAATCACACAAAATCATGCATACAGGACAACGTCGCAAAGTTTCGAAATTCCAAAATGCCTACGGAAAATGGATAATCAAAATCCCGACGGCATTCGAACTTTTCGTGACACGATCAACGTTGTCCACTGAAAACACAACACAACACAATACAACCTATCAACAGGTATCAATTTTTAAAATATTTCACAGACAACATGATTCAAATATAATATGAAATAATAAAATAAACAACTTAAAACAAAAAAGAAAACATCCTTTCTAAAAAGACTGTGTCTGCTGTTAAGACTATTTTTATTATTATTACATTTTTGTTTGTTTACATATATATTTTGAACAAAAAAGAATATTTTAAGGTTTACAATACTACAATACAACACTATTTTGTAATAATATAAACATTTTAAACTAATATACAACAATATTAATATAAATTTCATAATGTAAACAAAAAAAAAATACGTAAAAAACTTACTGCAGATTGTTGAAGCAAATTGCAATAACAATTCAATAGGAAGGCGGATTCTTGGTGTAGCAAACACTACACACATGCGCAATTATTGCATTACAGTGCCTGAATAAATTTCCAGAGAAAATTGCACACTTTGCGCAACCAACTGGAGAATTTATAAATAAAATCAATAAAATATTTGATTTATTGCATGGAAGACCTGCACTTATTCGAAATGACTCAAATGTAAACCCTTCTACTTAAAGGCCTAATTATGACAATTGAAAGTATTTTAATGATAAAAAAGAATTATTCAATGATTGCAGTGAGTTGCATTATATATATGTTAAGAAGTTCAATCAGGACCCACTTTAAAACCTTTTTGGCAAAATAAGAGCAATAAATTTTAATAAAAACAATTCAAACGTGTCTGAATTTGGCTCATTACTGGCCAAAATTATGACTCCAAATTTTTGTTTAGGTCAAAATTTTCTAATTGTGAAGAAGAATATTTACAGTTAGATTGGAATGCGGTGTAGGATACTGAAAATAAAACGAAGATTGTTCTAACACAGGAGCAATAGAAAAATGAAAACATATTCGATCTAGCCAAATATTGTGAATCCGAACTTCTAACGATAGAATTACCAGATAAATACACGATTCCAATAACAATGACAGAAATGAATGACATAGCCACATGGTATTTTGCAGGTTACTTTTTTAAAACACTTAAAAAAATTAATGCAGTTTGTGAGAACTGTGTCAAAGAAATGACAAAGGACAAAAACAATTTCGATCTCACAGAAATATTGAAAAATTAAAATCCAATACTTGTCTGGCCATCAGACAAGTACTTCAAAATATGTCAACGTCATATATAAGTATTTACTACTTGCTTTCCGAAATGTCCATGGGAGTCAATATTCTGCCACGTCCGCGTTCGGGTCCCCTGGAAATCACTTTGGTTAAGGCACTGTGAATAGCTAAAAATCTTTCTTATAATATGTATTATGTAAATATCTAAAGACAAAAATATTTTGCAAATGCATTTTCACATATATACATAAATGCCTTTAACTAAAGTGGGATAAGAGCAGAGTTGATTTTGTTTCCTATTGTTTAACGTTCACGAACAAAAAAATAATAAAAGAGTGGCCATGTCTACCTATCAGACCTCTTCTTTTATGTAAAATGTAAGGTCCAAACATCAAAACATACTCCAAATGAGAGCAGGAGTACCACAAGGATTTGTAAAAGGCAGATGTATTCAAACAATTAAGAAATAAATAAACATAATTATTTATTTCAGCCTCAATCTTATAAAACGGACATACCTACATACATAAGAATAAAGTAAAGTAAAATAAAGTTAGCCTACTATACCTACAGTACCTACAAGTTCTTAACATCATCGCACATCGCATTAAAATTATTCGTGATCTTAACCTGCCCTAACTTAATGTACATATGTAGGTATACATATACATGTAGGTATATTTCTGCTCTGTCTGTTCCTCATCGTGCCAAAGTCCCAGGCCAGGACAAGAAATACGAGAACACAAAAAATATATTTCGCCGTGAGTATGTCACAAACCCTACGCTGGTGGTGAAAGCTTTTCGCAAACCAAAAAAAAGGGCTTTTACACAGAAAATTTATTTCCTTTTTTTTTGCTTTGCGAAGCAGAAAAGCTTTTTGTTTGCCCAATGTTGTTTGCTCATCGCAAAAAAGATCAACATTTTTATGTATGGGGATGCGACACCAGTATTCTATTACCGCAAAAACTGTCACGTACTTATTTTCCATACTTACTTCTACACCCTATTATAGTTATCAGCATAAACCATTCACCTTCTTTCCTACTAGACTGTCAAAGGTAATCCCTATTTAATACTCATATTCCCATCCCATTCCCAATGTCTATCCCTTTGGCAGACGAATGGCACATATATGAATGCCAGACATATGTATGTGCATTCCAGCAACTGGCACGATATCCGTAACACAAAACTTAAAAAAAAAAATCATACTTGTGCTTTTACCTACCCCTCACCAGTGGTAAGGTAGTACGAAATAAAAAGATAGAACCCCATAAACATATCGCAGAGGATTTAATCAAAAGGAATTTCGAAGAAGTAGAAATCTACAAGGTCGTCTCTATACAGAAGGCTCTATCAGATGAGTTGATCAAACCCAAAACAAATCTCGGTAAAGACGTTCCACAGCGAAAGACCGCTGAATACCGAGATAAAAGATTGCGACGAATCAACTCGATTTGATCAAAGTTTATGATCAATCACCAGAGACTTGAAGTGGAAATGAAAGTAGATACCCTGTTCAGATATACAATATCTTATCTTTTAAAGAATTTATAAATTTTATTTTTATCCCAACGTTAACTAAACTAAATAAACAAATGTAATATTTTACCCAAAATGTAAACTGATTAACGTAACGTAAGCCTACGATTGTTATCCAAAAATTTGTATGACAGTTTAAAAATGTAAATATGGAAGTAATTTCCGGATGGAGAATAAAGTCTCTTTGCTGTGACCTTCCACTAGAAAAGACTTGTTTCATTTAAAACCGCATTTTTCCTACCCTTTTTTACCCCACACTTACCATAAATATAAAAGTAAAGAAAATAAACCCTACACACCCCAACATTTGGTCCTTCAAAGCGGATATTTAAAAATTAAAGATTTGGAAAAATAATAAAAAAAAATAAAGTAAAAAGTGCAAGTGCAAAGTGCAAGTGCACAAAACATACATATATATATATATATATATAAAAGAGACAATTAATAGACTACACAAAACATTAAACATTTAAATTTGATAAAAAAAAAATAAAAAAAAAGTGCAAGGACAAGTGCAAAGTGCATTAAACATTTAAAAGAGAAAAAATTAATAAAAAGTGCAAAGTGCAAGTGCACAAAATATATATATAGATATATATATAAAACAAAAGTACATACATAGATTCCCTCGCGGTCGATGTCTTGCCCCTTGTCTTTCTCTTTTTAAACTTTAAATATTCTTTCGATGGTTCTGCATGAATTGCATTTCCCGCGCCGTGTAAAAATTCATCGATTTTCAACTTTAACCTCAACTGTCACCAGCTGGGCAAAGCTGACCAAAGGTCGTAAGTTGCTGAAATAAAATATATTATTTAATTAATAATTTAATATCATCTGTATCTAATTGATACGTATACACATATTGGATAATTAATTTTGCAAATAAAACCTTTTAAAATGTCTAAATTGCCATCGGGTGCAGATCAGAAAGGTGTTCTGGAGCAGATTCGTCGAGACCACTCAAACTTCAAGAAGACTGGAGCATCACGTCGTACAGCCAGCTATCTTTCAGGTCGTCTTCTTGTCCTCGAAGTGAACTTCAAGAACGCACTTGAGCATCAAGCAAAAATTCGACGAGGAGATATTGAAGAAGGTCTGGAAGAAGAAGATTTTGAGGAAATTTTTGATCTGCTTCAAGAAACATATTTCACTTAACGAGGTGAATTGGTCGATGCTATCGACAATGCAAAGTCAACATCTAATTAGAAGATTGTGGAAAGTGAGTCCACAGGTGCTTCTTGTAATGAGCTTTCATTACCCCAAATTAAAATTCCGCATTTCCAGGGCTCGTACACAAAATGGCGGGCTTTCCATGATGTCTTTTTGTCTTTAGTCCACACAAATACGAAGCTGGGTGAGATTCAAAAACTTCATTATTTAAAATCTTCTCTTGACGGTGAAGCTGCTCGTTTGTTGCAGCATTTAGGGTTGCATTCTGGCAATTATGACAAAGCATGGGAACTGCTTGTCGCCAGATACGACCACAAGCGAGTGTTGGTAAACGCTCACTTCCAACTTTTCGTTGACCAGCAGCAGTTGACAAAGGAGACTGCTAGTAACATAAAGTCTCTAATGGACACGTCCTAGGAATGTTTCCATACCCTGGAAAATTTAGGATTGCCGGTTAGTTCTTGGGATGATATATGTATTAATTTATATACTAGTACAAAAATTGCCTGCTTTTACTCAGCGTTTGTGGGAGGAGAAGTTAGGAAGCTACACAATTTACAGCGTTCCTAGAAACACGTTTTCGGACCTTGGAAGCGGTAGCTGGAACGAGTGGCCTAAAGGGCAGCGGTTCTTCTCCAGACAAAGATATTGCAGTTGAGAAGAAAACGGTGCTGCATATTGGTAAGATGCAGTTTGCATGTCAGGTTTGTGGTAAAGGTCAACATTCTCTAAGGACTTGTAAAAAGTTCATTGACTTGGAGATCTGCGAACGATCTAAGTCAGTGGACAGAAACGGGGTTTGTCGGAACTGTTTGGCATACAGCCATAAGACAAACCAATGTCAAAGCAGTGTGCGCTGCTATTACTGTAAGCAGAAACACCATTCTCTGCTACATTTTAAGAATCCCAGCTCCAAACCTACAAAGGATTATACAAATACAACTATAGGTCTCTCCTGAAGTACATCAGCCAAGTGTTTCTCTGGCAACAGCAGTTGTTCTAGTCAGGTCGTCAAATGGTAATTATCTTAATTTGAGGGCATTAGTCGATCCTGGATCTGAAGCAACATTTATCACTGAGTCAGCTGTTCAATTGTTAGGGCTTCATCAACGGCGAACACTCATTAAGGTATCTGGATTGGGAAAACTTAACAGTGGTTCATGTCAACCGTATGTAAGTCTTACCTTTGGGTCGCTGGTAACACCATTCGAAACAAATACCCGAGCCTATGTGTTCAAGTCGCTGACTGGTCTTCTGCCGTCCAAGCCTTTAGCTCTGCGAAGTTGGGAACAAATCGAGGGCTTAAAGTTAGCTGATCCACAATTCGACAAGCCTGCGACTGTTGATATCCTCCTGGGAGCGGACGTTTACTCTGACTTTATTTTAGGATCAATTATCCGTGGCATAGATGAAAGATCGCCAATTGCACAGGAATCAGAGTTAGGCTGGCTTCTCCTTGGGAAGACAATTTCGCAAAATAAAGAACCTGTCCATAGCTTTTTTCAGATTCTGGATAACGACCCTCAGCTGCGAAAGTTCTGGGAACTGGAGGAGTTGCCTGTGAATACTAAAGAAACTGCGGAAGACAAAACATGTAAAAGGCATAATGTCAACACAAAAAGAAGATTAGCTGCTGGTCAAGATCAGCTATCGAAACCATTTAAAAACGGATGTAAGCCTGGGTTTGGTGCCTCGAAGTTAGGTGCCTTACGTAGGTTTCATCAACTGGGAGGAAGATTCCAGGAAAACCCTACACAACACAAGGAGCATTCCAAGTGCTTAAAGGAATGCAAAGAGCTTCGTCAGATGGCCGTAGTTGACGCAAAGAATACCAAACCGGATACAGGACACCATTTCCACATTACTCACCATGCGGTATTCCATGAGTCAACCAGAACTACGAAACTTCATCGCAGTCCTGCGTACTACAAACGGTTTGTACGAAACTGCCGGGCACAAGCTGGAAAAAGAGACAGAGGTCCACTAAAGGTAGATGCAATCGGTAAAAGAACATTCGAAATTCCTCAAGGAGACACTGCCTTGGAAAGGGTAAGTTACCTTGAGCGATGGAAGCGGATAAACTCAAACACCAACGACTTTTATCGAAAGTGCCGCAGAATGTATCTGTCCAAGATGGAACAGCGCCCGAAGTATACAAGATGGAAGCCGAAACCAAGACGCGGAGACTTAGTTCTCATCAAGCATAAAAGAGCACCACAACTGCAACGGCGACTCGAACGAATCATCGGCACTCATCCCGGGAAAGACGAACTTGTACGAGTAGTTACGGTAGGAACCAAACCGGAGAACTGAAACGGTCACTCGGAAGGCAAAGGCATTGAACGACACAACACGACATTGAACGACACAACACAAAATTTATAAGACGTACACTTTAAATAAATTCACATAAAATTAAAATCATTTATTTTCTTTTACCAATATTTTATTATCTTTCATTCAATAAAAATAATTACAATTTAGCTTATCCTAGATTTCCTACACTGCACAACACATACAGTCCAGTCACTCAACCACACAATATCATTCACATTGGACAACGCTGTGGAGTTCTGAGATTCCAAAATACCGACGGTTGAAGGTTGGTATCCTCGCAGGTTATCCACTCAATCACACAAAATCATGCATACAGGACAACGTCGCAAAGTTTCGAAATTCCAAAATGCCTACGGAAAATGGATAATCAAAATCCCGACGGCATTCGAACTTTTCGTGACACGATCAACGTTGTCCACTGAAAACACAACACAACACAATACAACCTATCAACAGGTATCAATTTTTAAAATATTTCACAGACAACATGATTCAAATATAATATGAAATAATAAAATAAACAACTTAAAACAAAAAAGAAAACATCCTTTCTAAAAAGACTGTGTCTGCTGTTAAGACTATTTTTATTATTATTACATTTTTGTTTGTTTACATATATATTTTGAACAAAAAAGAATATTTTAAGGTTTACAATACTACAATACAACACTATTTTGTAATAATATAAACATTTTAAACTAATATACAACAATATTAATATAAATTTCATAATGTAAAAAAAAAAAAAATACGTAAAAAACTTACTGCAGATTGTTGAAGCAAATTGCAATAACAATTCAATAGGAAGGCGGATTCTTGGTGTAGCAAACACTACACACACTTTGACAGCTAATTCGGCCATCATTACACTAACAAAACGTTCGCGAAAATTTCGTCGCATATCGACGCACTGTACAACAAAAAAAATGCGTACGCGGAGAACAGTTACAAACAACACCACAAATTGTTTCGAATTTGTTAGGAAAATATATTGAATGAACTTTTTGTCATTTTCCCATTTCTTTTTTTTTTCTTTATTTCTTTTTTTTACACTTGCACTAGAATATTACTTGCGCGGAAACAATAACAAAACAAACGATGTATATCAATATATACACACGCACGTATATACGATTGTGTATTCGCGCCGGTGTAGACAACTCAATCGAACTCGAATTTCGCGAAGGAAGGGGAGCAGACAAAAAGGATAAAATAAATAATTAAATAAAAGCACTTACCTTTTCACAATAATTAAAAACTAAAACAAAAAAAGGGGGTGAAAACAACGAAAACAAACAAAAAAAAAAAACCGAACAGCACTCGCGACACAAATTGACCTAGTTTTGGTAAATGATCAAAACAAACTATTGCACAAAGCAAATTACGCATGTTTCATCTCCCTTTGTTGCTCGTTTGTTATATCGTCATCCCTGTCACCAACATGTAATGCTTCAAATTATTTACTTACACAATTTTGTTTCATTCGCATGTAGATAGTCAACACACTCGCACTCACACAACACACAACTCTATTCAAAAGAAGTACAACATACTCCAACTGCAATTGAGTACACTTGCGGACGAAAGTTGTCCACCGGGCGTTAGCTTGTTCAGATATACAATATCTTATCTTTTAAAGAATTTATCAATTTTATTTTTATCCCAACGATAACTAAACTAAATAAACAAATGTAACATTTTACCCAAAATGTAAGCTGATTAACGTAACGTAAGCCTACGATTGTTATCCAAAAATTTGTATGACAGTTTAAAAATGTAAATATGGAAGTAATTTCCGCATGGAGAATAAAGTCTCTTTGCTGTGACCTTCGACTAGAAAAGACGTGTTTCATTTAAAACCGCATTTTTCCTTCCCTTTTTTACCCCACACTTACCCTAAATATAAAAGTAAAGAAAATAAACCCTACACACCCCAACATACCCCTTACATACATTATATATAGTAAAGGTTGAAAAGCTGTTCTTCGAAATGAAGGCTATCCTAGAAGCGATGGCTCCAGAAGAGGAAAAGAAAAGTATAAATTAAAATGCTTGGAGACAGTAGGCAAGCAGCCATTAACTAACTGCAAAAAAATGTGGTACCTCAAAACGAGCTCAAAGGCAGAGGCCGAAAAGCTTTTGAGGCATTTTACATTGTTAGATGACAACTATAACGCAGCATGGAAGATGCTTCAATATAGATACGAAAACCCAAGGCTTATTGTTACTTCACTTGTGAACAAATTGCTCAACTAACCGGGCCATGCTTCTGAACAACCATCCATCACCCACATCAAGTGGAATGATACGACAAAGAAACCTAAAAGTCTACACATCAATATGGGATCCGATGTTCTACACATCCTTTACAAGAAATTGGATCGAAGTACGCATACCCTTTTTGAACGAAGTTTGGTCTGCCCGAGGGAGTTGCAGTCTGCAGAGGAATTCACTACGTTCCTTGAAATATGCCTTCAGTCGCCCGAAGCTCTAAGCAATAAGGGAACAAATGAGGAATCTAAAACCCAACCACGATTCACAGCTACTCTGGCTGCAATTAATAAGAAGCAACAAATATCCACGTAATGTATTGCAAATAACGAAACCCATTTTTTATACCATTGCACCACACTCTTGCCTACCAACTTTGCAAATCACAGTTTTCGAATGGATTGTAGCAGGAGAAGTTGAGCAAACTTGCACACAAATTCATTCAAAATTAATTTTTTAACATACAATTCTTCTCCGATTTCGGCTGCCTCGCTTCGTTGTTACTGCTGATATTGAAAAGATGTACCGGCAAATTTATGTTGATGATAAAGATAGAAATTATCAACTTATCTGGTGGCGAAATAACCAAGAGCATCATTTGAGATGGTATCGATTAAATACTACCACATATGGAACATCCCCCCCCCCCCCCCCCCCCATACAAGCCATTAAAGTGCCTGTAGCGGTTGACACAGGATGAAGTTGTCAGATATCCCCTAGAAGCTGATGTTCTAGAGCACAATTTCTAGTTTGACGATATCATGGCAGGCAGTCACAATTTGTCTCATAGTTTAGCAGGGCAGGCTTCAAACTACGAAAATGGCACTACTTGACGGAATCGCACCAGAAGAACAAAAAGTGCAATTAAACTTCTCCGACGAAAAAGATTCTTTAGTTAAAGAACTTGAATTTATATGGCACCCAAAAGACGACTACTTGTTGTTTAGACACGTCAGATCTAAAGAGAATCCAGCGGACCCGCTATCTACCTGCACCGAAAAAAATAAGCAATTGTAATTCGTGGTTTTTCGGACTCTCTTCCATACACAAATAACACTGATTGCAATTCGGAATTCAAGCATTCTGCGGCTGGCGCCATCACCAAACAAGAAGACAATCCCAAATATTTTATTGACACCATCCGTTACAGAAATTCATTTAAGAGCCTTCAGCACATTATGGCATACTTATTTCGGTTCACCAATAGACAACACAAGACAAACTTTTGAATACTAGAACTTCAAGCTGCTGAATTAGAAAACGCGTGTTTCATAATAGTAAAAATAGGATTTGAAAAAGACTTCACAAATTTAAGGAGGTTCCGCGAAATGCCAAGGAACACGTCATTAAGCGGGCTTACGCCTTACATTGACCAGCTTCGTATCATAAGAGTTGATGGAAGGTTGGAACCTTGAGATGAAAGAAATTATGGAGTCTCAGTACGCAATAAACAAAGTTACAAAAGCATGCGATTCTAAAGGAACAGATTTTCATCTTATACCACCACGAGCACCCCATTTCAGCGAATTTTGGGAAGCTGGCGTCAAATCAGCTAAACGTAGTCGTTACTGAAGTTGAAGCTATATTGAACTCAAGACCTACAACACCGATGCTAACCGATCCCAATGATTTAATGGATTTAACTCCAGGCCACTTCCTCCTTGACGAACCACTTAATTCGTCAGTTGAGTCCCATGCAGAACCACGATACGAAAACTTGTAACGCGCTTGAAGAATGAATTTGGGAGGCGGTGGAACTTGGAATATCTAAACTAGTTGCAATTTCGGTCAAAATAGAAACCGCGTGTTCCGAATATAATTTTGGGAACTGTGGCTATCACGAAAGATGATAACATTCGTTCCTCACGATAGAAGTTGGATCGGAGCATAAAGACATATCCTGGAGACGATGGACTTATCCGCGTCGTTGACGTTTGAACTTCTAAAGGAAGTCCCAGACATAAACAGGAACCACTTCCAATTGAAGACACGGAGATTACGTCTGAGAATCTGACTCAAGAGGGAAATAGAGCGACAAGCTCAGCATTTCAACCCAGTAATAAATCAATTTTAGGTTTGGTAGACAATTCCTTAAACAACTCACAGTCTAAGAAAAAAATAGAGGTGTTTTTGAGATTTACTCTTGCCACATTGTTCATTACATTTTTAATGGTGACTATAACAAAAGCGACTCCTATTGAAACAACACCCTTCGGCAATCAACCGGGAATATTTTTCGAAAATTATGAGCTTTTGAAAAAACGGCAGAATGTGGAGAAGAGCTGTCAACATTATTGGCAATGTAGCTAACGCACTATTTGGCATACTTGACTCGGAATATGCTGATTATGTGCAAGATACGATAGGAAGGGTTTAACAAAGCGAACTACATCTCTATAATATATTGAAAAATCTGACACTTAACATAATGCAGAAACACGAATAGCTCACATCGGGAACTCTATCAAGCCGGACGTTTGCAATCATTTACTTCATTAGCACTGCAGTCAATATTGCTTATCACAAATTTTCATCGTATTGAATCAGCAATTTTAGACATCATGATCGACACAGCAAGGAGAAATGAGCACACAGTTGTTGTGGCTATATCAGCTCATCGAGGAGATCAAAAAATATAGCCAAAACTCCCGCCATCATTAAAACTTTCATTCACGGCAGACAATATTCTATATTCTTACGCGTGTTCAGGGGAGTTCAAGAAAAAATTATATCATCTTCAGAATCACTATACCAATTCTGGACGCACAAAATTTAGAACTATTCGACATCATACCAGTGCTAGTAAAAGTTAACAATACATTGATCGCAATCCAATCACCTTTTCATTACCCGTTACTAAACTTATTTCGCCATCCACTAGCCGAACAAGAACTTCATTCTTGCACCTCATTTAAGGATGAACAGCATGAGCTGTTGTTGCTTTCATGTGGTTTTTTCATCCTGGATCCCTAATTAACGCATGCTAAGTTAACTTCGTGAATCAAGCCCACAATCATCTTCTTTATCAAAAGTTGAAGGGGGTTCTCATTGAATTCATCTGCATACCCCAAATCAGTGGATATATTCGTTGGAATAGAGAACAGCACTGAATGTGGTTTGCGGAACAAATGTCACACTAGTTAGTCTTCACGGATCAGGGCTACTAAAAAATAAATCCGTAATCCCAATTTAATACTCATATTCCCATCATCATTTCCATTGTCTACCCCATTGGCAACCGAGTGACACATACGCGAACGCCAGATATATATACATATGTACTCGTATGTGGATTCCAGCAACTTGCACGTAACACAAAACTTTAAGGCTAAGGTTTCTATGACCATTCCAATGTAATAAGGTCAAGTTGTGGTATGGACGCAACGGTCACAAGAGATGGTCATTCCAGGCCAATCCCGACACTAAATCCCGTTTCCTTTCCTACAACCTTAATTGTGTAAATTAGTATACAAGCAGAATATCTGTAGAATAAAATTCACTTGTTAAAAGTGAGCACAGGAGACGGTGTAATCATTGAATATACGATACTTTGGTGTACTGGTTTATGTGCCTTTATATCGCCATTGCTATCGACAAGTTTATGTGCTTGGCGAATTTAATATAGCTTAGGGAATCTAAATAGGCTCTCCTAAATAGACCCTTTATAAATTAACTACCTTTACATATGGCACACGACCGGCTGACTTTTTATCAACTCCTGCATTTCAACAACTAGCTCTCAATGAGTCTATGCACTTTCCAATAAAACTGTCGTAGGAAGAGTGAGAGCAATTATTTAAAATTGAAGCTTGCACCCGTTAAAAAAAAAAATCCTGTCTTCAAAATTTTGAACTTTCCTCTGCAGTTGCTATGTTTTGCGTTGTTTTGCGAATTCAGAAAATTTTTCATATCGTACTCGTAGAATTTGAAAATATAACCTTTTGGATGGATTAAGCTGGATACGGCAAAAAGTCTGCAACTGGAAAACTTTTATTGCAGTTAAAGTATCGATAATTTAAGACATATGTATGATAGATAGAATTCTACAAATGGCGATAAATGCCATCCGGCAGATATTCTTTCTCGTTGATGGTATCCTTTACATTTCATTAACTTCAATCCTTAATTTCATTAAGGTCAATTTAAATTTAGCACAGAAGGGGACGAAATCAAGTTCGAAATGATAGTTATTATAAATGCTTCTATTACTCTGATCTTATTACCAAGATAAAATACCATGCCCGTAATATGATAATAGTACATAATTTGTAATACTTGTATACGAGTATTAAAATAAAATTTTACATTATTTGAGAGTAAGTTATGGTCCCGTTGCATGGCACAGGGGCTTGGGTATTGTCAAAAGCGTATAAAGGAACACTTGACTATTTCGAAAGAAAGATGGTGTGTGTGAATTTTGGACCCGCTTGTATAAACGGGCAATGGAGGAGCAGATTCAAGCACAAATTGGACTGTACTACGACTTCCGTCAGGCGTCTACCGATTAAACAATTGCGATGCCAGGACCATATTGCGCGAACGGATACCACAATTGCATTTCTTATTACAGAACAAAACCCAGTTTGCGAAATCGTTTAATGGCTGATCTTACTGAATTTTCTGTTTACCAAACAAACGGGATTCTATTAAGAAATGGATACTTATGTATAAATATTAATTTGCTTCGTAACTAAGGAAATTTTTGTTGAGTTGGCCCAAAGCTTAACAAATGCAGCATATAATAATTCGTTTGTCGTCGATTTATGTTCGTTAATATAAACTGACAATGCTATGAACTCCGTCGGCATTAGAAACAAGTTTCATTAGGTATATCATCATTATCATTAACGGGCAAACATTTTAAAAAAAATATTCAAAATGCTAAGGTAACTAATTGTTAATTTATTTAGTGTCATCATTTTAATTTAGTATGTTCGTAGTTTTAGGCCAATTACGCCTCTTACCCAATATCACAATGAGATGTAAGGCGTTTCATTTCAGCATGCATTGATAGGTACTGCTATTCCTGAGCCAGATTTTCAGTCAACAAATACTCATTGACTTCAATCCTTCCATCAATCGCTCTAAAGTTTCCAGAACGAACGAAGTTGAAATTGACATGAGATTGTGGCCTGAGATGAAGTAAACCTTCCTCCTCCGCTCTGAAAATGTTAAAGACGAAACATAAACAACAGTATGATCGAGTAGTTGTCGTGTTGATTTGACTGTGTTCGCTCAAGGTTAGGATGTTAAATAAATTATACGTTAAAGTTATTGCTTTGAAACAACTTATGTTAGTTATTTTTATTTACTACACGATTTATGATAACGCAAACGTCAGGCAAGCTTATAACAAACAAACAAAAAAAAACCGCTGCGTAAACCATCTAAGGGGGAAAAAACAAAACACCGCCTCAAATTAGAAGAAGAGGAAGAAAAAAATATATTTGTCATACAGAACGGACAATGACTGAATGTATATAACAACTGATGGAAAGCGGGTTGTGAGTGTGAAATTTGATGGTGCACTGTTCCATTGGCTATGAGGGCATAACTATTACAACAATTTCATTCGGTAAGCCAACATCAGAATTTTCACTTCGCAGCCTTGCTTAGCATAGTCAGTGTTTGTTTTCTTAACTTTCTTTGTGTTTGGTTTTTGTAGTGACTCTGGAAACTGACTTGTAAATAACTCTATAAATACAAGCCAGCTGTTCTAGCACTTAGCGAAACACAGGTAGATCCCCGCGCATATCTCTCAGACCGCACTGAATGCTGATCTGATCTCACCCGGCTAAAAACCAATGCCATTTTTCTTCACTCACCACGGTCTTGTCATTTACGTGCATACTGATGCAGCTTACAAAACTCCACCACAATGTGATCCAAGTTTCAATATGGAATTCAGCTTCAAGTAGTAAAAATTCCATCTTCTTAAGCTTTATTGCTTTATTCAGAGAAGCACTAAACTGGACAGCAATTTCATTTTTAAGGAGTTTGATGCGCTGCCTGTCTGACTTCATTCAAAGGATTGTATCACTGTGTTCTCAAACTGAAATCGTTATTACGGGCCATTTTAATATAAGCAAGAACTTAACACTCAAGTGGGTATGAATACTCTTATAATGCCTCAGCATGTGTTAAGTTTTTTGGAAAATGTGATAGAGAGAGAAAGAAAGATATTTGGGCTCAGTGGTTATTTCGCTCCTTGGGTGGCATCCAACATTTAATGGGGAAACTAAATTCTTAATGGAAGTTGGCTTGAAGTTAATTTCTTGTCAACTACTCGTCTTACTTAATTTTCGTTAACTGAAAAAATGGATGATATGCCTTCCGGGCGAGGCTGGGATTCGAACACCGAACCTTCTGAGTCGGAAGCCAGTCCAATACTACCAGATCCACGACCACCCACAATTCTAGGTGGTTTCGAAATTCTGGACAGACAACATCTGAAGGATGGTTTGTTGAGAGCTTTGCCACGGAAAATTACTCGATCATGCGAATACCAGACGTTGATATTCATACCACCAACACCCTGGGATTGTTTTCTACTTTGCCCTTGATAAATATTTTACAAGATCGAAGATGCTGTCCCTTCTACAATAATATTAAGCGTAACTCCTGTCTTGCTTTGAATGTTCATCAGTTTATCCTCAAGCAAACTTCCCGACGTTTTATTTTCTCGATATTAAAGTGGATGCCGCTGCTGATATGATCACAGACATTATTCTCTTTATCTTATCCTATCCTTTACCTTTAATCGGATGGAGACTATTAAACCAAAAGAAAAGGAGACGAGGATGTCAGGGTTAGGAAAATGTTTTTTCGGTCCTATAAGATCGAACCTACAGAGGAACTCTGAAAAAAAGAAAACGAGCCAGGAATAACTGCGACGTTTTTGTTGAACGGAATATTTTCCGTTTGATATCAGGCACATAAGCCAAATATCTTGTTGAATTGTGAGACAAGGACTTGAACCTGTTCACTTGATAAATATGTTTTGGCGGATTAAAACGCTTGGTTGTTGATCAGTATTGTACTGAATTAAACTGAACATTTATTTGTTGGGCGAATGCCTCTTTTATACATTACAACTAATAAAGATATTGCTAACATCTATATGTTAAATCGTACAACTAATAACAATATTGCTTACATCTATGTAGAAATATCATTAATGACCTAAATAAACAAGTGAACATAATAAACACTGAATGGTATGACGCAACGAAGTAGGCTGACGAGGTGTTAGGTTCGTTGTCGTTTGTTGTTCCTTATGCTCCGTGAGTTACATGTAACCATCTCTCATATTTTGCTGGTATAGGAGACTACTTGTCATCTACCCACAATATAAGCCAGATCGCACATTGCGTGTTGCCAAAACCAAGATCTGCGTCGTCGTGTTTACAAGCCAACATCATCAGACACAAGAAAAAAGATAAAGCCCTAATAACATACTCGTATGTTGTGGCTTGGCTGACTCAAGTCCACGAAAACAAATAAGAGTGCAAAGCAAATTGGCAATAAGTGGTTGTTGCTGTGTTGGTGGTTGGACTCATAAGTCTCGTGCGATTATATTGCATTTTACTATTCTTTTGCGTTTCTCTTCTTCTCATTATGTTGAGTTAGAATTAAGAACAATAGTACAGTACAATAAAGAAGTTAGTTGGTAAGTTAAAAGAATAAGAGTTGAAGAATAAGAGTTGATGTCAAGAATAAGTTAGTTGATGTCAAGATCTCTAATGGAATATATGAAAAAATTACATAAAGAAAATAAAAATAAAATAAATTGTTTAATTTATATTTTTTTTTCCCCCAAAAAAAGCAAACACGTGTTTCGGCCCATAATCATTACTGGCGCAGTCGGTTTTTGCAGTTTATCCTAAAGTGATAATTGTCTTGAGAACCTTGTTAAAACCCCCCCCCCCAAAAAAAGATTAACTAACGCTTACCAAAACAATTGAGTGAAAAATAAATATTTAAGAAAAATTAAATTGTGGTATAATTACGAGTACTTCAGGTGAAAAATTTAATGTGAGATAATATTACAGAAAAAAAAAATCATAAAAACTATAAGTGCGAACTCAAAAAAAAAAATATTAAACAAAAACTACTTGCATATAACTGAAAAAGTAACAAAGATATATAAATAGTACATACATGTGTAAGTGCAGAAAACCAGCCACAGCACAGAAGTACAAATAACTGGATCATCAGGATACCAACAGATACTATACATAGGAGCGGACATCGCAAAATATCAAGAACAAGAGGAAACAAAGGGACAGCAGTTATGAATGCGCTAGATTTAGTAAATAGTATAATTAGTTACACGGGTTTACCCGAAGAACTAAATTTATTCATCAAACAAGTAGATTATGTTTACAATTACATAGAAGTTTTAGATGAACTTTCAAAAGGCTTTCTTGAACTAAAAATAAGGCAGAAAATTAAAGATCGCGCGAATTTAGTTTTCATTAATAACAATAATCCCATGCAATGGGAGGAAATAAAGTCGATTTTGAAGGAAAACTGTTCAGTCAATGACAGATTGAAAACCTTATTGATAAAATAAAATTAGCTAAATTTAAAAATTCGGTCGAGCAACTGTATGATTATATTTTAAACCTTTTGACACAGCTTAATATCAAATCCGGCCTGGAAGATCATACTCCTGCCTGGTTTAGTAGCGCACAAGACGAAACAATGGCGTTAATGCTTTTCATAACTAAATTCCCAAGACAACCTAAACTTATCCTTCAAGCTAGGAATCCATCTGGAGTTAGGGAAGCAAAAATAAATTTAATTGATACGAATAATTCCACAGAAACTACAACAACCCGAATAGACTCGTTTCCCAAGCAAACAATAGCAGACCAATTAGACCGACCTTGTATCCAAATATCTCCAATCATAACCTTAGATTTAATAACAGCAGAACAGAAACCAACCCCAATAGTTTTCGTCAAAATTCCCAATATCTGAATTCTCGCAATCCAGGATATTTTGTTCAAGACAGCTCTGTTGATCAACGGCCTAGCACATCTTTTAACTCAAAAAGAAATGGCAGCCATTGCAGTAGGTTACATAACTCGCACAACATTGCGGAAAGACCACAGTTTTCAGGGCATTCTAGAAGGGATCAGCAGAGAGAGATGGAAGTAGATCACACCCATACAGAAGACCTGACTGTTACAGAAGATCCGTACGATTCGCGCTTCCAAAATTTTCAATCAGACACCTCCGATCTCTTCCCTACATGGTGCATAGTGCAGACGAAATTAAGTCCAATCAAATTGTTAGTCTTTTCAGGAGCGAGTACATCATTAATTCAGAAAGGCATTTTTCACAGGTCCTTAACAACGGACCTTGAAAAGCCATTATTGCTTAAGTCAATAAACTCTAGCTTCTCTGTTAGATCAAAGGTCACAATACCACTATTCAAGGAATTTAACAGACCATTAACTAAGATCGAAATGCTGGAGACTGAACTAAATGGTGATTTTGATGGTATTCTTGGGTGTAATGTTTTAAAGCCATTACATGCAAAAATCGACCTAGAGAAATCACAGTTAATTACGAATCAAGCTACTCTGCCCTTAATCTTTAGCAATTCTGTTACTAAGTTGATATCAGAAGGAATTCACCCCCTGATAAAAGATGAAATAAAAATCGATTTTAAAGAGCCAGATATAAACGAAATTACTAAAAAACTTAAGTTCAAGAACCTTAATTCAGAAGAAATAAAATAAAATAAAAGCACATAGAAATGAAGTCGATCAAAAAATATTAGAGATGCTTAGATCTGGAATTATAGTAAATTCGACAAGTCCATATAATGCTCCGATTTGGGTAGTTCCCAAAAAAATTGATAATTCTGGAGAGCAAAAATGGGGGATTGTTGTTGATTACAGAAAATTAAATGATGTAACAACAGACAATAAGTTTCCGATCCCAAATATTGAAGACATATTTTCCAAACTCGGTAATGCACAGTACTTTTCAACGCTCGACCTTGCTAAAGGGTTCCATCAAATCCCTATTAGTCCAAGAAATATGCATAAGACAGCTTTTCCAACGGCGAGCGGACACTACAAATTTACTCGTATGCCGTTTGGTTTGAAAAATGCTCCAGCATCCTTTCAGCGAATAATAAATGACGTTGTCTCTAACTATATTAATAAAATCTGTGTTGTATATTTGGATGATATCCTCATATTTTCTACATCGCTGCAGGAGCACATAGATTCCTTAAAGAAAATTTTGAAAAGACTACTCGAATATAATTTAAAGATTCAAATAAATAAATGTAATTTTCTTAAACGTGAAACAGAGTATCTAGGGCACGTTATTTCACGGGATGGTATAAGGCCCAACCCAAATAAAATCGAAGTGATTAAGCAAATAAAAATACCTCAGACACCAAAACAAATAAAATCCTTTCTTGCATTAACAGGATTTTACAGAAAGTTCATTAAGGACTATTCAAAAATAGCCCTTCCAATGACTAAGTGTCTTAAAAAGTAAAACAAAATAAATACAAAAGATCCGCACTACTCGTATATTGAGCCGTTTAACAAGTTTAAAAAACTTATATGTACGTGCCCAGTCCTGGTTTACCCGAATTTTGAGAAAACGTTTACCCTTACAACCGATGCTAGCAACGCAGCGTTGGGGGCTGTTCTTTCGCAAAACCATCACCCAATAGCATTCGCTTCAAGAACCCTTAATCGCCATGAGACAAACTATAGTGCGATAGAAAAAGAATTACTCTCTATAGTTTGGGCCACGAAACATTTTAGGCCATACTTGTTTGGTCGAACGCTGGAAAATAAGATTAAACGAGTTTGATTTTGAAATAGAATACATCAAGGGTAAAGAAAATACCGTCGCTGATTTTTTGAGCCGTGTTGAGGTTAATTGTGTTGATAATGATGATGTTAGATCCGACTTAGCTACAATTCATAGCGGCAAGGAAAATCTTAATGACCATATAATATATATAACCGAAACACCTGTTAATATTTATAAACATCAATTGATCTTAGAAAGTAGAAAAACCAATTCCCATACCACCAAGTTGTTATATAAAACAAAAATGAGAACTATCATAAATTTAACCAGTTACAGCGAGGAGTTCGTTCTGAACATCTTAAAGGGACTTTTTCCACTAAAGGGTACTATTGGGCTGTATTGCAAAGACGACAATATGTTCATTAATTTTCAAAAACCTATAGTTAAATACTTTTCGAATGCTCCAAACTTTAAAATACTTAGGTGTACAAGGTTGCTCAGTGATATTACTTGTAAGAAAAAGCTTCTAGAACTTCTAGAAAAAACTCACCTCGCAAAAAACCATAGAGGAATCGATGAATGTTTCTTAGAACTTAAAGATAAATATTACTACCCCAATCTGAGACTCGAAGTTCATAAATTTATCAATAACTGCATATTCTGCAATGTGTGCAAATATGACAGAAACCCTATTAAGCCAATGTTGATGACATCAGAGACCCCTAAGAAACCAAATGAAATAGTGCATGTTGATATATGGTTTTTAAATAAACACAATATGTTTCTAACATGCATTGACAAACTCACCAAACATGCATCCATTCATCCCGTAGCAGATGGAAATTCAATTACAATAGTAGAAGTCTTAAAACAGATATTTGCAACCTTAGGTAAACCAGTAAAAATTGTAGCAGATAACGAATTTAACACCGCATATATAAAAAACTTTTTAAATCAGGAAAACATTGTATACCATTTTACCTCACCAAATACACACACAGGCAATTCCAATATAGAACGCTTCCATCTAACTCTTAATGAGCATATGAGGCTCTTTAAGCTCAACAAAGAAAATAAGGAAACTGACGACAGAACTCTAGTTCTTAAAGCAGTCGAAATCTACAATGACACCATTCATTCCACAACCAGATATAAGCCAAACGATCTTCTTCATTCGGCCTTAAATGAGACAGAATGGGAAGAGCTTAGGCAAAGGATCTCTGAATAGAAAAAAAAAGAATAAATAAATTAAATGAAACACGCATCTAACCCTCTGACTTCCAGAAACGCGAACTTCTCAAAAACCTAGGTTTTTATAATCTTAAGCATTTACCGCGCTACGTAATGAAAGAAGTAAGAGAAAAGGAGAGAACGTATTTTAAAGACAAAGATGGATACAAACGCGATAGGCAAATAGTCAAAAGAAAGTATAAGTATAAGACATAAAATTTGATTCGAAATTGATAGGAAGGAATTATGCTAAAAAAAAACATAAAAAAAATACAAAGGATTTAAAACAGCTAAACCGACAGAAAACAAAGTATTAAGTTTCTCATTTTTACATTATTATCGGAATTGAATTTTTAATTTTCTGCAAATATTAAAGTAATATAAATACACATATCTTATCATAAGAACGAATAATACATTAAAACGTAGACTAGAAATAAAGCAAATATAAGCGTACATGTATCTCTATGTATAGTACATTTACAAAAATATTTAGTAATAAAAAAAAAAAACAAATAATCTTGTTATAAAATATATTACCGATATGTTATACTCGTACAGGTACGAATAATAAAAAAATCTTACAGATTGTTAACATGTAACATGTAATCTCTACAGATGAGAAAACTAAAAAAAAAAAACAAAAAATGCATTAAAGTAAACAAATGCTGGGAACATGAGTCCACTGACTAACCTACACCAACATAAGTTTTTCGGAAAATTGGATAGAGAGAGAGAGAAAGATTTTTGGGCTCAGTGGTTATTTCGCTCCATGGGTGGCATCCAACATTTAATGGGGAGAGTAAATTACTAGTGTAAATTGGACTTGATGTTATATTTAGGCAACCATTCAACTCACAAGATTTTAGTTGCCTGAAAAAGTCTTTCGGTCACGGCTGGTATTGAACCCCGAACCGTCCGATTAGGAAGCCAACACACTACCACTTGAGCCACCCACCCACAGTACATCATTGTATAACATACTATGTAAACTGACCTACAACAACATCATAGTTTATAATGGCCATTCACGCATCATGTACGTTCTGTCCATTCAAGGGCCGGTGGAGTTACATGTAAGCATCTCTCATATTATGCTGGTATAGGAGACTACTTGTCATCTACCCACAATACAAGCCAGATCGCACATTGCGTGTTGCCAAAACCAAGATCTGCGTCGTCGTGTTTACAAGCCAACATCATCAGACACAAGAAAAAAGATAAAGCCCTAATAACATACTCGTATGTTGTGGCTTGGCTGACTCAAGTCCACGAAAACAAATAAGAGTGCAAAGCAAATTGGCAATAAGTGGTTGTTGCTGTGTTGGTGGTTGGACTCATAAGTCTCGTGCGATTATATTGCATTTTACTATTCTTTTGCGTTTCTCTTCTTCTCATTATGTTGAGTTAGAATTAAGAACAATAGTACAGTGCAATAAAGAAGTTAGTTGGTAAGTTAAAAGAATAAGATAAGTTAGTTGTCAAGATCTCTAATGGAATATATGAAAAAATTAAATAAAGAAAATAAAAATAAAATAAATTGTTTAATTTATGTATTTTTTTTTTTCCAAAAAAGCAAACACGTGGTTCGGCCCATGATCATTACTCGTGGTGTTGATTATGCATTTCAGCCTTGGTAGTTCGTTCGTTGCCCTATGCGATATGTTGCGAAATACGCATTGATTTGTTTGGCCTGAACATTCTTCCTCGCTTTGAATGGGTTGCCTTCAACTAAACATATATGGTATGTACTCAGATTTCGCTGACATGATATTGAGCTCCAGGTTGTAAAACAGGTGAGGAATTTAAATTTGACGTCATTCGGCTGTGCAGTGTGCAGATGATTGTGATTCGGACTGAGATCGAAAGCAGCAGAGCCAGATAGCTAATTAAATTGTGATGAATGTTGTTAACGAATACCTTGTCATGCAATTCTGTGAGTCTCGGAGTCTGCAGATCGGCAAGTTGACCTTGAAGAGTAGTTATTGATTCCAGAGAGGTGTTGCGGAGGAGTGCTGGAGTTAGTTCCAGTGCGGCCTGAGCTTCGCTGGGTCTGGCAATTGATGAAATATTTCCGAAGCTGATGTAGGAGGAATGCAGCCTGCTAGTCCCCTTGAGATGTCTTTGAATGGTGACTCGATTCTTTCTCATTATGCAGTCATTTCTGAGTGTAAGAAGGCCGGAGCCAATTAGTTCGATTTGCACTGTATCTGTTTTACATACAGCGGTGAGATGCATGACCTGGAACGTGCCAAATATATACTGGGTGTTGCTGCTCAATTGTGACCAGATTATGTGGTGGTTTGATTTCATTATGTTGCATGATGGCGTCGTGTTGCTATTAAACAAACTAAATTAACAGTTGTATGCCTGTGAACCAGCATGGTACCTTGCCTTCTTGTTGGAACAGAAATAATGTGTGTCCTTGCTCTTGTCGCAATCCTTGAGTTCAGCTCATGTCATTGCAATGTATTGGTCTCTGTGACGATTTATAACCAGAATCTCCATTAGTGGATTGATGATGACGAAGGAGCCATTGATCATCGCTGGAAACGGTATGAGTTGAAATAAGTCAAGTGGATCTTGTTCAACCAGTGGGAATTTGATGACGAACATAAGATGATTGCCAGTTGCTCCTCCTTTCGTTGTTTGAATCTTATAGAAGTGGAGCAAGTCTTCTTGTTCGAATGGAAGTGTTTGAGACTGTGGTAGGTGATTTTTTATATGTATTATTTCTGACCTTAGTTGAGCTGGAGATAGCAAAAGCGAGCTGATTGTTCCATAGTGCGCATCTGTCAATGTACTTAAGATTGCGGTTTCAATTCTTTACAGGTTGGAAGCCACAATCATTAGTTGTATTGTCAAAGACATGAAGATTTGGAAAATTCTGGACTGTTCAGAAGCTTCCCCAATTCGAGCCATAATCTGTGTGGATTGGTTTTGAAGAGCGTTCATGCGTTAACTTGTCTCGAACTGATCTTGTTTCACGATGTTAATCGTGGAGTCTATGATGGATGTCTGGTTTTTCTGGTTAATGGTTTGAGATAGTTCTTCCGCGTAGTCAGCATCGAGAAGGCCAAACAAGGTATGTGCTACATTGCCGATTATGTTGATGGCTGCCCTAAGAGCTCTGCATTTTGTGATTATATTAGTACTTGTTTGTAGTCTGTCCTTGGTGATAACAAAGTGTGTTGCTAATGCCGTACATGCTGTTTTTTGTTGTAACTGGTTGCATAAATGTTGTAGTGCCAATGTTAAATTTCCCAATGCTTCTAGTTCTGCTTGCATAGGTGCTCAGCCATAATAAACGACAATCTTCCGTTCATTTGTGATTAAATTAGTGGATCCAAGGCCTTCGAAATAAATTCCTGGATGGTTCTAAAACCTTGTTACATTTATTGGTGATGCGCACACTATTGGCAACAGCAACAGAGATATCATGATGGTCGTCATTAGCGAGACATATGATGTCTTCCTTCGTTTTGTGGGTGGTTGTGTCGCATTCTTGATAGGGAGTTCGGATTGTGCGGCTGGACCTGGCGCTTCAGTTGTATTTGTTTCACTGTTGTTGTCGGTTTCTTTAAATAATGGTGCTAAGCGATGGATTAGCCGCTTCCATATTCCTGTACCGGTTTTGACGTTGGCTACTCGAACCCTGTTATCGTCTCCTTTAAACACTTGAACCACTCTCCCAATGGGCCATTGAAGAGTTGGCGTATTGTCTTCTTTGATCATGACCGTATCTCCAACCTTGATGTTGTCGCCTTCCTTGGTCCGTTTGCGTTTATATTGCAATTCGTTCAAGTACTCGATCGCCCATCGTCTCCAAAACTCGTGTTTTAAATGGCTTATTTCCTTCCATCGGGTCAGCAAGTTTCCTTTTACTGGGGGAGTGTCACAATTGATTTGGGCAACGAAAGGCTCACCGATTAGGAAATGCCCTGGTGTTAATGCAACTAAGTCATTTGGGTCGGATGAAAGAGGAGTAATTGGTCTGGAATTTAGGACGACTTCAATTTCAAGGATTATGTTCTCTAATTCCTCGTGTGTTAGTAAAGCTGGTGAAACTGTTCTCATTAAAAGATGTTTCGCTGACTTTACTGCTGCCTCCCATAATCCGCCAAAATGGGGAGCTCGAGGCCGAATAAATTTGAAGGTGATGCCTTTGTCGCTGCTAGCCTTAATAATGGCCTCTTTTGCCGACATAGACATTCATTTTCAGTCCTCGTCACACAAACAACTCTCTCCCAAACACTATGATCCCGTGCTCGAAGTTATCTTCGATAAAGTGAACGATGTCGGCGACGAACTTACTGCGACTCGATCCCTCGTATGCGATATTGAACATCACATCGCAACAATAAACAGCAAAATCGTTGATACACAAAACTTGCCGCAGCCTTACCAGAATGTCCCCTACAATACATCACTCATGGCTGAATTAATGGAACCTGAAGTCGATTCACGCTCACCCCCACATATAAGTCATCTGCGGACGGTTCAACCCACTGATTTCTGCGAAGTTTCTTCCAACTTAACAGCAGAAAATATTTCTATGTCAGCTCCTCCAATCGCTGCCCCACGGAAGCTTATCAGTCATTTTAATTCAACTTGGACACCTTCCGAATGGCAACGTAGACTTGATAAGCCTGCTTCGAAGAATCAATTGGTCACTACGCTTCTTATCAAAGGGGCCCACCCAAACGCTGATGTTGATTGGATCTCAAATTTCTTCGAAAAGAAATATGGCACTACCATTAGCCACTGCAATTTGCTTCCTACATCTCACCACAGAATCAAGCGCAGCTTCATGCTCAATCTTCCAACCAAGTACGAATGGTTATTCCATAATCCTGCCAGCAATAATTTCAATCTTGGAAAGATGCGTGTCCGCAAATGGTTGGAAAATACGACCAAGAAGCAGGATAAAGCCAAGCAGTCCGTTATACCTAAACCAACAAATAAGTTAGTAAATAAATCCAATTTGCCAAAACCCACCTCCTGTTCCCACAACAAACCCAGCTCCAATTGGAGTTTTAAGACAACAATTTTTCCTAATTTTAAGCCGCCCACCCAAACTCCAACTCCCCCTATTCCACCCCAAATCAAGCCCCAACGTCAACGTGTCTCTTTCGACTTAACCCCTACAACTCAAACTCCTGCCACTCAAACCCCCACCACTCAATCCCTAACACACACGCCTTTATCTAATTTCGACCTCAGAACTGGAGCTAAGTATCCTAATTTCATCGGCTCTCACATTTTAAACCCTATTTCAGAAACCCCAGCCGTTGCGACACCAAGCTTATTAATCACTCCCTCTTCTATTGACCCCCTTTCGCCACCCACTGTTAAATTAACGCAGCAAACTAGCGATACCACCGAATGTCTCTATGCGCTCTCTAGGCTTAGAGATAAAAAGATATATGAGAATATACGTCTATATCTCACTTATCTGCACGATAAATTCAACTCGGTGTGCTACGAGGGTAAAACAAAAACAAGCATCATGGTTTCTATCCAGCAGGAAGGCCTCCCTACCGACGTTACCAGTCTCAGGAAACTTTATATAAAGTATCACGAGATTTTCAATACGCCCCCCAAAAAGTTGCAGACGATCTTGCCGCTCTTCGCCACTATGTACACTCTAAAAGAGTCTCACACCTCCAACGCAGTCGCCTTGACCATGATAAATTATTTCGACCCTAAAAAGTCATGCAAAAACCTCCCTCTCACCTTCTATTACCAGAACGTAAGAGGACTCCGTTCTAAAACCCACGCTGTTTTCCGCCAATCTCAAGCTCTCCCATTTGATATCTATGCTCTGACCGAAACTAATCTTATCCCTAACATAAAAAACCAGGAATTATTCCCTCTTTCTTTTAATGTTTTTCGGGATGATGATCGCGCACCCCCCTTGATTGAATCTCCTTGTCCCCTTGAATCCCAACAGCTCGGACTCCTCTCGTTGCAGCATCATCCTCTCCTAAGCTCGACTTTGTGTCGGTTCAAATAACCCTCACTCGTAGATGCTTGTACATTATGTGTTGTTACATTCTTCCGGCGCAACCTATCGAATCCTACCAACTTGCTATTGCAGCAAATGACAATTTGATCGACTTATCAGAATCGCTTGACGATATCATTATCTTCGGCGATTTTAATCTGCCTCAGCTGAAGTGGATTCCATCTGAAGACCTATCTTTTTTCATCGCTTCCAATCCCATTTCTAATAAGGAATGCCTATTCTTAGATCGGCTAACAGACTCTAGTCTATGCCAAGTCAGTGGCGTCTCCAACTATATGGAAAGGCAATTAGACTTTATCTTCACAACTGATCCCATCAACTCCTCAGTATCGTGTTGTCCCCTATCTCTTTCAACTATTGATAACTTTCATCCTCCACTTCTTCTCTCATTTTTCCACAACTCTCCCCTTCAGTCGCCTCCCCCCGCAGTTCTATTTTCTTACAATTTTCACAAAGCTAATTTCCGTAAAATTAATACCTATCTAAGCAGTGCTTCTTTTGAGTTCACCAATCTATCTCTGGTTTTACAGAGAAATATTCAAATCCATCTCCCTTGATGTGCCTTACTCCCGTCATAAAACTTCTTCTACATCCCCTCCTTGATATAATCGTAAACTTCGCTCTCTACGAAACAAAAGAAACAAGTTATGGGCGGTATTCCTTCGCACCCACTCTTCTTCCGACTATTTAAATTATCTAGGTACATATCTTCATTTCATTGAACTCTATAACTCTCTCTATCAGCGCTACCTAAATAGCGCGCAAACCAATCTCATAAATGACCCCAAGTCCTTTTTTCAATTTGTCAATTGCAAAAGTAAGACTGATGGTTATCCTTCCTCCCTCGCTTTCGAAACCAAAACTTCATGTGATCCTCCTACCATCGCCAACTTTTTTGCCACATTTTTCAAACAATCATTTGCCAACAACTCCTTCGTACCAAATCCCTCTTACTTCAATGATCTACCAAATTTCTCTATTGGTCCCTTTCTCACTCAAAATTTCGATCCTGCAGATATTGAAGAAAAGTTACAAAATCTTAAGGATGAATTTGTACCTGGCCCAGACGGACTCCCTGCCATGTTTCTTAAGAAATGCTCTTCCAACCTGTCTCTACCCCTTTCCTACCTTTTTCGTCTATCGCTTACACAGGGTGAATTTCCCCAGATTTGGAAGACCTCTTTTATAATCCCAATACACAAAAAGGGATCTAAGCATGAAGTTACCAATTATCGTCCCATTGCTAAACTCTCTCATATACCCAAACTCTTTGAAAGCATTTTATATGAAGCGTTAAGCTTCAAATGCAAGCCTTTTATTTCACCCCGACAACATGGTTTTCTAAAAGGTAGATCAACTACCACAAATCTAGTTGAATTTGTGTCTTTTGCACTCTCAGCCTTAGAAAATGGCAAAGAAATCGATGTTATCGCAACTGATTTCACTACAGCATTTGATAAGATATCTCATAAATTGATCCTTTTCAAATTGTCTGCTCTCGGCTTTGAGCCTCTCTTTTTAGAATGGATTTCTTCTTACCTGGTAAACCGATATTATAGTGTTCGGTTTAGATCCGCCCTTTCTGTTCCATTCCTGGCCTCATCTGGAGTTCCACAAGGCAGTCATCTTGGCCCTCTTCTCTTCATTCTTACTATCAACGATGTTGAGAGTGTCATTAAGCACTCCTCCCTCTCCCTTTACGCTGACGACACAAAATTTTTTAGATCTATTTCCTCTCCCCAGGACTCTGCCCTTCTTCAAGAAGACCTTGATCGGTTTTCAATCTGGTGCCTCAAAACCTGCCTAGAACTTAATATGGCCAAATGTCAATTTATAACCTTCTCACGTAAATGCAACCCGTCTCCTCCCCGACTTTATTTTCTCCATGGTCAACCAATTCCCCTGGTTCAGTCTTTCCAAGACCTTGGTCCCCCTTTCACCGGGTTCATGTTTCCCGAATCGAGGGTATTCAACGTCGATTCCTCCGATTTGCCCTCCGTGGCCTGCCATGGAACGACCCTTTAATCTTACCTCCCTATCAAGACCGCCTCAAACTTCTAAACACGAATTCGTTAGAAGAACGTAGGAATATTGCTGACGTTCTTTTCATTCATCGTCTTCTCTCAGGTTCCATCGACTGTGCATCCATTTTGAACTCCATTTCCTTCTATACCAACCACCGCAATCTACGTTGTCCTCGTCTCTTCTATCTACCGGTCCACCGCAACTCTTATGGCTCCAACGAACCTATCTCCCGAATGCTCCGAAAGGTCAACTCAAACCTCTCCCTTTTTCATTTCCACCTGAGCACTCCTCGTCTTAAACAAGATCTCCTCCATCACTTCCTTGGTCACTAGCTCTTAAGTCTTTCTGTTAGTTTTTAAGTTAAGCCAATAAATGGGGGCCTCAGCCCCCACCAAAATTTAGGTGTATGGAGTACGTCGAGTAACTGATTCCTTGCTCCCACGAAGTTGGTCGCGTTATCGCAATAGAGCGTTTGAACTCGTCCTCGTCGGCTGATGAATCGTCTTAGGGCTCCAATGAAGGCTTCCGTCGTTAGGTCTGTTACAATCTCTAGATGTACTGCCTTGGTTGTGAAGTAACAAAAGACTGCTAAGTATACCTTGTGCGGTTTTTTTCCTCTGATTATGTAGTGTACCGAAAGAGGTCCACAAAAGTCAACACCGGACGTTATAAACGGTCTATTTGGTGAGACGCGATCTGCTGGAAGGTTCCCCATAGCTTGTGTCATAAGTTGTGGCCTGGTTTTGGTGCACTTGATGCAGTTATGAACGGTATGACGAGCCATGATCTTTCCCTTTATAGGCCAGAATTGTTGTCTCAAAATCGAAAGAACCATCTGTGGCCCGCAATGGTTGTGATCATCATGTTCTAATTTAAACAGCATTTTGGTTACGGATTTGTTGTAAGGCATCAGTATGGGCTGTTTTGCATCAAATGAAATGGGTGCAGCTTCCAGTCGGCCACCGACTCGCATGATACTGCCTTCAGCTTCCAAAAAGGACCATACCGAGATTTGATGGCGATCATCTGAAATGGCAAACATTTTCAGACATATTTAAGATAATGATTCATGACCAGCAAATACCACTCATTCAAAAAATGTGGTACTTGAAAACGAACGTTTCCGGCGATGCAGAACGTTTGTTGCGGCATCTCGAGCTAAACGATTACAACTACAACATAGCTTGGAATATTTTACAAGACCGTTTTAACAATAAATGAGCCTTAACTTCAGCACTGCTACAGCGAATAATCAGTCTGCCGAAACTCACATCCGAAATGAATGCAATCAGAGAGTTTCATGACACGATTCATGAATGCCTAGAATCACTTTAAACTCTGAGAGTAAGCACTGAAAAGTGGGACCCGCTACTTATCCACATACTCATAAAGAAACTTGATTGACAAAGCCACTTTCTTTATGAGCAATCGTGGTGTTGATTATGCATTTATGCCTTGGTAGTTCGTTCGTTACCCTATGCGGTGTGTTGTGAAATGCGTATTGTTTTTTTGGCCTGAATAGTTATTCTTAAGCGTATGAAATCTCAACACGACCAAAAGCTGAGGGAAAAAATACTACAATGTCCCAAAGCTAAAATAATTTTTTTGGTCGTTCGTCAAAAATATTAGAAATTCTGCCCCATCATCCATCCCAATGATCATTTATAATGACATTCCAGGTCTCTGGGAAAGACCAATCTGCTTGCTTCAGATTTTGCAGGCTGCTCAATACTTCCAGATTGTTCTTTGTCTCCGCCTACTCCGCGTGCGCTGCATCTTCAATCCTATTTCGCATTCAAGTAGTAGCAAAAGTACTTAAAGATCTTATCATTCACAAATCCGCTGGTCCCGATGGTATATCTCCCTTTCTTCTGAAGAGGTGTTCTTCCTCGCTGACAAAACCTATGCGTAAGCTTTTTTATCAATCCTACTTTTCAGGAAACTTTCAGAGCCGAAGGAAAAGAACATTGATGCAGCCTGTCCTTAAAAGAGGCGAATCTTTTCCCCTCTCCTCCTACAGACCCGTCCCTTCTTACCGAGGCCATAGAAATGCTGGTAAACTAACAGCTCATGAAATATCTTAAAACACGAAAACTTCACAATGACGAGCAATACGCTTGCCGAAGCGACAGTTCCGCAGTGGATTTGTTTACATAACTAACGGAAAAGTGGAACCAAAGCGTGCATCTATCTGGGAAAAGCAAGATAGTTGCCATTTAACAAAGTTTGCCATTAGGCTCTTTTGTTGCATTTGGGATCGACGACTCGCTTCTACAATGGATTAAAAATTACCTTTCGGAACGTTTAATTCAAGTTGTCGTTTTTTTTGTTATTACCATTCTTCTAATTGTAGCAAAAATATAATTTGCTTAATCTATTATTACAAGTTAAGGTATAGTTATTATAATAACAGCTAGTAACATTTTTTTATTTGAAAATTCAAATAGAAATGCTACAATACTTCATAAATAAAATAAAATTCAAGAATTATTTGGGGTTAGCAATATTTAGATAAGTTTTTTGAAATACTAAATACTATATTATACAAAACGAAAAAGGACAAGATGGAAAATATTTTGGATAACAACCATTAAATGGGAATTTAGTAAATTATTGTAATGTTAAGCAATGTAGGCCAGCAAAACTTCAATTTGACTGTGATCGAAATCCAGAAGCCAGAGTTTAATTTTCTTTAAAAACATTGATAAGGATGTAATACATCGAAAAGCCGCAGGAAACGTATTAAACGGTTTGCAAGATACAATGGAGTAGCAGTTTCTTAAATGCGTGGTATGGAAAGAGGGAACAGTAACATAATTTCCCGGATTACTTCGCAGAGTACGGGAGTCAGAAATGGGAGTCTGCATGTAGCCACTTCTTATAAAAAATGCTATCCAGTCTGATATTCACAGAATAAATGCTGGTGCGCCGCAGGGCTCCGTTCGGTCTTCTACACCCTTTTTAACTTTCATCAAGTTTCTCTTTGTCTACTACCAATATATTCTTTTGCTCACCACAGTACTCTCTGCTTTTTATATTCGTTCCGACACTCACTACATTTTTAGTCGTCAGACACATATTGTTTTCCGCCAATAAAAGCAATCCTGTTCGTGCACCGAAAATTCTTCATTAATAATTTCGTATAAGAAACAGTAGTGATCATTAGCAAGGATGAAAACGTCATAATACATACCAAGGATTATAACGAGCTACTTCAACTATAACAAACTAAACACAGGACTTATGAATACAAAAACATCTCTGCAGAGGTTCCACTTTTTTTTTTCTGCCGCGCTAGATCGAGAGGCTTAGTCCTTTTCAGACGGCGCAATAAATTAGTCTCGTCAAGGGTCTGTTGAACAGAAATATTGGTAGTAGTATTGTAGTCGATTTTTGTGTTTTCGCGCAAACATTTTAATTTCGTTCTGAACGTTTTCTACTCCTAGGTCTCTGTGGATATCATCGTTTTGAATGTACCACGATGCATTAACAAATCCTTGAAGAACTTTGTTTTGGAATGTCTGTAAGACGTTAACGTTACTAATTTTGGTAAAATCCCAAAGCTGTATACCATATGTCCAGACCGGTTTTAGCACTTGCTTGTTTAGCATCAATTTGTTTTCTAAACTGTGCTTGGAATACTTTACAGAAGCCAGTACATGTCCCTATGTAGTACTTAATCTCAAACTCTTCACGTTTTTTCTTAACGTGTGCTAGCCATTTAAGTTTAGTATCGGAATTTGCACTGCGTTAATAAACACAAGTAGATTGTCAGTTTTCTTGAGAGTGAAGTTCACATGGGCAGACTTGTTTTCATTAAACGCAATTCGCCAAATCTTTGTTAATCCGTGTAAGGGCATGTTGCAACTTAGCAGTTGCTTCTTCGCCGGTTTTAGCTGTTGCCAAAGTGGCAGTGTCATCAGCAAATGTATCGTCCGTTTGCGGTATGTCACAGGTAAAAAGCAAACATAGCAGAATATTCGTTTCCGTGTCTGACACGGAAGAGTCGATCATCTATGTATGAACTTAAAATATGAGCCAATTGCCGGGTTAGAACTTATCAAAAGCTAGCGGAACGTCAATGATTGCGCTTGAACAGTTACACCGGTTATTCGATGCACTTGATCAATAGTAGAGTGTTGGCTCCTAAAGCCAAACAGATGATCGGGCAGAAGGCGGAAACCATAATAACTTCGGCAACTTTCCACTGATGCGGTACTTTATGGTGGCATTTATAAGATGGAGCAGCTTTAGCAAACCTTTCTTCGGTAGAGCTTTAAGTATCTCTCCTATAATGCGGGGGTTTTCTTGGGCTTAAGCGTGTCTGCAACTTGTCTGAGTTACCTTAGTGTAGTTTTTTCTATTGGAAGGTCCGTCGTCACGTCTAGCGTATTGACATTCTATGGAAGCACTTCCCCGTCGAATGGTTTGAATGTTTCTGAAAGATTTTCGACGAAAACGTTAGCTTTCTCTTTATCTTCTTTCGACCAGTAATCCTGGTTTCTACTTAATGGCGCCATGTGTAATTGGGGCTTTCGAAGACTTTTAACGGATCTCTGTATGGAGTAATTGGTATCCTTTGTCACTGTCAGCCTTTCTAGGTAGTTATTAATACCTTGGTTATTGAAGCCCTTGATCGATTTTTTCAGCAAGTTGCGGAGCCTATTAAAGGACGTTTTATATTGTTTAGCCCGAGTTTCAAGCCACAACGCTTGTGGAGTCTCTACGAAGTTGAACCAGCACGTAGTAATCTATCGAAAACCGAAAACATGTGCGAAGCTCTTTTCGCGCAAAACACACTCAAAAATAGTGATAGCCGCTTCATTGTGAAACTACCGTTTCATGAAGATCCTGAAGCTTTAGGCAATTCCAGAGAAAAAGCAGTTAACAGGTTCCTGGCCTTGGAGCGACGTTTGAAGAAAAACAAGGAAGTGAAGGAGCAGTACATTCACTTTATGAGGGAATACGAAGAATTGGGTCACATGACAGAAATCGACTTTAATGACATGGTTGCACCAAACTACGTAATTCCTCATCATTGCGTGTTTAAGGCCGACAACAGCACCACTAAACTTCGAGTAGTTTTCGATGCAAGTCATCATCCGGAAAATCGTTAAATGATATCATGTATACTAGGCCTAGGGTACAGGGCGAATTATTTTCATTACTACTTCGATTCCGGTTACCATGATATGTCTTTTGCACAGATATTCAAAAGACATATCAGCAAATAATCATTCACCCGGACGATCGAAGATACCAAACAATCGTATGGAGATCAGATGCAAAGAAACCTTTACGCAACTATCAACTAAATACGGTGATCTACGGCACAAGGGCAGCATCATATTTGGCCACGAAGTGCTAACAGCAACTAGCAAAGGAAAATAGCGAAAGGTTGGCATTAGGCGCTCATGCTCTATACAACGATTTTTATGTCGATGTCTGCCTAACTGGAAATGACAATTTATTAACTGCATTAGAAATACAATATCAACTCACAACCATCTTAAAGATTGCAGGATTTAAACTTCGAAAATGGTGCGCCAATCATCGCCGTCTACTACAAGGCATCGCACCAGAGGATAATGAAATCGATCTCGACTTCAGCAACTGAAACAGTGCGTCAATCAAGGCATTAGGACTAACATGGCAACCGAAAATTGATACATTTTGTGTTAAAACCAATTTAAGTGCGACAAGTAGAGTAATAAAACGAATTGTGCCTTCAGATCTTGCCAGATTATTCGATCCATTGGGCGTAATGGCTCCAGTAGTTCTTACAGCAAAAATATTCGTTCGTTATGGCTATTGCAGTTATCATGGGATGAAGCACTACCAGCCGAGCTACATACAAGACGGATTACATTTCAAAATAACTTAAAGGGACTAAACAATTTTCAATTTCTCGTTTCCCGCTAGATCACCGAAATTAAGCAGTGTTGGGCACGGTAAGTACGTAGGTGGGTGACCACTTGGGAACTCAGTACTCCGCGTGCTGTTGACAAAACGCGCCACATGGGCATAGTACCCCGGCGTTAAGTCCCGAACCCTACAAATTCATTTGTATCGTTCCCTTGATAATAATAATAATAATAATAATTTTCAATTTCAACGCAACTTGTTTAACAATGGTGTTCCAACAGCAACACAGATTCACGCCTTCTGCGTTGCATCCGAAAAAGTTGATGGGGAGTTATAAACCTAGAATAATTATGAAGGATGGAAGGGTAATCGTAAGATTGTTGTGCTCCAAATCAAGAGTTGCTCCACTAAAGAAACAAACTTTTCCAAGAATGGAATTGTGCGCTGCAGTTCTAGGCGCTCAGTTAACAGCAAGAATTAAAATGGACCTGAAACTCACGGATACACCCACATTCTTACCGACTGATTCTGAAATTCTCCTTGCTTGGATTAACTCCCCTTGTTCTTCGTTCCAAACGTTTGTAGCCAATCGGGTTGCAGTTATACAGGGACTTACACTTCTCGAGCAATGGCGCCATGTATCGTCAAAACACAATCCAGCGGATATATTATCAAGGGGCCTTCAATCAGCTAAGTTACCTTCATGCACACTTTGGTTTTATGGTCCGCTTTTCTTATCTGGCCATCAAGATATGTGGCCATCATCCAACCAAGAAATGATTTATAAGATTAACCACCACAATTCGTTCAAAACTCTTCAAAGGATAATTCGGATAATAATTTAATTCGCCCGAATGCCCCCATTTATTCGGCTTAATACAAGCTATAGCTTTAAATTAAACTTAACCTAAAACTTAAAACTAAGGTTGGTTAGAGTGGTGAAGGAGAGCGGATTTGAGGTAGGAAGTGGTGTCGTGGAAGTCAAAGACGCTAGGGTTTGAATTAATTTTTCGTAGCGTACGGGAGATTGGTTCGTTCGCGCCATAGGAGGTGTGGTGGGTTGGAAGATAGAAGAGATGACTGGTACATAGATTACGAGGGTTAGAGTTGAGGAAAATAGAGTTGTGAAGGGGCGTGTATTCAACGTGACCTGAAAGGAATCGATGAATGAAGAGAAAGTCGGCTGCATCTCTGCGTTCCTCAAGGGTGTTTAAGTTAATAAGATTGAGACAGGGCAGAGTCAAGGGATAGTCCCAGGCCAATCCCCGAAGAGCAAATCGAACAAAACCGCGCTGGATGCTTTCGATTCTCGAGTTATTAACGCGATGATATGGGGACCATACTTGACTGGCCTGCTCTAGGAGGGGCGAACAAGGGTAATATAGAGGGCCCTGGTCACGTATGGGTTGGCGAATTCTTTGGAACATCGTTTTACAAAACCTAGTGCAGAGTTGGCTTTAAAGATTATCCCATCCATATGTAAACGGAAGTTGAGCTTCCTATCACACAAAATGCAGAGGTCGCGAAGTGATTCAACGGAGGAGATAGGTTGGTTGTGGAGAAGGAAGAGTCGGGGAGGAGTTTGGTGCCGCTTATGTGAAAAGGTGATGGCTTGGCATTTGGGGATAATAAGTTCCAAACAATTTTTGAGGCACCAAATCGAAAAACTATCAACGTCTTGTTGAAGGAAGAAGGAGTCGTGGGGAGAGGAAATGGTTTTTAAAAATTTGGTATCGTCGGCGTAAAGGGAGACGGACGAGTGTTTGATGATCCTATTGAGATTATTTATGGTTAATATAAAAAGAAGAGGACCAATATGGCTGCCTTGAGGAACTCCAGAGGTGGCCAAAAATGGAGCCGAGTGGGCTGACCTAAAGCGAACACTATAAAAACGGTTTTCGAGGTAAGACGATATCCATTTTAACAGTATGGGTTCAAAGCCGTGGGCAGACAGTTTGAAGAGTATTAATTGATGAGAGATTTTATCGATGGCTTTGCTAAAATCGGTTGCAACTACATCGACTTCGTTGGTTCTCTGGGGCAGAGATGGCAAAGGATACGAATTCAACGAGATTTGTGGTGGTTGACCTATAATTGGAAGCGTAGAGCTTCATACAAAATAGTTTCGAGGAGTTTGGGTATATGGGAGAGTTTAGCGATTGGACGATAGTTTGTTATTTCGTTTTTTGATCCTTTTTTGTGGATGAAGGAGGTTTTCCAAACCTGAGGAAATTCTCCTTGTGAATAGACGAAAGAGATTAGAAAGGACAAGGGACACCACTGACTTGGCATAGACTTGAGCTGTTAAGCGATCTAAGAAGAGACATTCCTTAGCTGAGTTGGCATTTGAAGCGATGAAGAACGTTTGATCGTCTGATGGAGTCCACTGTAGCTGAGGAAGATTAAAGTCGCCGAAGATATCATCAGTAGAGTCAGACAGGTCAATTAAATGGTCGATCACATCGACAACAAGTTGGTAAGATTCGATAGGTTGAGCTGGCAGGATGTAGCAACGTAAAACGTAAAGGGACTTGAAGAGGAGTTATTTTTATTGCGACAAAGTCGACTTTAGAGGATGAAGAGATGGTAATGGGAGAAGAGTTAAGGCTGTTGTGGATCGCCAGTAGGACGCATCGACAGGGGGAATCATCATGTGGGCGGGTAGAATCGTCGTCACGAAAAACATTAAAATTAGGGGGGAACAATTCCTGGTTCTTTATGTCGGGAATCAAATTGGTTTTAGTCAACGCGTAAATATCAAAGGGAAGAGAATGCGATTGACGTAGGACAGCATTGGTTTTAGAGCGAAGACCTCTTACATTCTAGTAGTAAAATATAAGAGAGATGTTGTGGGGTGAAGTTGTAAGGCGGGATGGTTTAAGTGCTGACAAAGGAGGCACGTTATGGACGAAAAAATTTATCGTGGTCAGCTCGGCTTCGCTGTAGGTGTGCGACTCGTTTAGAGTGAACGTGGTGGCCGAATGTAGAAAGGTCGTCTGCTATTTTCTGAGGGGACACAGATTTTTAGCATCTTGTGGTTCCTGACATAAAGGTTCATGAGACTGATAGAGTCGATAGAGAGGCCTTCTTGCTAGATGGATACCATGACGCTGGTTTTGGTCTTCCCTTCGTAACAGACCAAGTCCGATTTGTCATGTAGGTAGGCGAGGAAGAGACGAATGTTTTCATATATCTTTCTCTCTCTAAGCCTTGAGAGTGCATAGCGACTTTCTGTTGTTTCATTGGTTTGCTGGGTTAGTTTAACTGTGGGGGGAAAAAGGGGATCAAGAATACGGGCAGTGGAGGAGGGAGATGGAGGTACGTGTTTGGATATGGAGTTGGGCGACCGATGAGATGTTGGGTTTAGGGTATGGGAGTTAATAAAATCAGGGTACTTAGCTCCAGCTTGTAGGTCGAAGTTAGGAAATGAGTTGTTAGCTGAGATTGGTGGCGTAGAAGATTGAGAAGGGATAATATGGGTGGTTGCGGTTAAGTTGAAACAGACGCATTGGCGCGGGGGCTTGGGGATAACTGGATATACCTACGCTTTTGGAATAATTCCAGATGCATCAACGCCGAATGGCAAAATGGTATACTGCTGACGCCAAGGGAGCTAGAAGATGCACTCGTCATCATAGTTCATGGACGAAATCAGTGTCCTGCAGACCTACAAGCAAGCAGGGCAGAAGAATAACTTTCCTCTAGTAAAGCTGTTGATGCAAGAAATCCATGAGAAGCATAGCCACTGTGGCCCCCAAACATTATTGGCGCAGATGAGGCAACGATTTTGGCCAATCAAAGGCAAGATAATTGCACGATCAATAGTACACCACTGCGTGAAATGCAGCAGAGCCAGACCTCAGTTACTTCAACAAGTTACGGGGAACTTACCGCCGCCAAGAATAACACCAGCGAGGCCATTTATAAGTGCAGCAGTCGATTACTGCTGACCATTTTGGATACATTACAAAATTCGCGGTAAACGACCTCAAAAGGCTTATGTGGCAATCTTCTGCTGCTTCCCCACAAAGGCAGTACACATAGAGCTTGTACACCAAATCATTTATTGAAGCGCTAAAACGATTCATCGGTCGCAGAGGATATTGCCAGCACTTATATTGCAATAACGCAACGAATTTTGTGGGAGCAAATAATCAATTGTCCGAATGGGAAAACGTCATTTACTCAGAAAAGGAGCGTACTGCTATTAAAAAGGAATGCAGTAATAATGCGATACACTTTAACTTTATTCCTCAAAGGGCTCCACATTTTGGAGGTCTCTGGGAAGCAGCAGTAAAATCAGTAAAAACCACTTCTTAAGAAGGTGTGTATCAGCAGCCTCATTGACGTATGAAGAGTTGGAAACGGTACTACTTGGTATCGAAGCTATATTAAACTCTAAACCACTCACGCCACTTTCAAGTGACCCTAACGATCTAACAGCATTAACACGAGGACTTTTTCTGATCGGGGAACCTATTACTGCTCGACATTGGAACTTGGCTTCGCATCTCAAGCACGAATTTTGGAAGAGATGGTAGCAGGAATACCTTTCCGAACTTCAATACCGTCACAAATGGAAGAAATTGTCTAAGAATATCAACCCCGGGGACATGGTAATTGTAAAGGAAGACAGCGTTCCAGCACTTCAATGGCCGTTCGGTAGAATCATTAAAACTTATAAGGGTGATGATGGTGCTGTTCGAGTAGTCGATATTAAAACAAAATCTGCAATCTGGAAACGTCCAATTCACAAATTAGCACCACTTCCCATTGAGAATGAAGTAAACAATGATAAGATGAACATAGCACTCAAGCACCAGAACCAATGCATACAACACCGGCCAAAAGGCGAAGGAAATCTGGCGGAATTGCCAGATTTCCTAATTCTGCCGATGGTAATCAGTAAAAATATTGAAATTAGTAAATTCCAACCCAATCTCGGAATCTACTTTGAAGACATTGGCTCAGCAAAAATAGCGACAAGCGAATGGAACTTCATCGTACATTATAATCTTAATCCGTTGATATAGGGTCCGCCATCTAACGTTTTTTTTTTCAACTGGTGCTTATTTCGTGAATGGTAACACTTAGCTCATGTCTGATTTGACAGATAATTAGTTTTATCCTTCCGCTGAACGAATATGGTTGGGTATACGCTTCGCTAAGTGGGCCGGCGAACGACTTAGAGAAGATGCCGATTTTGCCAAAAAATCATCTTTTCAGATGAAGCTCATTTTGATCTTGGCGGGTATGTAAACAAGCAAAATTGTCGCATTTGGGGCACAGAAAAACCGCACGCATACATTGAAAAGCCGATACACCCAAAACGAGTCACTGTTTGGTGCGGATTTTATTCCAGAGGCATAATTGGGCCATTTTTCTTCGAAAATGAGCAAGGAATGGCCGTTACAGTCAATGGCGATCGTTATCGGGCCATGTTGAACGAATTTTTGTTTACAAAAATTGAAGAGGAGGATATTGGCAATATTTGGTTTCAACAGGACGGCGCTACGTGCCACACAGCCGAAGCTACACTCGATGTTTTGCGCCTTGTTTTTGAAGATCGCATTATCAGCCGCAGAGCTGATGTTGTTTGGCCACCCCGGAGCTGCGATTTGACACCGTTGGACTATTATTTGTGGGGTGCCATAAAAGATAAGTGTTACGCCGACAAGCCAAAGACAATTGACGCTTTAAAGGACGATATTCGTGAAGCTATTGGTGAAATACAGCTGCACACAATCGATAATGTGCTTAAAAATTGGACCGATCGTGTAGGCTACTGCATGGCCAGCCGAGGCAGCCATTTGAATGAAATTATTTTCCATTATTAACCGGAAGGATTGTACTTTCAAATAAAAAAAGAAATTTGAGAAAATATTCAATAGTTTTTTTTTATAGCATTTTCAAAAAAAAAACATTTTTGGATATAAGGCATTATTCATTGGAGCATTAACTCTCACCTATTTATGTCAAGAAATTCAGCAAAAGAGTTTTTGCACAAACGTACGAAATCAACTTCGACATATAATATCCGAAAATAGTCGGAAAATATTGTTTTACCAACCAAAAGAACTAAAAGAGGAGCTATTAACATAGTTGGAAAAATTGATAATTCTCTATTTGGAGTATTGGATTCAGAGTATGTAGAACGGATGACAATAGACCAAGTTAACACAAACGAAAATCACTTATAAAAGTTACTTAGAAATCAAACCTCAGTAATCGACTAAACAATAAACATTGTAAAATAAGACCAAGTAATTATTAAAAATAGATTTGATCAGATCAACAACCAATTGAGCAAGGATACGTGATAACGGTGAAGAAAGCTATCAAGCCAAAATATCTCAGATCGTCGCATCTCTCTCATCTCAACTTATTTTAATGATAATCAGCATTCAAAGACTGCAATCATCGCTTATTGATATACTCACGGACACGGATGTTAAGACGTGAAATAATCACGAATTAGGTCAGTATTGATTAATATCGATACCATCCGCCTTTCATTCACTCTTTTAATTCCAGCTACCAGCGGTTTTTAGTGAACAGGTTTAAGTGCTTTTTTCACAATATACATATACCTTCAACACAATATCAAGTTTATGTGCTTGATATAAATCAATTCAGAAAAACGCTTCTGAACAATCGGCGTCGATTATTTTTAAAGTCAAATAAAATGTTTTCTTTAGGGCAAGAGGCATGCAAGACTCTAGCTACGACGCGTATAGGTCTTTAGCCTTTATTTTCGTACATATGCCATTGAATTATTTTGGCATTTAATTTTTGTGAAAGCGAACGGTAACTGTTTGGATTAAGGACATTGACAGTCCATGTATCCTTATTGAGGGATCTTACTCTGTAATCGGTTGAACACAGTGATTTCAAGATTGTGTGCAACTTATTATAGTCCGATATTCCAAAGACGTTTATTGGCGAGGGCGGTCTTTGTTTGGGTTGATGTTTTTTTTTTTACTGACCTCAACAGTATTAGAGCTGGCTGGCGTCTCTTTTTGTACCATTTCAGGCGAGGGATCAGCTTTGCGTTTCTTACTTTGTCTTTTTTTAAGTATTTAGTCTCTTTCTGGGACTAGCTCTTTTTCGTCCGTGTGAAAACTCGAGTTTTGCGGGCTGTCAAGTCGCAAATCAGACCCGATTTAAGATTGTGTCTTATTGGCATCTAATTTTATTTTAAGTTCGGCGCAGAGCAATTCCATATTTTGGGGTCTAGCGCGGATATCAGAATTTTCGCGTTCGTAATTTTGTAGCTCATTCGGTGCAATACTATCGTCTAAAGCTACTGACAGTGCTTGGTCTTTGCTTCCGTAAGATTTTTCCAGCGATCCGCGTGTTGGAGATCTAGCAACCCTTGAGCTTTTGGTGGAGGCGTCCTGGTTTGTATTTATATTGTGTTGTATTGTATTTGTGGAACTCATTTTAGTTCCCACGAGTAGCGGAGAAAGGGTAGTCCGTCTGTCCAGAGATCCGCATTAGGCAGATAAGGCCGGCTGATCCGGAGGTCGCCAAGTATCCGGATGCTTCGTTAGAGATTGCGCTAGTTTTTATACTGGGCCACCAACCTGACCGATTCTGGCACGGGTCGCTTAACACCTTAATCCGGCCTAGTGAATTTTAATCGCCTCTTACGACAGGCATGTTTACCTCGGGTATATTCTAGCCCTTAACCCGAAGGGGATCCCACATGAACCAGAACCTGGCTCTCTTCTGAATTGTAATGTATAGGGGAGTTCAATAGAGTCAGCTTGAATCACTCGAATCAATGATTTGAAAGTACCTATCTAGAGTCAACTGTAAGTAATAAAGTTATGGAATGCGTGAATATACGAGCTGGAAATCAATTAATTTCATTAAAAGAAAATATAAAATATATATACCACCTTGATCAAAAATTTATTCAGTTGCCAGTTTATTCATCCCCTTCAAAGCAATCCCCATCGACTGCAACACACTTATGCCAGCGCTTGATCCAATCCTCGAAATATTTTTCATATTCGGTTTTCGGTATGTCCATCAGTGCTTCCTACGATTTTACTCTCTCGGCTGCTGAAACGCTTTCCCCGTAGTGGTTTTTTAACTCGATTGAACAGAAAGAAGCCACAGGGAGCCAAATCAGGTGAGCTCGGTGGCCGCTGGGTCAAATTTGTTGCATTTTTCGTCAAAAAATTACGAATAATGATGGCACTGTGCGACCGCGACGGTGCGTTATCATGGTGCAAAATCAACGAATTTTCTGCCCACAATTCAGGTCTCTTTCGGCGAATTGCTTCACGCAAACGTCTCATAACGCCCAAATAAAACTCTTCATTTACTGTCTGTCCTTCTGGCAAAAGGTCATGATGCACTATACCATTGTAATCCATGAAAACCGTGAGCATTGCCTTCTTTTTGACTGAACACGACGCGGTTTTTTTGGTCTCGGCTCATTTGGTGAACGCCATTCACTTGTCTGATGTCTGGATCGCGTGTCGTACACATTAACCCACGTCTTATCTCCAGTAATGATCCTTTTGATGAATTTGGGATCGGATTCGGCCTCGCAAGTCATCTCTTTTGCGACGTCAACACGGTTTCTTTATTGCATGAAATTGAGGTCTTTTGGCATCAACTTTGCTGCTACACAACGGAAACTCAAATCGTTAAAAAAATGTCTTGGATGGATCCATAGCCAACGTTCAAGTCCTCCGCTATTTCTCTGATGGTTAATTTGCGGTTATTGACCAACATTTCGTTTACTTCATCAATAGTTTTTTCTGTTTTCGATGTCGATGGTCTGCCACTGCGTTCATCATCTTCGATTGACTTACGACCACTTTTGAACCGATCGTACCACTCGTAAACGACAGTTTTCTTTAGAGAACTTGCGAAACACTTTTCCAACATTTCCAACGTTCGCGCACCATTAAATCCGTTTTTTACGCAAAATTTAACACAAGTCCGTTGTTGTAAATTTAAATCCATTTCTAAAATTGCAAAAAATCGCTAACACACAGAGAGATAGATGTACTCTTGGCTACGTAACTTTCGCAAATGTCAAGGTATGATGCTAAGATTTAGAAGAAATGTCAACAACAGGTTTACCAACTTAAGAAAGAAAACAGAGCTTAAATCGAAATAATAGGAGTGCCACACGGGAACTTTTTGATCAAGATTGTTTTTCCAGTGCTGTGCTTTTCACAGACTCAAACCAAAATTTAAATGTTTTTTTAAAATTATATTAATTTTGAATATGGTATAAAATGTTCTGAAAGGTGTAGGTTTCCTTGAGCCATACAGGAAATAATTTTCTGCATTTGTTCCGGCCTCAGTATATCAAGCATTTGTCTCCCCAAAATCGCAGTATAATCCTCACATAAGGTTCTCCTAGGACCTCCCTGCACTCGTTATATCTGATTCAAAACCATGCGAAGAAAAGTGTTGTTACTTATATTTCACAATCAATTGGCTTTGAACACCGACATAATGACTCTTGCCTAACATTTTTCTATAGATATTTTTAGCACATGTGCTCCAACGAAATTGCCAGTTGTATTCCGTCCCTTCAAACCATCAATCCTAAAACCCGTCACGCTACGAATGCTCGTAGTTTCCTTTAAACCCGTTTTCTAACGTACTCTGAAATATCGTGAACTTTTCTTACGTGCGTCGTATAAATCTCTTATGAGATGCTCTCCCGAGTTTATGTTTCAAAGCAGAACCCACAAATATTCAAAACTAACGTACTCCAGCAACCCTAAGTGCAAAATTTTGAGGGTACATCACGTGCTTTGAGCACGCACCAATTATAAAAAAAGATAAGGGAGGAATTACAATAGATCAAAAATTAATAAAAGTGGCAGCGGAAAGAATTAAGAGAGTTGCGTGTAGTAAGGAAAGTTGAGAAAGAAAACTGGATAAGGAAGGTGGAGGAACGACGAAAAAAAGGGAAAAGCCATATTTGGTATCCTAGGTGAAATAAACAGAAATGTGTTTTTTTTTTACTGAACTTAGAAAAATTTTAAAAAATCTCTAGTATTTTAAACACGTATCTTAAATCATCGTTTATTTGTTTTAAAAACGGTATGATATCTGTTTAATTTAAAGTCTGCCTGATGTTGTTGTTATGTTATATGGTGTTGCGACCAACAATGTCACATAACAAAATTTTCATTGCCGTGTGTGCACATGGATTTTAAATGACACAACGCTGCGCTGTAGTATCACACGAAAATTGTAATTTTCACACCTTTTCGAGTAAACAATTGTTTCAAATGACACACGCGTAACATACGAGACAATTTTTTATACTTTGTTTGTTAGAGTCCAAACAATAATTTTTATAAAATAAGCATAATTATAGTACATAATTTAGAAAAAGTTTTTTTCAGCTGGTTTCTTCCCTAACGTCGTCAGCGCAAAAAAAAACCCGCAATGTTGAAGTAGCTGCAACCGTAATATGCCAATAAAAAACGTAAGTAGAGAGAAATATTTAGGTGATCTTTTCATTATGCAACAATTTTGCATACATACCATCACATTTCTTCTGTTAAATGGCACTTTATTGACACAAAATGTGAGTCAGCATCCCTACTGGTAAATTTGTACCACGATTGAAAAACAAATCAGAATTTAAAATAAAAGCTTATGACGTCTACTTTGAAACAAATACCAACATAAACCAAGTTAAGAATGTTAATTTAACAATGTTAATATGTAATTGTGTTTTTTTTAACTATTCCCCAACACTTGTATTGAGTCTAGCATTTGAGAGTCCATCTTGCTGATATAGGCCTCTGGACATGTTGGTATGTTTTCAGCCCTTTCTTAGATTTGTTAGTTGGAGTGTAATTTTCTTATTTTTCTTTGTCTTAAGATAATACTGAAACAGCAACTACAATTGATATTATAACTCCCATATGACTAATGGTGTGACAGATATGATAACTTTGTAATTTATTAGGAATTTCTGAATGCTTGCCTTCAGTATTTCAATACCTGCCCTATGATCGTTGCAATTCTAAAGCGGATATTTTATATTTCGGAGCGCTGTTAGATTGTTGTGTTGCGCATACGATAGTCTGGTAAGTGACTGGTAAATATTGTGCCCTTGACTAAGCTGAGCTTAATAATACCGGACCCCTTATTAGTTCCACTGATTGTATTTATTCCACAGATTACATTTAGGATCGTTTCTTCTAGCATATTCATCAGTTAGGCCTACAAAAGTCGACCTAACAGGGATCTTTCTCCACCCCTTGCTAACTTAATATTTTTAGTTAAAGGGGCTTTCTCATATATATTAGTTATGGATCCCTTATGAAGGAGCGGATCTCATTGCTTCTCCTCCTCTGTGAGGAATCGGGATGTAACCCTTTACTTCTCCTTCGGACAGTGCGTAATATTAGCTTCGATGCCGGTTGATTTTAAGAAATGAAAACGATGGTTACTTAGCGGCAAATGTTTCATTTAAGAACCCTGGTAAGGGAATTGATCCAAACAATTCTAATTCTTCGGAGGCTATCCGCGGTATTTTAATTTTGAAACTCACACATTGCCATCAATGCTCATAAGGTTGTATATATTCGAGAAATTCAGGTCAGTTATGGGTAGTTTTAATGACAGACGAGCATGGAACTTTATAAACTGCAGTCGCGACGTAGTTGGGTGAGTTACTACATCCAACCGTAAGCGGCGAATTCAATGAAAATTCATTATTACAGGAATGTTTCTTCTTCTTTGTCAACAGGTAAAGGTGCCAGATTATGCATATCGCTTTTAACTACTCCTCTACTTGTTCATACTTCGGCAACTGATACCAATCCATATATTTGACTTTCCTTTATAATTTCCATTACAAATGAGGTCAGTTGTGTTGCTTTATTCCAACCACACTTCCGTTATTTATTCCTTTTTGCTTCCACTTTTGACGTTATTGTTATTCGCTGTTTTAATGCCTTACTTGTTCTACATCTCTTTCCGAAACTATCGCTTGAATTTTGTGGGCAAGGATGAGCTGAGCCGGCCAATGCTACACCAATTAGAAAGTTTCCGGGTTGGGTTAGATTGGTGGGAGTGGTACTGAGTTTAAAATTGATTCTACCGCGACCAAAGGAGTTTCTAATCCTGAGAGATTTGCTTCGCACAAAATGTGGAGAATGTAGCGAAATAAAGTGAAATTTAAAGCTTTCCTTTGATGTTTCGGTGAGAAAATCTTCTTGAGCTTCCTGCAGTTGATTCCACTCGCGAAAGTTTGTGGCATTATCGCAGTACAGGATTGAATGTATACGGGAACCTTAGAAGTAATATTGCTCACAATTTCAAAGCAAGTGGATTTGGTTACAAATCGGACTTGGCAGTCTGGATGAGACCCATTACTAATGTTACCTTTTAGTTTTTCGCTCTTGCACAACAAATTTATTTATTGCTCACTGCGTTAACTATAGTGCTCCCCTTTTCACCATCAGTGCTCCACCGACATTGCCAATAGCATTCCACCCGTTCAAACTTTTAGCCGTAACACCCGTCTCGCTATGAATTCTCATCAGTACACCCTCAAGCCTACCTTCGGACGTACTCCGAAGTATCGTGATTCTTTCCTAAGCCGTATAACTCGCTTATGGAATGCCCTGCCGAGCTCTTTGTTTCCTAGTGACTATAATTTGCAAATATTTAAAGCCAACGCACATCGGTATCTCTCTTTTTCCCTCCCTAACTTCTTTTCGCCAGCGCTATGTGAAAACACCTTAAGGGTACGCCAAGTCCCTTGTGCGCGAGCTAATTTTAAAAAAATCCAGCATTCCATACATCTTTCCATATTTCCGGAATCTTCGATATTATTTGTTAAACAGATTCCATTATTCGTTCACTGGATGAATCTGCTGCTATTCATATATAGATAGCGCTATTCACCTCAAGCGATTATCACACTGCTCCCCTCCTGCGATATCCATCATTCCGTTGAAGTGAAACATTCTATCGATATGCATCACCCTAATTTTCCCCCGATCCTCACGTTGAACCCTGCGGACAACGTCATTGATGTCTATTATCACCATATATGGACCATCCTAATCCTTTTGCATTTTTGGGGATTTTCTCCTTTTCTTCGTTGAAGCCGGAAGAATTTACTTTTACGTAGTACCCAGCAATGGCATGAATTGCTCGCTAGTTTCAGATTTTCTCGGGCGTTTTCCTGAATTTGACGTACCCTACAGCGTATGCCATCCATATAAACAAACACTTCTTTAGGCTCCGTGGCTGCGGATCCGAAATTCATTTCACTTAGAAATCGAACTGCTGGATCAGGAATGGTCTTGGATGGTGTCTGTCAACTACTTCAACTACGGACCGCTTTTTGTTAGGTCATTAAGAAGAGAGGTTTGTGACAGTTCCAATCGTGAAGGCAATTGCCCGCGAGCTTACACAGACGCTCCGTCAATGTCTTGCCTTTTTTTTTCAAAATATTGACATATTTCCTGGAAGGCTTTTTATTCAAAGTTTCATCCTTGATCAGAATGCAATTCCACTGGGACCCCAAATTTGTTCAAACAATTGTTGACTATTTGCTCTGCTACGGTCTTAACCCCTTGATTTGAGATTGCGAACACTTCCGGCCGGTTACTGAAGTAATCCATGTTCACGAGGGTATATCGGTTGCTACTAACGATTTCTGGAAACGGGCCAGCGATGTCAACACATTTCGAATTGTGCTCCAACATCATATTGATGCATTCTTCCCTACGGCTATTCTTTGGTCCTTGATTAGCCCAATATCTCCTGGCAGCTTGATCTTTCCTCGTGTTCCTTCCAGGCCAATATTTGTTCGATATAATTGTTTGACTGGAGGAATGGATTTCATCAGTACCCCAGCCCTGTACTTGCCCAGTCCTGATAATTTGGAGAGAGACCTGTTTTTTCACGTTCATACGATTACAGTGCTCATATTTGGCCCCGCACGGTCGACTAGAGAGGATAGCAGCATTTCAGCGCAGTTGTTCCTTGTTGCAATTCAAAGTCGTAGCACCAACTCCAACATTGCCAGCGTCTGCGTCCACGATGAACGTTGTTCGGCGCTGGTTATTCGTGTATCTTTTGTATTAACGGTATTGCACTTTATTATTTAAACAACAACAACTGCTTTGTAAAAATATTTAAAAATAAATAGCACAAACTGTTCGCAAAGACCTCATGAGAGTTTATAATACATAAATAAGTGTGTTTATTTATATATTTTCTTGTTTTTATTTAGTTTACATCCTTTAAATCGAAATATTTTATCAGCACCCTTCTCCCCGCCGTGAACAAGTTTGGCCTCATTTTCCGGTTTGTACTGGAACACCCTTTGTCTCGATCATCAACTACCACTTCAGCAAACGTTCATATGACAATAAATTTGAATTGTTAAATTTTACAAAAAGTGACAGCCAACACAACTACACTAGCGATACAAACGTGGAAAGAGAACCCTTATACTTAAATGGCTGAATACGTAGGCTGATGTTTTGTTGCTAATTTTGCTTGTATAGTGTTGTCCTCCTCATAATATTGCGAAGTTGAAAAACAGTGCTTGGGTGAATTTTGATGGCTGTTCATTGAACAATTGTGTTGTAAGAATATTGGCAACGGCAGACATGTCGGCGGAAAATTGGTTTTTTAAATTTAGTCTTTAGTGCGGGAATTTTTAAAGTTTGTTTTCAATATTTTGTTTAGGTGCAAGTTAACGCAAGGCGAGTCCACAAGTTGAAAGACGAGAAGTCACCTTGACTTCACATATGCACTTGTGGATATTGCATTTCATCACCTGTCATAAAGAGCTGTAACACTAAGCGTGTGACAGAATTATCGTTTCCCACAACTGAAACTAGGAAACTGCTGATGGAACCAAAAACACTTGCACGCGCTATAAACACCATACGATGATACGAAGGTGTGAAGTAGGATAAGTTAAGACTTTAGGCTTAGTGCTATTCTTGTATAAATCGAATAAAGTTCCAAACCCTAAAACATAATACAACAAAACCCACCGAACTTGAACGTGTTTCAATTTTGCTCCGCGATAATTCGTGAATATTTGTTTTTCTGTTTGACTTTTTTCCTTTTTTTTGGTTTTTTTCGTGTTTGACCCCGTTCGAACCGATTTACTTGTTCTCAATAACTTACACCATAAATTCTCAGTGTCATCAAAATACAGTGAATTTATATTTCCTCAGTGTCATCAAAACACAGTGACTCTGTACCTTTAAAAAAAAAATAATAAAAATAATTAATAACATACTTGCACTGATCTAAATTAACCATGTCTTCCTGTGGATTTGCTGATTGCGCTGTACCTACTAACACAGTGGAAATGATTACATGCAGTGGGATATGTGGAAAGAAATTCCATCCCATATGCATTAATTTAAGCAGAAACGCTAAAACTCATCTCGAAGAGTATAAGGGCATATTCTGCTTTTTTTTTTGTTGTTTTTAGTTTAGTTTTAGTTTATTTAGTTTATTTACTCAGTTTTCATTTTCAACTTAAAATAAGAACAATTACAATTTTTAAAGGAATAAATAATAGCTATCATTCTGTAACTAGAAAGTTAGTGTTGAATGGTAAATTTGTAAACTAAAATTTCCAAAAATAATAAACTGTAAACTGTTGTGGGGTGACAATCAGCAATATATAACAATATATATCAATATTTGAAAAAAAAAAAGAAAATAAAAGGAAGTGATACATATTCTATTAACAATAAATTTTCAACAATAGTTATCAACACAATTTAAGTCAATCGTGTAGAATGCCGGACCATCTCCCTGGCACATATAATTCTGGCTATAAAATGTAATAACCAGCAACTAATTGGGCTTGCAGACTCGATTGCAGAATGAAATGCGAAGTTCAATTCAGTGGTAAAAATATAACCAAACTTATTTCCAAGAGCCATGATAATCGATAACAGCATAACCACCATAAAAGCAGCTGTTCAATCCCTACACTCTAAAATCACTAAATTAGCAGATTCTGATAAATTCCACTGCTCAAACACGTTACCAGTGATTCAGTTAACTTCAATTCAGTTGGGAAAAATTATGTCAACGTTGACTGACCAATCCACTCTTCTACATCTCAAGCATGCTGAACAAACCGAAAATATCGGATCCATCCAACATGACCTCAATTTTCTAAGCCAGGAAGCTGCATCCACTAGATCAACCACAATTCAGATATTGGAGGAATTAAAGCACATCTCTAGTAAGCCGGATGCACCTCCATCTGCAGTAAGCCCGTGTAACAAATCCTTACACGACGAGCTATATACATCACTCTCAACCACTTCAGCCCCAACTCATTCAATAACCATTACCACCGAAGCCCCCGTTCAATCCACTTCGATTAATGCAACTTCGATCAGCAATCCCGTTCCAAGACCATTGCCAATAATTAGGGCTTTTGGGACATCCTGGACTCTCCCTGAATGGACCAACAGAATTCAAAAATTAAATAAAATGAATCTTGAAGCCACCAAAAAACCGGAGCTGTCTACTTTCTTTCTTCAAGGTGCCCCACGTCACTCCAGCCCGTCCTGCATCAAAGACCTTTGGTATACAAGACATCAAGTGTAAACAAGTTGGCAAAGTGAAGAGCAAAAACGGCATGTGTTTTGAAATACGTATACCCACTAAATACGATTGGATGTTCAAATCTTCGGACGGCATACCAATCTCGGAGAAGATGATCATCACCCAACGGAAGGATATGGTATACAGGGTGAGTTTTTTAACTTGAGACATCCAAATTACTCGAAAAATACGCGATATCGCGAGAAATGTTTCAGACAAAAGGAACAAGGTTCTGAAGGGGACATAAGATGGTGAGCACGAGTTTGACCTTGAGCCCCATTTTCAAGGTCAAACGAAGGTAACTTTTGATTTTTTAAAGCGAATCCCTATTTTTTTTGACAGATTCGTAATCTGCGTGAAAAATTACAATTCTTTTACATAAAACACTTTTTTCAAAAATGCGTTCTTTTCCCGTCAGAGGGCGTCATAAAACTTAAGACATCCAAATTACTCGAAAAATACGCTATATCGCGAAAAATGTTTCAGACAAAAGTCACAAGGTTCTGAAGGGGACATACGATGGTGACCACGAGTTTGACCTTGAGACCCACTTTCAAGGTCAAACGAAGGTCACTTTTGATTTTTCAAATGATAATTCTTGATTTTCATTGCTCAGTCTTGTCATTCGTTGGCTTGTCATTTGTTTTTATATACTGCGTTTAGCATAACCCAGAAACAACGACGTGGACGTAGCAGTATTTTGTTTCCTTCGGGGTGATTAATTAGAGTGGGTCCCCTTGCCTCCTACTGTTGAATCATTGAATTCTTCCCATTTCGACGTTTATTTCCCGAGACTATTTCAACAAATGCTCGAAAATGTGACCATTCACTTCAATACACTTATCTATCCGCGCTCTAAATGAACCAACAAAACTGAAAAGTATTTCTGGCGTAATCTTCCGGCAAGCTTCAGTTATTCGTCTTTTCATGTCCTCACGTGTTGTTGGCTTTTTTCTGTAAACCTCAGTTTTTAAGTAACCCCACAAGAAGAAATCAAGTGACGTAAGATCAGGTGATCTAGCAGGCCATTGCCTCGGACCCCCTCGTCCGATCCATCGTTGATGGTAGACATTGTTTAATAAGCCCCGGGCTACTTGGGAATAATGGACTTGTCAACCACCATGTTGAAACCACATTATTTGTCGCAACTCCAATGGCAGTTCTTCTAGTAATACTGGAGGATGTTCCCGCAAGAAGTTTGCATACTTTTCGCCATTCAAGTTGGCTTCAATAAAATATGGACCTATTAATTTACGCCCAAACATTAACATTCCAAGGGTGCTGGCGTTCAACTTGTAGCAACCAAAAAGGGTTTTCGGTAGCCCAGTAATGCATATTATGTCGATTGACCGTACCGTGATTGGTGAAAGTCGACTCATCAGAGAATAACACCTTGGCGAAGAAAATTGGGTCTCGTTCAATTTGCTGAAGTGCCCATTGACAAAAGGAAACCCGGTTGCGAAAATCCTCACTAGAAAGTTCTTGATGCATTGCAATATGATAAGGATGGTATTTATGCCGATGTAATATCTTACAGACAGTCGTTTGAGAAATTCCTGATTCACGACTTATTTGGCGAGTGCTAATGTTAGGATCGTGTGCAACGGCAGCTAAAACTGCTATTTCATTGTCCTCAACTGCCACCCTATCTGACCGATTCCTTTTCTTTGGTTGCACACTTCCTTCACCAGTGAATTCTTGGGTGACCCGATAAAAGGAAGAGCGCGATCGTATCTGGTCTGGGAAACGTTGGGCGTAAAGAGCAACAGCACCATCGATGTTCCTTCCAGGAATTCTCAGGAATTATCATTTGAAAAATCAAAAGTGACCTTCGTTTGACCTTGAAAATGGGTCCCGAGGTCAAACTCGTGGTCACCATCGTATGTCCCCTTCAGAACCTTGTGACTTTAGTCTGAAACATTTTTCGCGATATAGCGTATTTTTCGAGTAATTTGGATGTCTTAAGTTTTATGGCGCCCTCTGACGGAAAAAGAACGCATGTTTGAAAAAAGTGTTTCATGTAAAAGAATTGTAATTTTTCTCGCAGACTACTAATCTGTCAAAAAAAATAGGGGTTCCCATTAAAAAATCAAAAGTGACCGTCGTTTGACCTTGAAAATGGGGCTCAAGGTCAAACTCGTGCTCACCATCTTATGTCCCTTTCAGAACCTTGTGACTTTCGTCTGAAATATTTTTCGCGATATCGCGTATTTTTTCGAGTAATTTGGATGTCTCAAGGTAAAAAACTCACCCTGTACAATAAGTTTGCTAATAAAAGAAAAGATAGCACCCACAATTCTGCCCTATCCCATCAACATCCCAACTCAGACTGGTCATTTAAGACCCAAATCTTTCCAAGATTCTCCTCACTCCTTCCCCCTTTGTTCCATCCAAAAAGAACACCAGAGTCGCGACACCAAATCCTCTCGCTCCCCTCACCAAACCTTTAAAGCCGCTTCAAAACAGAGTTTCATTTAACCTTGCTCCTGCGCCTTCTACCCAAGTTCCAACTAATGTTGCCCCATCTGTCAAATATCCCAATTTTATCAGCTCCCATATACTAAACCCAACCACCCCGTCCTCATCTTCATCTACCAATCCCCCTGATCCAACCCCCCTCACTAATCAAGATTCCAGTTCCGCGGTGCTTGAACAACCTGTCTGTTCTTCATCCGCTCGTTCTCTTAATTCGCTTGCCCTCGATTCTTACCCGAAATACCTTAACTCATTCCTTCAACCAACTGTCAAACTCACCAAAAAATTTTCTGATATGAATGATGACAGTCGTTACGTAGTATCTCGTTTGAGAGACCGCCGCATTTATGAAAATGTTCGGCTCTACCTTGCCTACTTGCACGACAAACCCAACTCCGTTTGCATTGATGGCATAACCAAAACCAACATTATAGTTTCGATTCAACGAGAAGGTCTTCCTATTAAGCCAGTGGAATTGACGCAAATTTTCGTTCGCTACCATGAGAGTTTCGACGTCTCTTCCGATGAAGTTCATAATGATCTTTCCACGCGATCTTCGCATGTCAGCTCTAAACGTCTCTGCCACTTGCAAAGAACTCGTTCAAATTTTAAAAACTACATATTTCAGTCGCTAACAAACTAAATCCTGTATCCTCCAGTCCACAATGCCTGTCCATTTACTACCAAAATGTAGGAGGTTTGCGCTCTAAAATCTCTCTCAAATCTAATTCCGGACATTAAAAGCCTTGAGCTGTTTCCTCCAAATTTCAACGTTTTTCGAAAAGATGGATTTGAATGAACTGATAATCCCTATGGCCGAGGTGTTTTACTAGCAATCCGGAACTTTTTTCACGCAACTCCTGTTGATATTCCCCACACTGACGACTTTGAGTTAGTATGTGTCAACATTACGCTCCCCAAACGCTGTCTTTACGTACTTTGTTGTTACATTCACCCATCCCAACCAATTGAGTCTTATCGACTTGTAGCACACGCAGAGGATTTTTTGACTGATAATGCACAACCTGAAGACTGTATTATTCTAGTAGGGGATTTCAACCTCCCTCAACTTAAATCGGGGCCTTCCGACGATTCGTCTCATTTCGTCTCTCTTAATTCGTCCTCAGAAATAGAAATTTTGATGGTGGACTGCCTAACCAACTTAAGTCTATATCAGATTGGAAAACCTAACACAATGAACAGACAACTCGACCTTGTCTTCCCGTCCGATTCAGGTAACTGTGTCGTTTATAGGAATGATCATCTGCTTTCTACCCTAGACCGCCTTCATCCCCCCTTGTCAATTATATAGTCATATGAAAATGGCAACACAAGTGTCGATTCGGAAAATGCATTTTCATTTAACTTCCGAAGAACCGACTTTAACAAACTTAAAAACATCATCAGCAACATTAACTTTGACTTTATTGCTGAGACAACTAACATTGATCTTGCCCTATCAACGTTCTTTTTGCTAATTTTCTCCTGCTTTGCCCAATCGGTTCCATATACCTTCCGAAAGGACTGCATGTCAGCTCCTCCCTGGTACAGCAAGGATTTGCGCTCTCTCCGTAATTACAGAAACAAGTTGTGGCATAAATTCTTAAAGACTCGATCTGATTCCGACTTCAGTAATTATCGATTGGTATACAATCGTTTTTCTGAACTTTGTGAGCCTCTTTACCTTGAGTACCTCTACCGCATGCAATTTAACTTAGTCTTGGACCCTAAACGCTTCTACCAGTTTGTTAATACCAAAAGAAAGTCAGACGGCCACCCATCTACTCTCAAATTTCTTAGTGAATCTTCTGCCAGCCCGAAAACCATTGCAAATTTCTTTGCCTGTCATTTTAATAAATCCGTTTCTAAGGAAACAGCTGAACCCGATCCTAGTTACTTTAGCCATATGAGAAACTATCCTGAGACATCATCCATTTCGCTAAATATAACAACATCTTTGGTATCTGAAAACATTACCAAATTTAAAGATGATTTTTCATCCGGCCCTGATGGCCTTCCGGCTATTGTAATAGAAGTGTATGTTAACCATCTCGGTCCTCCCCTTGCTGCCCTATTTAACTTGTCCGTCTAAACAGGTACTTTCCCTTTCCTATGGAAAGAATCTTACATCCTACCTATCCACAAAAAAGGAAGTAAGGCCGAAGTCGATAGTTATAGGCCCATATCAAAACTCTCTTGCATACACAAACTTTTTGAAAGCATAGTCTATCAACAACTGCTTCCGTACTATAGGCCAACTATCTGTACAAATCAGCACGGTTTCATGAAAGGTAAATCAACGACCACTAACCTAACAGAGTTCGTCTCTAGGACGCTTCATGCTTTAGAAGACGGTGATGAAGCCGATTCAATTTCCACTGATTTCAGCAAGGCATTCGATAAAATTTCTCAACAACTTATCATTTTTAAACTAAAAAAACTTGGCTTTTCCCCTCATTTTGTGGCATGGACCAAATCCTATTTAGAAGACCGAGAAGACAGGGTCATCTGGTGACCCTCAGGGTAGTCACCTTGGACCAATCATCTTTATCAATTAATTCAATTTAAAATCAGTGAATTTCGTTTTTTAGAGGTTAACCCCAAATCTGAGCATTTTAATTGCCAACATATACACCACTGACTTTAATTCATTTGCATATAACGTAAATACATACTCGTAATCACAATATCAGACAGTTTAAAAAAAAACATCCGTAACACCGCAAATTCGAATAAACATACCAATGCATCCTCACCAATACCAATCAGCTTCCCTTTGTTAAAAGCTCCAAACCCGATTGACAGTAATTTATGGAAACGAATTGACGAACGCCTGAAAAGTCAAAGTGAGTCCATTTCTATTTTAATTTCCGAATCCGAAGAGCGAATCTTGGCAAAAATTGATATAAGCGAAAAACATATAACCGAAATGCAAACAAACCTAAATGCCATCTCCGAAAGGGTAACACATTGCTGCAATTGCTGACATCGAAACACTTAAAACCGATATAAAACTAATAAATAGCTCACTTTCTGATGCAATATTAACAAACGAAGCTGAGCTGTCAAATGCTATGTCCAATATTGGTAAACTGCAGCAAATGGCACAAGCTCAGGAAAATAAACTTATTGCCGCTGACGCCATTCTTTACGGAGTTGGTTTTAACACGCCCGCACTTAACAAAATTTATCGCACTGGCTCAACGGATAATCGACTGGATTCCGCGGTTTTAAGTAGTCAAATTCAATTCGTCATTTGAAAGAAATGTGACTCTTAAGAAAATCCGAACTATACTAAATCAGAACAAACTCCAACTTCAACTAAGTGATCTTGGATTTCCATCTGAAGGCACTTCACTGGTTTACCTGCGCGAAAGCCTTACCACAAAAACCAAAGTATCCTGCGTTACACGCTCGCACTGCTCCCCGCTAGCGGTTCGTTTACATCACACTTCACCAAGATGACAGCGAAGCTAAAGTTGTTAACAGCATTGAAATATTAAATAAAATTACGGGGCTACCATCATAGGATTAATTAAAATTTTTAACTTATACAACATTCCCAGATATTCCAGCTTCATTTCAAAATTTTTTTATGCTTCAAATTTGCTTAAATAAATTTTGTAATGATATATGGTATGTTTTATTTTTTATTCAATTCCTCTAGTTCTTTCCTTTAACTCCTGTCTCTTGCTCACCTTTGTAATTTCTCCTCCGTCGCCACTTCTTTCATCGCTTTGTCACTTAAATTTAATCTCTAAACATTATCGGCTTGGAATCGGTTGATTGTAGCAGGGTAGTTTCTAATGCGGGTGGTCAAGTCGTATTGAGATCCATGATTAGAGTGTTATCAAAACATAGACTGGATCTACATATTTGTCATAAAGTCTGAAGTCGAAAATAGATGAATTTCGAGACCTTTTTGTAGGCTCTGGGGTTGACGTTGTTTATATATCCGAAACATGGTTCCCTATATATCTTAAAGACAATATTTTTTATCTCGCGGGCTATAGAATTTTTCGGGCTAACAGAACAAGATGCAAAGTTGGTGGTGTGGCAATTTATATTAGCGAAAATTTTTCCTGTTCGGACTGCTTGTTTTTAGAAGTTGTTGACGAAGATGACAGACTTCTTTTAGTGGACTTATATAGACCTCATAAGTTAATAAATGCAGCACCTCTTATTTCCTTACTGGAAGAAATCGCTGTTACTTCCTCTAAAGTTGTTGTGTGTGGAGATTGGAATTCTGATTTACTTCTGGAAAGCCATTTGTTGCAAAGCATGATCACCTTAAGTCTTTTCTCCGTAAACAATTCTAATCCAACACATTTTAGCAATGAATCATGTTCACTACTCGATGTGTTTTTGTGAGTGACTTTAGAAAAGCTATTTTGTATGACCAATTGACTGCCCCAAGTTTCTCGAAACATGAACTCATCTATTTAACTTTCGGCTTTAACAAACATAGTTCACCATCTTGCTTCACTTACAAGGACTTCCGACAGTTAAATCATCTTGCACTGGACACCGACTTTCGAATCATACAATGTGAACAATTATATTATTACATGTCTTCTTCCGATGAGCAAATGAATTTTCTTCATGCAAATATTATTTTCTTATTTGGAAAGCACATCCCTTTGAAGTTCAAAACTGCAAGGACTGGGCGGCGCCCAGTTCATATGAAAAAAGGGGACCTTGCCCATGAACGATCTAGGCGATATAGACTTGATGCTTATAGAAGAGTCTGCCGGAATCTTCGGAATGAGACCGTTGCCCTTATTCGTTCCGCAAAAATAAAATTTTTCTCAAAACTACTCAGTCCGTCTCTAAGTGGAAAAGAACTTTGGAGAAACCTGCGCAGTTTAGGTCTGGGAAAACAGAAAACTCGGTTCCCTCATGGTATTGATGGTAATGCTCTCAACCAAAGATTTTTAGCCCTACCGACGACCTCAAATGACTCGCAAACTGAATTTAAAGGTTCGGATTTGATTTCCGATGATATCTCCTTACCGGGGAAAGGTTTGCCTTCTCCGGGGTAGATCAAGTTGAACTAGTTGGGAGTATACTTTCTATTAAATCTAATGCCATTAGATCAGACGGTGTTCACCCAAAATTCCTGAAAATAAAGCTTCCGTTATTGTTGCCTTTTTGTAACTTTTGCATTTAATATAATCTTGACTACTAGCGTGTTTCCTAAAATTTGGAAGAAAACTAAAATTATCCCCGTACCGAAAAATTCAGGTGGTAAAGATTATCGTCCGATATCTATACTTTCTTTCCTATCTAAAGCTTTTGAAAAAATCATAAATTAATATAGTCTTATTACTCCCAGACAATCAAGATTCAGAGCGAAGCATAGCTGTACAACAGCTCTCCTAACAGTTGTAGATGACATAAGACAGAACATCGATAAAGACCTGATAACTTTTCTCTTATTGTTGGATTTTTCTAGAGCTTTCGACACAGTCGATCACGCTCTTCTTCGGGATAAGCTTATAAAAATGTTCAACTTTTCATCCCCTTCAGCTAGACTTCCGTTTTTCAATCTTATAGCTCGAGAACAAGCCATCTTCATTAACAATGTTTTGTCTGACTTCATTGCTCTTCGTTCTGGAGTACCACAAGGTTCCATTCTCAGGCCCCTTCTGGTTTCACTGTATATTAATGAGCTGCCGTCTGCCGTTACTAGCCCCAAAATTGCTGATGATCCCCAATACCAGATAAGTTGTCCACTTGGTCTAATTGAGGACTGTGCTTAACACAGATCTAGACAATATCGCCAACTGGTTTAGAAAAAATTTCCTTTTACTGAACCCAAAGAAGTCAAAATACATTGTCATTTCCAAAAACGATGTGTCTACCTCCTGTCGTCTTTAATAATGCTATAATTGAGTATTGCACTACCGCAAAAAATCTTGGCATCATATTCCATCGAAGACTGACTTGGAGCAATCACATAAGTTTGGCAGTAGGCAATGTTTATGGCATACTTCGTTCGTTATGGGTCTCTCAGCATTACACTCCAGTGAAAATTAAAATGGTTCTTGTAAAAGCACTCATTATCCCTACGGATGTGGAGTTTACGGAAAGAGTGATGCTGTCAGTAACAGAAAGGTTAACGTAGCATATAACAATGCGGCCCGATACGTCTTTGGGGATCGTAGGTTTCTCTCATATTTCTCAAAAAGAATATGTAATATTAAATTTAACAACTTTTTAAAATATCGATCGCTAACGATGTTTTACAATATCATTCATAACATGCAGTCCCCTAACCTGTTTGATAGAATAACTTTTTGTGCTTCCGCTAGAACAGTACAAATCGTACAACCGCGCTTCTCTTGTTTGTCGTCTGAATGTCAGTGCTTTGTCTATACCATCCGAAGTGGTGAAGAAGTTTGAATTATCATATAGTTATCTTTTTCGTTTATTAATTTTTTATATGTATTACAAACCTATATACACTAATCCTTTTATTATTGAAAGCCGTTTATGTTGTTGTTCTCTCTAAATAATTTGTTTAAAACTTTACACTAGATCATAAGATGTTTCCTCTTACTGTGAAGTGAATTGAAATAGTTTTTGGTGACAGTGAAAAAGATCACCTGAGGAACTTCGAAGCAGCCTTGGTCAGACTTAAAGAAGCCAATCTAGTAGCAAACCTGGAAAAGACACACTTCATGCAACCTGAAGTGGAGTGTCTGGGATACGAAATAACTCCTGACGGAATTAAACCAGATACTAAAAAGGTTGATGGGATCCAAAAAATCAAACCCCCAGAGAATCTTAAAGAACTCAAATCATTCCTACGTTTAACATCTTATTATAGGAAATTTATTCGCGATTATGCGAAGATAGCGAAGCTCACACCTTACAAGGGGTGAGCATGCTCGAGTTAAAGCGAATGAATCCATTCGTGCTCCGATCAATTTAAATGATGAAGCACTTAGAGCTTTTAATGATTTGAAAATGCTCCTAACATCTGCATAAATTCTAGCCTTCCACGATTTTCAAAAACCATTTAATCTAACGACGGATGCCTCGAACTACGCAATAGGCGCAGTTTTATTCCAAGAGGAGGGCGGAAACAATAGACCAATCGGACTCCTGATAAGACCGAAGAGAATTATGCAACAAACGAAAAAGAGATGTTGGCTATCGTTTGGGCCCTAGATAATTTGCGATCATACCTGTACGGTGCTAAAAAGGTGCGGATTTTTACAGATCACCAACCACTAACCTTTGCGTTGGGAAATAGGCTCTTGCAGGAAGTATATTACGAAACTTTTAAACTTTAGATTAGGTTGACACACAGAATAGTAGAAGACGTTAGGAATGAAGAGCGGATTTGGCAGTTGATCAGTAAGGAATACAGGAAAGCACACAGGAATGCGAGAGAAAACAAAGAACAAATCCTAGGTAAGTACTATTTCCCCAGGTTGAACAGTCTGATCACGCGGTATACTAAGGCCTGTGAAATCTGCCAAGCCTACAGTAACTCCGCAACTCCAGAAAACTCTTGTGCCTTCTTATCCATGTAAAATTTTACCTATCGACATAATGGAAATCCAGAACGAAAAGTTTATGAGCTTTTTTACATAAAAACAAGTTCTTGATTTACCTAAGAAACAAGTTCCCGAAAATATTGCACTACTTTATAGTTGCGAGAGTGATAGTCACTGATAATGAACGAAGTTTCTTCTATTGTAATGAACTTTGTGAAGATGCTGGACATACAGACGTATCAAACACCAGTAAACCGGATTGAAGTAAGTGGACAGGTTGAAGGGTTTCACTCCATAATCCTGGAAATTTATAGATGTCTAAAGGCAGCATACAAGCACTTAAATTTGAAGGAATTTCTGAACATTGCAGTAGATATACATAATACCACAATTCATTCGGTGACAACCAAAAAGCCGTCCGATATCTTCTTTAACCGAACTTCCAGAATCTAGTAAACTTCCAAAGGCTAATAGCGATCTTAGAGCTAGACTACAGAAAAAACAGGATCTAGCCAATAAAAGGCGAAATTCTAAAAGAGCCGCACCTAAAAATTTCAAAAAAGGCAATATAATTTACACCCGCATAAAAGAATCCAAGATATGCATAAGCCACTCTATCGAAAAGAGGTGGTGGAAAAGGAAAATAAAGTAGCAGTGGTCACGACAACGGGACGCAAAATCCCTAAAGCACAAACTAAAAACGCATAACTGCACACTTACTCACACATAAAAATTTCAGGCCAACACTTATTAAGTTACTGCACACATATGATACATATATTGCACGAATTTCGCACCATGAAACAGAAATTATAATACATATATAAAGGGTGTCCAAGTTAGGTTTTCGTCCTGATAGCTGAAGATTCCTAAATTTATGGCAAACAAAAAATTTTATCGCAGAGGGGGTTGTATTTTCACCCCCCTCCAAGTTATAGCCCGTTAAAATAAAGAACCTCTGATTTCGAGATAAAATTTCTTAAACGGCCGTAGCTTTCTAACGCATTCAGCTTCAGAAACTGTTGTTCATATTTTTGAAAGAGAATTTCAGTGTGCATAAAATACTAAAATTTCGTCGAGTTTGATAAACACGAGCCAAAATTATGGCATTTTAAAGCTAACAATTTGAAAAAACGTTGGACCGATTTCATCAGCAAAATGCATTTGCCACGAAATTTTCAACTCTTAGATCAACTTTTTTTATCAAAACTTTTATCTTCTCTTCATTATCTACGATTTTTATGTATGACTTTTCCACCTACGAACAACGAAAGGTATTGCAAACCAATATTTTATTCAGGCAAATGGGTCACAAAATAAATAGTGTGTTCAAATAAAAAACAATTTACTAAAAGCTGTCAGTTAACAGGTAAAACAAAGTTGGAGAATTAAGTCAATGGTAAATTTTCCGCTATTTTGTGGAATAGTTTTATTTAATTAGGTGGCAACTTTTGAAATGTGCCGGTGTTACTTTATTTACTGGTTAAGAGTGAACGAGTAAAGTGTTTAGCAAACGTTTAAGAAAAAATGTTTTCGATTCGGGAATACGCCGATATAATTTTCGTTTACGGTTTCTTTAATGAGGATGCAGAGTTAGCTAGATTAGAGTACCAACGTCGATATTCCAGACGGGGGATCCCTTCCAGGCCAACCTCATCGCCTTTCAACCGTCGGCTCAGCATATGGGTAAAGAAGAGAAAGATTGTCTAATATAACAGCAGCAGAAGAGGAAGAAAGAATTTTAAATGCAGCCATCTATTAGCACCAGAAGGCTTGCAGCACAGTTGCAAAATCTAAGAACTACAATCCATAGAGTTCTTCAAGCCAACCGCGTTTACCCCTTTGATTATACGCCCGTACAGGAACTTTTGGCAGGGGACTTCCAAAAAAGGATTGAATTTTGCCAATGGCTGCTGCATCAACAAGATTAGAATGAGCAGTTTATTCAAAAAATTTTATGGACTGACTAAGCCCAGTTTACGAGAATGGGCATTACCAACCAACAAAATTCCCACTTTTGGGCAGTGTCTAATCCTCACTTAACACGAACAACATCTTCTAAAAGGTAAAGCTTCAGTTGAAGTGCGGATGTTTTTCTTAACTGTATACCATTTTAAAGAAGATTTAGCGTGAATGTCTGGGCCGACATATTGGGTAGTACTTTAATCTGGCCATTCATACTTCCATAATCGGATAATTTTTGTAAAACATACAAAACCAACTTTGTACATATGAATCGGAGTTTGTATTGTGCTTAACGAGAGTACGGCCGTGTTTTTTTATCGCTCTGTTAATTTGAGTTCTTCTTGCTAATTTAATAGTTTTAATTTAATTTAAAACTATAAAAAACAAGTTTTAAGCCATCTATAGAATTTGGAGTCTTCATCAAATCCCATTTCCCCTTAGTTTGTTTTTACTGCTTTTGTCTCTCTGTTCTTATTCTCTTCAAATTATCTAACATGAATAAGTGCAGGCATTCCGGTAAAAATCTTCCAATCGATGGGGATTTCGCGATATATCTCGGATGTAACTTTAATTGCACTACATTAACAGAAAAGGCAAGGAGGACGATGAAGAGAATCATGGAGATGCCAGATTTGTAGAACTGGTACGAGTGGAGAAAATCAAAATACTGTTGCACTTGTCCCAGACAATATATCGACTCACAAGTCATTAAGACCTACACCAGCGCCAGACTTTTAAAACAAAAAGAGACCCCGACCTGGAATTATAAACAGTCCCGTTGACACCAACACATTAAATGACGACAACACAGCTGTTCTTCAAGAGCTCAAACAGCTGAGAGCCGAAATAAGAGAAATCGCAAGAAGCTGCGATTTGGTTGGGAAGAAGTACGACGATATTAATACAAACATAATAAAAAGCAAGAAACTCATGGAAAGTATGATGAAAGAAATTTCTGAACTTAAAGAAAGCAACAAGAAAAAAGATGAAATTATTGAATCCATGCAATTACAAATTAACACAATGGAACAACTAATGCTTAAATATAATGTAGAGATAAAAAATATCCCACCCACAGCTAACGAAAATCTTAGGGAAATAGTGAAAGCAATAGTTAAAGCAATAGGCAAAACAATAAATTATCACATAAATGATGAAATCACAGACGTATATAGAACCTGAAAACGTATATAGAACAAAAAACGCTAATAGATCTTCAATAATCGCATCATTTTCTTCGCATATTAGTAAGACCACCTTCGCCAAATATGTACGATCAACTCGTTCTATTGCATTAAGGAAGGTCATGGGAAACTGCGGTAATTCGAATGGAACCGTAATCGATGCCATCGTCTATATCAACAATCAGCTGACCACACAAAACAAACATCTTCTGTGGATGGCGAAACAGAAGGCTAAGAAAGAAAATTGGAGATATTTATGGGAGAATGCAGGAAGTGTATTAGTACGGCGAAACGAAAGCACTCCGGCGATTGTAATCGGTACTATTAACGACGTGAGTAGAATTACCCATTCATAAATGTAACTACACATGTAAATTGTATGTGTAATATAGAAAAATGAAAATGTTTATGAATATGAAAAACACAAACAGAAACGATAGATTATTAGATAAAGCAGAGGTGGTGGCATCGCAATGTTCATAAAAGATGAAATAGAATATGATTCACCAATTAATGTGAACAGTATATCTTATCAATGCATGATGGTAAAAATAAAAGAAAAAATGAAAACAACATATGTTAGTGCAGTATATAGACCACCAGGCTTTAGCATCAAGGAGTTTATCAACGAAATGGGAACTATCGTATCACAACAAACACGAAATAAAAAATTGGATATTTTGGTTATGGGTGACATTTACATCAATATCCGTAATACTAACAAAACTCATGTGAAGGACTACTTGGAAATGTTGGCAGCAAATGGGTTATCAACGAGAACACAAGGATAGATCCCTGCTGCGGGACAGCGACATTAATTGACCTCATTGCAGTAAGCATTCCAGACAATCCAATTTTATCAGCACTAATCGAAAGTGATATTTCGGATCACTACCCAATTTTATATGGCACCCTATCACCAAGTACGACTAACGTAAAAGAAGTCAATACGTCGTATGTATTGTATATTCGAAACAATTTGGTAGATATGTATAAACGCTCTACAAACTGGAAAGAGCCCTTAGGTGAAGATGACGTTAACGAAATATACCGAAAATTCACGATCAAGATGCAAGACATTTACGAAAGATCTACTAAACGTAGGCAAAATTCATGGACCTCCGCCGACATTCGTCTAAAATGTAAGCACAGAAATGAACTGTACAGAAGGTGAAAAAACAACAGGCTCAACCAATCCTACGAAAACAACTATAAGGGCTTTAGGAATAAATTAAATAAAAAATTTTAAATATAAAAATCGAATTTTTATAAAAATAAAAGGATCCTCGAAAAACATGGGCCTAAATCAATAATATTATTAGTCGTTCATAGACCTCCGCGGAGTTTAAACGTGTTTCGACTTAAAAGTGAGAAGTGACGCTTAAGTAAAATATTAAACAGATTGGATTTAGGCTCCAATTAGCGCAGAGATAGTGTGTTCGCTTGAGACTGCAAAGGTTGTGGGTTCGACTCCGGGTAGTCGGTAGACATTTTTTTTTTTTTTTATTTTTTAAATAAAAATAGTCGGTAGACATTTTTTTATTTTTTATTTTTTAAATAAAAATAAGTATACATTTAAAATGTGGTATTAGATTAACATCACGTGATGAATTCTGGTGAGCGGTCCGCTATACCTATAGCGGGATCTGCTGAAATGCCAGGTGAGGCTTCGAGTGGTTCGAGCCAAACGCCAAAGACAAAGAGAAGGAGGAAACTACCAACGACCACTGTAACGCTGCTTGGCGGAGTGAGGGAAGGGAACAACTTCGCTTCATTGGCCGCAAGCGAATCTGATGATGAAGAGGAAGAAATAGAGGCCATAAGTAGCAGCATCAAATGCTACAGCAAAGAGTGGTGGCCATAAAAGAAAAGCAAATGGTAAGAAGGAAGAGGGTAAGGACGGAGCGTCCGATAGGACGCAGCTCTCGTGCGTGTTATGTGGGAACTATCGGGGTTGTCCTAAGTTCGCTGACATTAAAAAATCAAAACTGGCTCAGCAGCAGAAGGTGGAGGTCAAACGTTCACCTGTTAGGTTTCAAACACCAGCCGTCACGTCCTAAATTCCTTACGCCCAAATGGCGGCAGGTAGGTTGGCTACGGTACAGCAAACGACTGTTGTTTCTCCGGCGCCAATGCCGAGAACAACGGAAGCTGCACCTAACATGCTGGCCATCTTGCTCGCAATCCAAGGGCAGATGGCTCAGCTGCAAAAACAGGTGCAAGAATAAGCCAAGCGGGTGGACCAGATCTACGCGCTGCTGCCGGGCCTAACGCAACACATGTCGTAATGGGTACGCACATGGTGGAGCAATCTTTGAAGGTCCTTGCGGTGAATGTTAATTCACTGATTATTTATATTCCGCTCCGCAGTGGAAAGCGGCTGTACTTGGCCTCTATTTATGAGACTTCACAATCCACTTTATTTATTACAGAGCTCGACACTCTTTATCGACTTCTGAGGCTGGAATCGGCGGAGAATTATTTTATAATCGGTGGGGATTTCAACGCTAAACACAGAGATTGGGGAAATACTGTGCCAAATAATAGAGGGAACCTACTACTCGATTGGTGAGGTCAGCACGATGTCATGTACAGACTCGGTCTTAAAGCGACGGATAACCCGTCGTTTCCCAGAGGCGGGTCCTATTTGGATCTACTGCTGTATGACGAACGTATACGACTGACAGATACGAATTTACAAACGCTAAACTGTCTGCGCACATTCGTGTATGACAGTGACCATTGCGGTTTTAGCACCGAAATAACAGTTCCCAACGAAATTGCGGAATTGGAGGAGTTTGTCCAAAGATATTCTTACAACTAAAGTAAGACTCGATGGACACGCTTCTCCACAACCATAACAAGAGCACTCACCTCGAACACGCTCCACCGCCCACTGTCCAATAGGAATTTGTCAAACGAGGAGATCGTCAAGTATCTAAAACAAATGGACGAGACAATTAAAGAAACTATGGACGCTACAATACCGCGGTATCGACATACGACTAACGAAGACCTGTTCCGCAATCCTACTATTGACACACTGCACCGACAGAAAAGTAGACTTCTGTCAAGACTCAAAAACTTGTACAGACAGTTAATTGATAGACAAGACCCGGAGATTAGGACACTGAAGTCGTCGATTAAAAATATTCAAACGTTAATAAAAGAGAATTACAGAATTTCTGTAAGTTCGTATTGGAACAACAGGGTTCGGGCTGTAAACACCAGCAATCCGAATATGTTCCCGCAAATAAATAAACTATTTCGGAGAAAAAATTAAAACGACCTTCAGTGTCTTAAAATAGCCCGGACAACAGACAACGAACGGTTACTGACAATAGCAGGTATTGATCCAAATGAGGCAGCTGATGATGACGACTTCTTTGTGATCGAGGATCCACAGGAGAAGGTTGAGGACATAGGGGCGACTTTCCAGGAAATATACAAGGCCACTGATACCATTGGCCCTAATTATGACCTGGACAATCGCGTCTTGGTGCACGACCTCTACATTCGAAATGAAGTAGAGAACTGGCGATCCGAGGGCTCTGTTTTCACCCAGTTCAGCGACGAAAATATGGCAAATAATGTCATTACCTTCCTTTCGAAGGAAGAGCTCCATGAGATCTTCGACACAATCAAAGGCTAAGAAATCAGTGGGGACCGATGATATTCCCCGAACATCAAGCTTCGACATCTTCCTCTAAAAGCGGTGGACATTTACACCACCCTGTTTAATAATGCAATGGATAATGCACATTATCCAGCGCATTAGAAGACGGCGGTGGTTCAACCTATCCCCAAACAGGGAAAGGATATATCCAACCCGCCGAATCTCCGGTCGGTAAGTCTTTTTCCGAATATCAGTAAGGTGTTTGAAAAAGTAATCAATAGAGCTCTGTCTAGGTAGGTTGAGGACAAACATATAGTTCCGGATAATAAATTCGGTTTTAAGGCGGGACATGATATCTCACATGCCGCGTCTAAACTGGTGTCCGATATCCAATGGAATATAGGCAAAAACCAAAATACTGGTGCCTACCTTGTTGACTTGGAGAAGGCCTTCGACACCGTATGGTTAGAGGGTCTTTTCTATAAGCTGACTAGGCTGGGAATCAGTAAACCACTCTTGTATATTCTTTATAATATGACCAACAGGCAGTCCAGCGTCAAAAATGATGATGTGACTTCTGTTGAAATATTTCAAATTAAAAATGGTCTTCAGCAAGGCGTGGTCAATTCGCCGATCCTATTCAACATTTATACAAGCGATTTGATAGGTTCACTTCCCCATACTATTGCGTACGCAGTTTGATAGCGTACAGAACAGGTCCAAAAATCGAGGTCATTAATACACTCTTGCAGCGTGACTTCGATAAGATAAGACGATTTTGCGAGGACTGGAAGTTGAAAATCAACTTTCAGAAGTCGGAAACCATTCTCTTTAGGACGCCGTTGTCTGGAGCCTCTAGGGATACCAGAAAAAATTGGCGAAAGTTCTCGATCATTGGACAACACGAACAGCCTCTTGCCTGTCGAAATGTAGTCAGATACCTTGGGATCTGCCTAGATTAGTTCTGTGTTTTGACAAAAATGTAGATGTTGCTCTGGCCAGAGACAAAGAGACTGTTTCATAGCAGCCAACTCGATGAGAGGGTAAAGGTAATCTTCTCCATGGCCCTTAACAGGCACAGGCTGGTAGTTGGGTATCCCGTGTGGTTCAATGCACGAGCAAGCTTAATGGAAAAGATTCTGGTGTTTGAGAGGGCTTGCCTTCGCTTGTACAGAACACCACAGTCGGAATACAAAAAATTTTATCGTAATGAGGTCCTTTACAACAGAGCGAACCTAATACGAGTGGACAACTTCGTAATTAAGCTGACTCGAAGGCACATTGCAAGATCAATGACCTCGACGCATAACCTGATACCTTTACCACGAGAGTGTGCGCTCTGACGGCTTCGCTCCACCGGAAGCACTCCTCTACCTAGATCAGATAGGGTTGATCCAGGATAGATCAGTGGTCCTGTTAATCTTCCATGTCGGTCGGAAAGCTGGGGACAGGCGACTCAACTACAACATAGACGTGGCACACGGCAGTGTGGATCGTCTCAGGTTCAGTAGGGCGGTGGGGAATCGCGATAAGAGGAATGTCGTTCGGCAGCACCAGCATTTCTGCTGGTTGAATGATGGAGAAGATGCTTCGTCGTCGTTTCCGTCAATTACGGACCAGCCTCACTAATGAGGCAGAGCTGACCAATCTATTTGCTCTGTGAATAGCGATGGCCAGCTTACATAGGTTTAGGTTAGCATTTAAGAAATATATACTTATATTAGTATATACCTTTGTATATACTAATACATGTATATAATTGTGTATGTATAATATCTATGTGTGTGTATTGTGTATGTAGGTTAGGTAGACTAAGGTTTATTTTAAGTTAGATATTAAGTTTTTTTATAAAAAATTAAGTTCATATGCTAAGTTTTTGTTAACAATTTTTAGCTTTAAGTATACAAATATTTCAATAAAATGTAAACAAAGTCGAAAGACATAGATATAAGAATTTAGAATAGCTTAGAGTCCCTGTGTGGGGCCAGTAAGTTAATATAAGATTGTTAAGTAATTTTAAGCTAGAATTTAAACATTTTTTGTTAGTATGTAAAGGTTTAATGATTAATATAGTGAAATGTATTTAAAACTAAAACTAAAACTAATCTGGTTCGGTAAACCAACTCTGAATTTCTACTTCACAGCTGTGCTTAATAACGTAGGTGATTGTGTTTTTGTGTATGTCTTTCTTTATAATAACGAGGGAATTTAGAGTGGATATTGCCAATATACGCGGGCTAAAAAGTAATCACTTTTCTGCGAACGTCCACATCTGTAAATATAGAACAGCTGTTTTGACACTTAGTGAAACACAGGTAGATCCCCGCCCACGCCTCTCAGGTCACTCTGATCTGAAGCTACCTGGATACGAACTAGTGCCATTATTCTTCTCTTGCCATTCATCTTGCCATTGAAATTCCATCTCCGTAAGCAAATTATCCACTACTGCTTTATTTACAGAAGTCACAAACTGGACTGCAACTCCACCTTTAAGGAGTTTGATGCGCTGTCTGACTCCATACAAAGAATTGTACCCCTGTATCTTCATACTGAAATCGTTGTTACGGGCGATTTCAGTATACACAATTCTGGGTGGCTTCGACATTCTGGACAGACAACACAGCTCACGAAATATCTCGAAACACGAAAACTTCTTAATGACCGGCAGTACGGTTTTCGGACCAACAGTCCACTGGTGATCTGATGGCATGTCTCACCGAAAAGTGGAACCAAAGCGTACATCAATCTGGTGGAAGCGAGATAGTTGCACTTGATAATTCTAAGGCATTTGACAGAGTTTGGCATCAGGCTCTTTTGTCGGAAATGCGTGCTTGTGGGATCGACGGCTCTCTTCTTCAATGGATTAGAAATTACTTTTCAGAACGTTCAATTCAAGTTGTCTTGGATGGTTTCAAGTCTGATATTCACAAAATAAATGCTGTTGTGCCCCAGGGATCCGTTCTATCTCCAACACTCTTTCTAAGTTTCATTAACGATCTCTTGTCTGCTACTTCTAATCCAATATATTCCCTTGCTGACGGCAGTACTCTCTGCTTTTCATATTAGTTTCCGGACTCACGCCCCTGCTCTTCGGCTGTAGAACGGGAACGGCAGCTTATGTTAAGCTCATTAAATTCTGATATTAACAGCATAACTAATTGGGGAACCACTAACAGAGTAGAATTTTATGCTTCCAAAACGCAATTCTGTTTGCTTTCGTTAAAGCTAAATTTAAACACCCAGCCACTATCTATGAATCGCACTTGCATCCTCGCGACCGATAAACTTTCCATTCTCGGTATGTATGTCAATGACAACCTTCGTTGGAATGACCACGTATTCGGTGTCGTCAAAAATGCAGCGAAATGTCTAAATTTCCTCAAGTGATGTAAGAAATACTTTACCTCCTCTGATCTGGCCCGAATATAGAAGGCGTCTATCCGCCTGAAATTGGAGTACTATACCCAAATCTGGTCAGATGCACCAAAAACATTTCTACACATGCTAGATAGGATTCAAAACCGTGCAATAAAACTCATAGGTTATACTAATACCACTCAAACAATGCACACAATCGAACACCGACGTAATGTCTCGTGTCTCACGTTGTTTTATCGATATTTCCACCAACAATGCTCCAGTAGCATTCCGCCCCTTCAAACTTTTTACCGTAACACTCATCAAGCTATGAATGCTCATCAGTATACCTTCAAGCTTACTTTCGGACGACCCTGCCTAGGTCTTTATTTCCTAGCCATTATAACCTTCAAATATCTTAAACCAGCGTTCACCGGTACCTCTCTTTCTAACCTCCCTGATTTTCCTTCGCCCGGGCTGTGTGCAGGCATTTTAAGAGTATTAAATCCCTTGAGCGCGGATGTTGTTCACCATACGATGCAGCACAAATTGAGACAGCAGTCGCCCGTGATATCAAATGAGTAGGAAACTCTACTTCAATTATTTATATCTGTCAAAAATTATTGTGCAATTATTCAAGCCATAGGTCTCGCAGACTACTTACATGATCCGATGATACTATCTGACCTGGTGTGTAAGCTGCCGAGTAACCTAAAACTGATTTGGGGCCGCTATCAAATGACTTTGACGCGCCTCAATGTTGGGAGATTTGACAAATGGCTATTTGCCCTCGCTATAGTTCAAATATGGTCGAACTAAGCAGAAGTTCAATTCCACAGCAATATTACTGTTCAAAATGCAGCGAACATTATTATCTTGCTGACTGACGCAGATTTCGTGCTTTGACTATACAGGAGCGATGGAGTTTTGTGCGAGGAAATGGGCTTTGTCTTCGTTATTTCAAGAAGCATCAACTGGGGCGATGTAACTCGAAAAACCTTGTGTGGTAAATGGCTGTAAGATGTCACATCATAGATTCTTAAAGGGGGAGGAGTTAACGGACGGCGATCCCACAAGCTGAAAGACGAGAAGTCACCTTGACTTCACATATGCGCTTGCGTACATTACATTTCACCACCTGTCGTAAATTGCTGTAACACGAAGCGTATGACAGAAACAAATAATCGTTTCCCACAACTAAATCTAGGAAACTGCCGATGCAACCAAAAACCCTTGCACGCGCTATAAACACCATACGTAATACGAAGGTGTAAACTAGGATAAGTTAAGACTTTAGGTTTAGTGCTAAAAATATATTATATAATTGTATTTTATTTTGAGTGACGTGTTTTGTTGTACATTTTACTCATTTTACAGGTGCCTTTGTTTGGCTTCTGTGTTAACAGAAATTGTTTATTTATCTTTTTTAATCTTTTATTTGTTTTGTATATTTTTATTTTATTTGGTTTATAATTATTGTGTTGAAAATGAAATATGTATTTTTATTGGTGATTTAATTAAATATATTTCTCTTAGTTATTGTATTTTTGTAGTATACGAGTATTGTGTTTTGATTGACTCCAATATATTGTATATACTCGTATATGTGTAGTGCAAAATGATTGCGGTGGATAATATTTGTTTATATGCGAGAGAAATTGTATGATATATTTTGATTATTACTTTTAATTTTAAATTTACTGATTTACTTATTGTACTTAAAGTCTTTTGATAACTCTCTGTACCAGCCAGCGTTGCTTTTGTTGCCAGTGGATGGGTCTTCTGTTATTCAATTATACATCGCGCTGTTCACAGTACTACAAATCCACGTTTGTTCGGTCTGGCCAAGTCGTCTTATAGCAGAACTTCACACATTTTTGATCTGCGGTGTCAGATTGTTTTAATTCCCGCAACCCTCTCTAGCCTCCAGAACCTTTCGATAGCGTTACTTAATGATTGCTTTGCAGATTCCGCATGTAATTTAATTTAGGCTTGATTGTATTCTGCTTATGATAGTTTTGAATAAGTCTTTATTTGGCTTGGTAGTATTCCAATCATTTCTATTTTGGCGGCCCATCGTTTCTTCAAATTTGTATTAGTAATATAATTTTACTCCTAAAATTATGCATCGTTTTTGATTAATTTTGTACTATTATACAATATAACATAATTTATAATATGTTATAATAAGGGCTCAGTGGTTATTTTGCTCCATGGCTGGCATCCTACATTTAATGGGGAGACTAAGTTCTTAGTGGAAGTTGCCTTGATGTTGATTTTTAGTCAACTACTCGTCTTACTAGATTTTCGTTGACTGAAAAAATGGATGATATGGCTTTCGGGCGAGGCTGGGATTTGAACACCGAACCTTCCGATTTGGAAGCCAGTCCACTACCACTTGAGCCACCGCCACCCACTACTACATGCTACTACTCTTTTTATATCTATTCCTCTACCTTTCTGTTTCTTTCTCTAGTGTGGCGTTGTTTTGTGATATACTATTTCCTGTCTTTCCCTATGCTTTACAGGAGTTTTCGCTGTAGTTTTTGTTGGAGAAGATAGAATTGGTATATCTTTTAAATTTCCCGCAAAAGTTATACCAATCGATATACTTTTTTGAATTATAAAATTTTTGCGAAATAAAGCTCATAAAAACTGTTGTTCAAAAAGCCTATAAAAACCTCGCAAGAAATAAAGAGTTTTTTTTCTTTGTACAACCACACTGGTGGAAGCCTCGCTTTTTCATTTTTCGCTATCGCTCGTTTCGCTTGTTTTGCTCGTTTGTCATGGTGGCGGGTTGCACAATTTTCAATATATCATATACTCGTAGTTTAAATCAACCCGAATAAAATGTATTCCTGATACGAGGAAAAGATATTCGAGGTTGACGATCAAAAAGGGCGGTTTGGTCGTTCATTTTGGCGCCCAAGTTTCCGAACCCCGGTAAAAACAAAAAAAAGGGTGCAATCCAGTGACACAATTGTTCGCATAGCAAAAAACAAAAACCTAGAACTAAACACAAAAGACTGCATATAGAACACATAAAAAAGACAAGTTTGTGAAAGAACTTTTGCCACTTCGGTTTCGGTTCGGTCTCGCGATTGCAAAGTGCAAAGAAGTCAGAGACAGAGAATACAAAGAAGACACCTACCAACCAACACCAAGAAACCAACATCCATTCAACTCAGAAGCAATTGGTAGAGAAGTATAACCTCCCAATCCAGGTATGAAAAAATAAGTCTAGTCTATCAGTCTATCGAACGTGCGCTATCAATTCAACAAAAATCAAAGATTTCCAACAATAGTCCTAAATCTAAAAAAAAACTTGTTCTTAATCGTCCATGCTAACGCAAGAAAGTTAAAGTTGTAATCCACAAAAGATCTTACGATACACAAATTTGTCGCCAATTTCTCCAACGTAACTCTTTCGCCTCTCGTATCAAAAAGCTTTTCGATACTTCCTCTCACGCAACTCTTTCGTCTTTCGCTCCAAGAAGCTTCGCTCATTTGTCTATAAAAAAATTGTACCCAATTTCGTAAAAGCTTTCTCCTGCATTAATCTTAATTTCGCCCATTCCCCATCACTCAACACAAATTCTCGTCATCGCCGGAGAGTCAGCTACATCGATCGTATGCAGAAGAATAGCTTTCAAATCAATGTTATTATTCATCAAATTAAATTTTAAGCAATTTTATATTCAATTTATTGGTTTAAATAACCAATGATAATCCATAAATCAATACAATAATTTCCTAATTCATCGGATAAGCAGAAATTTTTGGCTGTTTTCTCAGCGGCAAAAAATTTATTGATTTTCATTCAGTTACTGTCGCATCAGGTGCCTTTGAGTTTATTGTTGAATTGCATCAATTAAATTACATACGTAAATATGCCGGATGAAGTGAAGTGAAGAGTTAAAACAGCTGCGCTCATCAACCAAGGGCAGTATTAGTCGAATTAGGAATATAGTAGACACAAACCGAATTGGAATGTCGTTTGGTTATTGTAGAATCGTACTTTAAACAACTTTTAGCGTATCAAACTAGTGCCATTTGAAAAAAGTCGAGATTTAGAAGACTTTATATCTCCACAAAAACCAAAATTCTTTCTCTTTTGGGATCTAATCGACGTCTTGGTGTTGTGGAGTCAACTTTTTCTCTCCCACATTCAGTTAATCATTTACCAAAGTTAAAGTTATCTCGATTTAATGGTAAATATTCTGAATACAAGAATTTTATTCATTCGTTTACTACTTTGGTGGACAGCGACCCATCGTTAACAAAAATAGAAAAATTCAACCACTTATTGTCATGTTTAAGTGATAAAGCATTAGGAACAGTTGGAGCGTTTCAGGTTACTGAGGAGACCTATCCAAAGGCTATCGCATCATTCAAGGAAAGATACGACAATAACTGTTTAATCTTTTTAGAGTACATTTCAGAGCTGTTCGAGTTACCGAAGGTTCAAAAGTCGTCTGCCAATGCCTTGCGAAGCTTAGTAGACAATATTTCAGCTCTCTACAATTCGCTTCAATCAATAGGTTCTTCTGAGGATATATGAAATGCAGTTATTATATATATCGCAATCTTGAAACTCGACTCTGAGTCTCAGTCAAAATGGGATGAATTATACAACCCTGCCTAAGTGGTCTGAGTTCGCCAATATACACAGCAAAAGATGTCAATATCTTGAAGCGAGGGAAAGTAAAGAAGTTTGATCGGAACCAACTTGTCGAAGTTTGAACAGGCCGCATCAAAATTATCGTTCCCAAACATCATTGACTATGACTCAACGGTCTTGTGTTTTTTGTAGCGATGGTAGCCATTCTATCTCAAGTTGTTCCAACTTCAATACTCTTTCTGTCAAGGATCGATTCGAAAACGCTAAAAACCAGGGTTTTGTCTTAATTGTCTAGGAAAGAGTCATGGTCTAGCAAAATGTCCATCAACATATAGATGTAAGAACTGCAAACAACCTCATCACACTTTCTTACACCGGACACAACCCAACGAGAGCACTGGAAGGAACGACGACATTTCTAGGTCACGCAATATGGACAGAAGTGACGGACCATCCACATCAACAGCAGTTCACACAACAGTTGAAAATACAAGGGCTCAAAACACGCAAGTTATACCGGCGACGGCATTGGTTCTTGTTCAGGATTCGTCAGGTAGCTTCCAAACAGGTAGGGTTCTACTTGACTCAGGCTCGCAGGTTAACCTCGTTAATGAAAGATTCGCAAATAGTCTTCATCTCAAGAAGGAGAGAAAACGAGTAGACATTGCTGGAATTGGAGTTAGTGAGACAAAAATTAATTTCCAAACGCAGACAACGATTCGCTCGAGGTACAACAATTCCGAGTTGTCTCTAGAATTGCTCGTTGCTCCATCTCTAACCGGATATCAGCCAGAAAAAACGTTAAATGTGAGGAACTGGAACATGACATGTAATCTGGAGTTGGCAGGCGAACACTTCAATCAACCATCATCGATAGACTTGCTTTTGGGTGCTGAAACATTCTTCGAATTGCTGCAGACAGGGCAAGTTAAGCTCGCCAAAGGACTTCCAACGCTATAAAGGACGTTATTGGGCTGGATAGTGTCGGGCAGATACAAAACAACGGTAGAGAAGGACAATTAATCTTGTTGCATAAGTTTGTTGAGGGAAGACAACTTGGAGCACTATGTTGAAAAATTCTGGCAATTGGGGACGTTCAAGGACGCAAATCAAACTGGACAGAGAAGTGGCAGGAGCGCAACAGTTTTTTCAAGCAAACTTTTGAAATTTTATCCAGTGGTCGACTGATGGTTAGAATTCCTTTTAAAAAAGATCCGAGCTGTTAAGCTGTTACGACATTGCATTTAAAAGGTTTTTATCACTTGAACGCAGGCTGTCCAAAAACGATTTGCTACGGTCTCTGTATGTAGCATTTCTCAAAGTATTTGAGTCTTTAGGTCACATGACTCTGGTAAAGGAACCTCATTTAAACGAACCACATTATTATATGCCTCATCAATGCGTAGTTAGACCAGATAGTATTTCAACAAAATTAAAAGTAGTCGTCGATGCATCCTGCCGTACATCTTCGCAAATTTTGCTTAACGGAATTTTAATGGTTGGTCCAACAATTCAGGACGATCTTTTTAACATCCTTCTTCGATTTCGCTTGCATCGGTATGCTATTACTGCAGACATTATAAAAATGTACTGGCAATTCCTGATTCACCCGTCTGATCGTCGATTTTAATACATTTTGTGGAGGGAGAACGAGACAATTCCGGTCCAAACCTATCAGTTAAATACGGTGACATATGGTACGTCTTCGGCTCCGTATCTAGCCATTCGTAGTCTTGCTTACTTGAGTGAGCAAAGTAGCAACAGTTATCCATTGGGTTTCCGTGTTCTGAACACGGATTTTTACGTAGATGACATGCTGACCGGAGATGATAATCTAGAAGTCGTATTGCAAATAAGAGAAGTGGTTTCGAAAATATTGAAATCATCGGGGTTAGAATTGGCTAAATGGAATAGCAACTGTCCCGCGATCGTTCAGACTTCAAATCGTGAAAAAAAGGAGATTTATCTCACGGAATCTAATCTCACAAGCACATTGGGAATCGCTTGGAACTTTGCTACTGACGAGTTTAATTTTTCGTACAAACCACATCGGTATATAAGTACACAAAAAGATCAATCCTTTCGTTAGCTTCGCCGCTGTTTAACCATAAGGACTGAAATGAATAAAATTTGGAAACCTCAAACCAAAAAAAAAAAATTTTCATAACTCATGTAAATTTTTTTTATTCGCCTTAAAACTCTGTTTTAATTAAATTCATTCACAATTACAAAAAATAAAAAAAATTATTTGGGTTCCCATTCTTTCCTCAACTTTCTTTCTTTCTTTCTTTCTTTCGAAAGACCTTCATAAGGTTGGTGACAGTAACATCCGTGATCTTTTTGGACGCTCTTTTCCATTTAGTACTAAATCTTTTACGTCCTTTGCACACTGCTCACTTTTCCTCAATTTAGGTTTGACCAAAGCCCAATACCTTTCAATGGGACGACACTGTGGAACAGTGGGTGGATTCATGTCTTTTGGGACAAAGTCGACATTTTTAGCAACAAGAAAGCTCAACGTCGCATGAGCATAGTGAGCTGGAGCTAAATCTGGCCAAATAATGTTGAACCCTCGTGTTTGTTTAAGAAAGGAATCAACCGTTGTTTTAGGCACTCGTTAATGTACACGTCTCCATTAATTGTTCCCGTTGTAATAAACGATGAGCTTCTGCATCCACATTGGCAAATGGCCTGCCAACGAGATATTTTGACCCGAATTTTTCCATCCCAATCGATGTTGTTGATTGCGCACCTGGAAGAGTAGTAAAGTCGGCTTTGACATAAGTTTCGTCATCCACAACCAAGCACGTTTTCTTATTGCCGATCAACTCGTGTAGCTTTCGGGCTCGTGTTTTTATGACTTTTTTTTGTTTTTCAGTAACTTTTGGTATTTTTTGTTTTTTTCCTGTTTTTAGACCGTTACGTTTTTTAGATCTTTGTACCACTGTTTGGTTGGTATTACATTTCCGAGCAAAATTTCTGGGTGACATAGTCCGGTTTTTTACGATGGTACCCACTATTTTCCTGTCCAAATTTGTATCATGTGCTCCACTTTTAGCTCCACTTTTCTGTTTTCGCTTAACTGCCAACGTCTCCAAATATCGTTTAATAACAGAATCCACTGTACTGCGTGCTATGTTTAAATTTTTTGCGATGAAATGGTTTGGACGCGAAGTATTTTCGAGCCATTTGTCGACGATCTTTTTACGGCGTTCCTCTTGACTCATATTTTATAAATATTTTAAACCGCTCCGAACTAAAATCAATAACAAACTGAAACTAGAGAATATACAGGCTAATTTGGATACAAAATGTTTTGTTCGTTTGTCATGGTTGCGGGTTGCACAATTTTCAATATACCATATGCTCGTAGTTTAAATCAAACCGAATAAGACGTATTCCTGACACGAGGAAAAGATATTCGAGGTTGACGATCAAATAGGTCGGTTTGATCGTTCAGTTTCATTAGCTATGTTTTTTAATGATCGTATTTTCTCAGTGAGTAATGAAATGTATTTTGAATTTTGTCTGCATGATAGTTTAATGTTGGATGTTATTTAAATTTTTTTTCCTTTGTGAATTTTACTTGCACTGTTCTTGGTTAATTTTGTCAAAAATTTTTTTAGTTCTTGACCGGGTTTGTCTGGGATTGCTCTTAATCTCTCTCTCTTCCGGAGACTGGGACAGTTATTGTACTTCTCCGCATATTTCATTGTGGTTGAGTCTGCTGAGAAAACCGGCGGTTACGTTGTCCTTGCTTTTTAAGCATTCTATTCCAAATTTATATTCTCCTAGTTTGAGTAGCATAGTTGTCTAGGACTTATATCCTTGCCTTTGTGTTTAGTATGGAGCCATTTTATTGGTTGATGCGGTCATCAAGTCAAACTTTCTTTCATAAATGTATGTTCTATAATAACTTGTTGTCCATATTATATAAAGTACGAGTAGTTCCTTTTTAATGATTGAGTAGTTTCTTTGACTGTATTTAATATTCTGGATGCATAAAATATGGGTTGTCCTTCATGTTCGAGTACTGCACCAATAGTAAGGTTGTTCTCATCGAGTGCTAATTTAAAACATTAAAATATATTATAAAATCGATGTCGTTTATATGGATTCAGTTTTTCAGTTTTCGGTAGCTCGATGTTGTGTATTTTTTTTATTTTTTTCGGAATTGAGTTTAATACCATCCTTTGCTAAAGTGTGTCCTAAATATTCAGTTTTTTTTTAGAAATAACATTTATCGAGTTGTATTCTTTTATTTTGGAGTTGATAATTCAGTTTTCTTAATATACTTTGGTGATAATTTTTTCTGCTGAAAACCCTTGACTAGATCCAGGGTTGTAAAATACTGTGCTCTACCTCTACCTACCTACTACCCAGCTCTTCAAAGGAGGATAAGCCAAGTAAGACTTTCAAATTGCACCTCACAATGCAAGAAATGCACAACACTCTGCTTGCTAAACTCTATTCTTTTGCTGCCGATTTCAATAATCATATCGAAGCACAAAGCAAATCCGATGTAAATGTGATATGTGTATCAGAAACCTGTAGTGTCTAATAGAGTGTAACTGGATACCAGATTTTCCGTGCGGATGGAAAAAGAGGACCAGGTGGAGCAGTTGCCATTTATTACGATCGACTTTATCTTTCCGACCGTCGGCAAATCTACCCAATAGAAGCGCTATCCAATATCAATTTATTGCACTGACTGATGAGAATAGGAAATGTTTGCTTGGTAATGTAAGTCGTCCTTGCAAAAGTATTGATTTATCGCTATTGTTTCTGGAAAACTGTTATGTGTGATGATTTCAATTGCAATCTGTTGAATGAGTCTATTTCCTCCTCCTTAACGGTGACGATGAATGCATTAAATTTGAGCATTTTAAATCCTACAATTCCTTCAAATTGTACTGGCTCTTCTGGATGTATTCTTTCCGAGCGTTATGTTTTCCTTTTTTTAACCGTATATCGCGCTTTGTTTCAAAAATGATACATTTTGATTTTCATATGCTAATAACTTTCTTCTCAATGGCGTTATTGAATCCATTTTTTGTGACTGTCTGTTTTTTTGTACTTTTTGTTTTCCGCATAGTTTCGAAAAGCTCCCAACAGAGGTCTCCCCACAAAATGAAAGCTTCATAATCCTATCTTTGTATCATTTTTACTACAAATAACTTTTCATATGAACAACTTTCGATACAGTTATGTTTACTCATATTTGGACCGTCATTCAAATGAGTTAGTGTTTCCTTCGTGTTCTTCATAAGATTTCACATATTTTATTTATACAATTTCCTAGAAATGGCATTACGACCGAAATGCTATCGATGATAATGAGGAAGATGTGTCGGGAAATGAAACCGATTTCGTGCCAGAGGAAGAAGAGCTATCATCAGAAAGTGATAATAGAAGCGGAGATGATACTAATGTAGAAGATAAGCAGGTCCATGTGAACGTTGATCCATTATTCCTGGTTAAATACGGCATTACTTGGAGTCCAACACCGTTTCCAACTGGTCGCTTGTGAGCTTCTAATGTGGTGAGCTTGCAACCAGATTGTTTCAAATATATTCATTGTAAAGCGACAAATTCATGTTAATTTTTTCAGGTGTGACAAGATATGCATCGAGCCGAGTTGACAGCATATTGAATTAATTTTTGTTGTTTTTTCCCACCGCCAATTGAAAAAATTATAATTGAGAACTCAAATAAGTATGGCAAGTATTTACATGGAAACAAACACATCGAAATAGATGTTGATTTGCTCCATGCTTACTTGGCTATTTTGATATTGGCTGGAGTTTACAAGTGTGTTTCATGTTAATGGTTGGGTTGTATTGTCGTTGTATTTATATGCATTTTTAATAATTTGTAGATCTAAAAATGAAACGATGCACGACTTGTTCGATTCTAACTATGGACAACCGATATTTCGTGCAGTAATGTCACAGAGCGCGTTTCTTTACATCCAAAAAATTATTCGTTTAGATGATGTACTAACCCGACGTGGGCAACAAAGTGATGATAAATTTGCACCGATTCGAAATCTTTGGGAAAAATGGTCTGAGCTCCTTCAAATGTACTACAACCTACATGACTGCGTTACAGTAGATGAGCAGCTTCTTGGCTTTCATAGTCGATGCAAATTTCGTCAGTACATGCCATCTAAGCCAGAAAGATATGGCATAAAATTCTGGCTTCTTGTTCGCGCTCAAACCTGTTAAGTATGGAAAATACAACCATATTTGGGAAAAGGAATAGCAGGAATTTCGGAGAAAAATCAAGGAGAACGGGTTGTACTTGATTTGGTTGATGATTTGGTTCAATTGGACTGAAGGGCCATAACATCACGATGGACAATTTTTTGTCATCACACAGTTTAGGTCAAAAGAATGTTCCAAGGTACGAATCCACCTTTGCGTTTACTGAGGATACATGTCTTGTCTCATATATGAGCCACAAAAATAAATGCACGGTTGTCATGGGCACGATGCACAATAAACCCAATGTTGGTGACAATCAAAAAAAATTACCAGAAATGATTTTATATTATAATGCGACAAAGAGTGGTGTTGATACTGTTGATAAGATGCTAAGCTGCTACAGTACCAGAAGAAAAAATAATGGATGGATAATGGCTGTTTTCCATAATATTGTTGACATCTCGGCTTTGAACGCTTACTTCAACGAAGTCAAGCCAAACTGGAAGCCAAGACAAAAGCATGTAAAACGAAAATGTTTTCTATATAATTTGGCTATTTCATTGGCAAGAAAATACATTCAGCAGCGAGCTTAAACCCCAAGAACTACTTCTTCTATATCATTAATGTCAGTACTCTTAACTAATGACTCTGTTGATTTTGGCGATAATGGTCCCTCTGGCTCGTCGTCCCGATTACATTCGCCAGAGTCAAAGAGACAGAAGACCACAGCAATACTGAACAAGCGCGGAAGATGTTATTAGCGCTACCATTCAGGCATAAACAAAACAAAACAAACAACTTTTCATTGCAGTGTGTGCAACAGACCTGTTTGTAGGAAGATCCACGCCGAATTTATTTGCAGTGAATGCATTGAACAAAAATAAATTTGTATTTTATTGAAAGATACTTATTTTCAAATAAATATATATAACAATTTTGACGTAAATCATTTTTACAGCGCGCTCTCATAGAAACATACCTATGTATCAAAAATGATACAAAGGATAGAATTCTTAATTTTTTTTTTCCTCTTTTGAACTAGAGAACAAAAAATGTTTTCCTATAGAGATTTTAAAACACAAAATCTGATCTTTTGGAGCAGGATTTGGAGAATTCTGACAAGCGTCCAATTTTAAGTGTTGCATCTCCTAATGCACAAGAATATTTCCAAAGCGTGATTACCCAGTTATTTAACATCCCCGTTCCACTGAAAACTAAAGTAACAGCATATAACAACAACCCTTGCTTTACAAGTGATATTATGAAACTTAGTAACGATCGTTATATTGCATACGGAAAGTTTAGAAATCTTTTCGCGTTCCTGAATATTTTAAAGATTTTTAAATTCTGAAAAATCTTGTCTGCGCAAAGATTAAATAAGCGTAATTTCTTTTGCGTGCGCCTAAACCATAAGCTTCCAAGTAACACACTATGGAGAAATTTGCGTCAATTAGGTATTTCTAGCAAAAACGACATTGAAATTGTTGATGCCAATCCGTATGAAAATAACATGGATTTCCTTAATATTGTATTTTCTGGCATATTGTACCTCATTTCAAAATACCTCAGTCCTAGTCACATCCAGCGGCTTTTTTGGCTTCGCGAGAATTGAACAAAGAGATATTCTTCAAGCTATTCTTGCAGTTAAACCCAAAGCTACTGGGGTGGATGGTAGGCATCTAGTTTTCATTTAAATTAAAACAATTTTGCCTTATGTCCTTCCCGTGGTTACCCATATCTGCAATACTATATATTATCACCATGTCCTCTTTACCGGTATCCTGGGAGGTCGAAAATATCATTCCTGTACTTAAAAAGAAGGCAACGTGCACTATTCCAGCCGAATACCGACTTATTGCAATACTACCATATTTTTCTGAGGTATTTGAGCAGATAATTCACTCACAAATGTATAAGCACTTGCGACAAAATAAACTACTAAGTTCATATTAATCTGGATTTAGGCAGCATCAAAGCTACATTTCAGCAATACATAAATTAACTGATGACATTCTATAAAGCCAACTTAACATTTTTGGCGCTGCTAGACTTCCCAAAGGCCTTCGACACAGTTAACCATGAGCTTCTTATCACATCTCTAAATGGCTGCTCTTCATCTGCTGCAAATCTTGTAAGGTCCCACCTCTTAAGTCGGAAGCAAACTGTTTGTGTAAAGGGCGTGCATTATAATTTTACATTGTGTGGTGTACCGCAAGAGTCCATTCTACTTTCTTCACAATCTTTATAAATGACCTTCGAAATGTCGTTCGATACTCGTCGATACACATGTGAGCAATGACGTTCAATTCCATGTAAGTAATTGGCTCGGTTTTGCTAACGATACGGTTAATAAGCACAACAATGATCTAAACAAAATTAGTGATATATATGCATAAACAAATTTCCTACAATTAAACCCAACAAATTTGCAGTGCCCCATTATTCATAGACACATTGTTGGGGTAAATTTTCCCGCAATAAGCTTGACTCTCTTTCCCGTGTGAAGTCCTTTCGGTGCTTCTTCTCTTAGAGTAGGAACACCGAGCTTTGGCGGAGGTGGAGGGCAGCCATGGTCCCATCAGCCAGTGGTCACATCAGCAGGTGGTCCACCAACCCAAGACCATGAAAAACAACCCACATAAGTTTTACGCGAGGTTTTCTCTGCAGAGGAGAACGAGGAGTTTCGATCGGTGAAGGGGGAGAGTTGGGAGACTTCAGTAGCCACGTTGTGAGAGGAGGTGCATCAGGAACACCGTTATCGGAGCCCGTATGGTAGACGGGAAATTCGCATCGGGCAGCATCAGACAGGACGTCTGAAAGTTGTCGACGTATGAAGACGGACGTTCCTTTCCAGCCAGATGCCCAAACACAATGGTAATGGGTGGCGGAGGATGGTCCCTAGAACATACACCCCAAGGAAAGCTAAGAAATACAAAGGCCAGCATATCCCGCCACCTATGTGGAGAGAGCACCAGTGTCAGCACATCATGAAAGATCATACTCTTAGAGCGACTTAAATCTAGCTTCTGCTAGATTTGGTTGGTCGCTAGCTTTAACTTTAGTAATAGTTTGGAGGTACTGATTGGAATACTGACGCTACCTTTTTCCACTAAGATAGGTAGAGTAGTTCCCATCTTGGCGAATTCGTCGGCCTTACAATTCGCTGGAATTCCTCTGTGCTCGTGCAAAGTTGAACTGCTTTGTGATCTAATAAGAGATAATCTGCAGTCAAAGGCTGTTTTAGAGTTTTGTGAGACTGAGGCCAGGGGTTTGATTGCGGCATGACTATCCGATTAAGGTGCGGATATCTCTTGCAGATATCACATTTTTTTTCAGCCAGAACACGACTCCTTTAATCGCAAAAATTGCCACCTGGAGCACGCTGTAGTGATTTGGAAGGCGAAAGGAGAGGGTTAGTAATAAAATTATCTTAGAAAGCACCACAAACAGCCTCGTTATCAGTCTTGGATCTATCCGGATTATCATCCATGAAAACGTCTTTCTCCCAGAAGGATCTTGAGACGGATGCTTACATGAAAGTCTTTGTCAAACGAATACTGGGTCATAATGTAATCGATGTTCTCTAGAAGGGTCCCTAGCGTAATATATTAAGAATATTAGCGTGGCCAAATTATTTTTTTGACCACTGTGTGGACGGTTTAATGCAAATAGGTGGGTTAGCAGCCTCTAATATCGAGAGGTGTCAAGTGAAACAGAATATCTAGTGCCGCTAAGGGGGTAGTACGTAAAGCACAGTATATGAACAGACATGCTGTTCTTTGTACTTTGCTGCAGTTGGCTGCATTGTCTAAAACCGCCCACCAGACAACCATCCCGTAAGTGAGTATCGGTCTTATAACAAAGACGTATTGCGAGTGGGTAATGTGAGGTTGGAAGCCCCATTTGTTCCCACTGGCTTTTTTGGAAGGAAGAGGGGGGTTTCTTCACTTTTCCATGAATATTAGGTTTCCAGTTTAGTTTCGTGTCAAAAGTATGACCCAGATATTTCGTGGTATCGGAGAAGACTACACTAGTACCGTTGATTGAGAGAGGGCCTACGATTGGAACTTTGTATTCCCTGGAAAAGAGGGCAAGATCAGTTTGATGGAGGTTTACTACCAATCCACAGCTAACCGTCCAACGGGTTAATCTGTTAAGATTTATCTGTGGAAGTTTTTTAATGGTATTAAGATGTCTATCTGAGGCGGTTATAGCAAAGTCATCCGCATAGACAATCACCGTGTTACCACCCGCTTCTGGGTATATCAGCAGTTCATTTATCACTAAGTTCTAAAGAAGGGATGAAAGTACACCGCTTTCCGGCGTAACTCCGCTGATACAGCTTTTAGTATAAGACCCACCCAGTTTGAAGTTGATTGTCCTGCTATTTAGTATAAGACTCATCAACTCCTCAAGAGAGTCTTCTACTTTTAAGTTGACAGCGTGATTCCGGATGTGCTGGCGTTATTAAAGACGCTTTTTTTGTCCAGGAATGTGACCGTAACATAGGGATTGTTCGATGATGTGAGTAGTCAATGCGTGTTTAGCCATTTCCACCGAATTTTGTTTAGAGTAAGCATATTGAGTTGATCGACTTGTAGGACTGAGGTCCCTTGGGCCAACATGAGAATATTTTCCAGCTTTGGTAATGAAACCTACATTGACTTCTCTCCATGACAAGGTGATGCGAATCTTTCCTACACAACTCCTCATGATATTCTTCAGCATTGGCAGGATAATATCTAAGGACCTTTGTAGCTCGGCAGGTATTATATCGTCCAGACCAGCAGATTTGTGTAGTTTGAAGCTATGCAGCACCCAGAGTAGCTTGTCTTTTGCAATCAGACCTTGAATTTCGGTCGCGGCTGCAGTAGTCCTGCTAGGGTTGTTACTGACCGTGAATAGAAAGCGACCTGGAAAGGGGGTGTACAATAGCAGGTTGAGGGTTGAGCTATACATCACTCGACGTCCACCAAAAGCCATCGGTCCTTTTCTCAAACAATTAGCCATCATAGGATTTCTACAGAGAATTTTAATTTGCCGCGATGCTTCAGAGGTTTCAATTATTTTGTCAGAGAATGACTTCCAGGATTGTCGCTTTGCCTTCCTCAGTTGCGATTTATATATTTTGAGCGATTTCTTGTATGAGTCCCAGCCAGTCACTTTTCTTGTGCTTTTCGTTTGGTGGAACAGTTTCCTGCAGATGTTTCTAAGCAATTCCAGTGCCCTGGTAGATATCGGCCTTTTCTTGTCTCTAGGTTAAATAAGAGGACAGAAAGTAGGCATTGCCTGATTGAGGGCCAGAGTGAAATCCTTGACTTTCATGTCAAGCTCGTTGGTGTTACGCGGGAGACTTAAGTGATTAGAATTAAAAATTGTATTGTTGTGTTTTGTTTCTTTTCTCAAAGGGTTTCGGTGACGCCTTTCTGCGAATAAGAACCAAACTCAGATAGTAATGTGTTGCTTTTCCAAAAAAAAAAAGTACCTTTAAATAAAAACGACTATGTCTTTCGGTATCTTAAACGTTATAAAACTTAAAGCTGAAAATTTTTATTAACTGCTAATTCGAAATGTTATTTTTTAATTGGCACTTGTGTAGTGACATATGTTTCGTTTTAGTAAACAGCGTTCGCAATCCCTGGATGCGGCCTTCTTCTTCTGTTCTCACCACTTTCGACAATTCGGATAAATTTGTTCATGTAAAAAAAAGGGAAATGGCATTAGAACAATTCACAATGCACACTTATGGACGCAAACGTGAGGACATTACAAACAAAAGAAAACAACTTTGGAGTAATGCAGATCCTACTGCCCATCTTTTTTCTTCATTGTCACCATACTACGATTTCCGTAATTGGTGGTTTAATTTGTGTAAGAGTGAAGAGAAGTGAAGTGCGTGGTAATTTCGTATTTTTTTTTTGTTCCCTGCAGTTTTTTATGTGTCTTTTTGTGCCTGGGGATTTGCTGCTGTGATTTAATGTTTTTGCCGTCTAATGTTTCTTTTATTTGCGGACATTTTAAATGTTTTTTATTTGTTTTCGTTTGAAGGGCGTGAACGAGTGTGTGTGTGTTGATCTGATTGTAGACTGTGCATGAATGGGAACTTGTGTTTGTGTTGATCTGATTGTAGTTCGGTGCATGAATGGAAGTTTGTGCTTTGGTTATTACAATAGAATGAGTGAGTGGACTGTATGTGTGGATGAGTATGTTTGCATATATGATCGCTGAGTGGTTTGATCGAGCCGAGTTGGTTGTGTTGTTTGCTTTGTACTATTGCTTTGACGAATGGGATGTATGACGAATGCGATGGATGAGTTTCCAATAAAGTGGAGTCTAAGTATTGCCCCTTTTATGAATGTTATACGCATTTCAGTTGATCGGTCTTTACTTTAAATTACACAATTTATACCAAAATGGTTATTTCTGCAGCTGTGTTTTTTGTTGTGTGGTTGTTTTATCCGGAATGTTAGTAACCATTTTAAATGATGTATTAGACTTTTGCGAAGTCTTTGCGGACGTGATTTCCTCCTCCAGATCCTGCTATACTAGCGGTATGAATACGGTCGAGGAGAAGCCATTTGGCGACACAGTCACGGTTCCGCTTGATTTGGTATGATCGTTATTCTGTCTGTTGTTATTTTTAGAATGTCAGTTCCGTGGATTTTTGTTCGAATCCTTGTGCTAGATCCCATGCAGTTTTAGTGTTGTGTTGAATTTTTGTGAAGTTTTGCGGACGTGATGGCCTCCTCGAGATCCTACGTTGCTGGTGGTCTGTGTTGTGTCCGCGTTTGATGTGTTGCTTAGAAGTGGGCATAGTTTTGTTGTTGGTCGTTTTAGTTCCGCAGTCCCTGTCTTTAGCGTCACCGCTCTGACCAAACCATCGGGACCAGGGTGAAGCTGTTTAATCCTGGCCATGTTCCGTTTGAGTGGTGGCAGCCTTTCATCTTTAACGAGAACTAAATCGCCTTCCTTGATTTGGTCGTGTGTTTCCATCGCTCTAGGTGGTTCATTTTCGCTAGTTCGCAGTGTGGTTGTGGTGGTGAAACTAATGGTGAACCGATGAGGAAGTGGCCTGGTGTTATTGGCTGTAAGTCGTTGACGTAGTCTGATTGTGGGTACAATGGTCTTTAGTTCAGACGTGCTTCAATCTGAGCTAGAACTTTGGTGAGCACCTCGAAAGTCAGCGTTGAGTTCTCGGCTACTGCCTTTATGTGAAACTTCACCGATTTCACACCTGCTTCCCATAAACCTCCAAAGTGTAGGGAAGCAGGTGGAATGAAATTCCATTTTGTCGTTCTGGCAGTTGAAAGACTGCCCAGCTGTTCTAATGTCTTTGCTCTAAGCCTATAACACATGTTGAATTTGAAAATGAATTTGACGGTGGTCTTGAGCCGAAATATCCAGAGCCTCTGACGCCATCATCCTCTGGTTACTCCCGTGGAGGGTCTTTTCATGAGCTTCCTTGGTGCTGTCTGCACCGCTGATGACGTTGTCGACGTAGGTTTCCTCCTTCAAAACTTGTGCTGCTGACGGAAATCTGTGGGCCTCATCGTCTGCGAACTTCTGTGGCTGATGGGTATTTGTGTGTCTGGACTTAGATGGATGAGCAAATTGCATAGCTGAAGGTGCACTATGTGTGCCTCTCCCCGTGATGCGGGTATTTTCGCGTAGCAGAGAATGATGATGCTGCTCACAGAAATGGCAGCATTTCGCGCTGGGAAATCTTTGTTTGAAATGGCTGTACGCCAAGCAGTTTTCGCACACTTTGACATCCATTTGCACAAACCTATGACAATTCCTAAGCGAATGCTGACCCCTTTGACACACGCTACAGCTGACCTTCTTCTTCTTGACTCCTCCTGATCTACGCTGCTCGGATTTGCTACTGGAACCTCTGGGATCTACTGCTTCTAATGTACGAAACCGACACTCGTTAAGTTCGACAAAGTCCTTGAATGATGGCAATTCCTTACTCGAACTAGCTTTTCTTCCCATAACTGCTGTGTTTTATTCGAAAGCTTTTGCAAAATAACAAAAATTAAAATAACATCCCAACTGTCTACCGGCAGGGCTAAATTCTTCAATGCATGAATTATTTCTTGAGAAATATCTAGGATTCTTTTGATGTTCGCCGATGAATCTGAGGTAATTGTATGTTGATTAAATAAATCAGCTGAGTATTAACCAACCCTCTGTTATGATCGTAGCGCTCTGTCAAGATATTCCTCGCTGGACCATAATTGCATTGATCGATAGCCAATTGCTATAGAAGACGATCTGCTTCACCGCTAACCGACGACTTCAAATAATGAAGCTTCTGGATATCGCTTAAAGATTGGTTATTATGAATTAACGCCACAAACATGTCGTGAAACAATCTCCATGTTTCATAACTGCCAGAGAACGTTGGAATATTGATAACTGGTGATAAATGTAAATACGGGTTTGAAAGTAAATCGCCCTTTGCGAACGCGAACTGTCTGCCTTCCCAAAATTCTCATAGTCATTTTTGATATGTTCAAGGAAACTTATGTAAGATGTGGAAAACTATACAAAACCACTAATAATATGTATATAAATGCTGTATACAGGGTGAGTTTTTTAACTTGAGACATCCAAATTACTCGAAAAATACGCGATATCGCGAAAAATGTTTCAGACAAAGGTCACAAGGCTCTGAAGGGGACATAAGATGGTGACCACGAGTTTGACCTTGAGCCCCATTTTCAAGGTCAAACGAAGGTCACTTGATTTTTTAATGGGATCCAATTTTTTTTTTTGACAGATTAGTAGTCTGCGAGAAAAATTACAATTCTTTTACATGAAACACTTTTTTCAAACATGCGTTCTTTTCCCGTCAGAGGGCGCCATAAACTTAAGACATCAAAATTACTCGAAAAGTGCGAAATATCGCGAAAAATGTTTCAGACAAAAGTCACAAGGTTCTGAAGGGGACATAAGATGGTGACCACGAGTTTGACCTTGAGACCCACTTTCAAGGTCAAAAGAAGGTCACTTTTGATTTTTCAAATGATATTTCTTGATTTTCATTGCACAGTCTTGTCATTCGTTAGCTTGTCATTTGTTTTTACATACTGCGTTTAGCATAACCCGTAGCAGTATTTTGTTTCCTTCGGGGTGATTAATTAGAGTGGGTCCCCTTGCCTCCTACTGTTGAATCATTGAATTCTTCCTATTTCGATGTTTATTTCCCGAGACTATTTCAACAAATGCTCGAAAATGTGACCATTCACTTCAATACACTTGTCTATCCGCGCTCTAAATGAACCAACAGGACTGAGAAGTATTTCTGGCGTAATCTTCCGGCAAGCTTCAGTTATTCGTCTTTTCATGTCCTCACGTGTTGTTGGCTTTTTTCTGTAAACCTCAGTTTTTAAGTAACCCCACAAGAAGAAATCAAGTGACGTAAGATCAGGTGATCTAGCAGGCCAATGCCTCGGACCCCCTCGTCCGATCCATCGTTGATGGTAAACATTGTTTAATAAGCCCCGGGCTACTTGGGAATAATGGGCTTGTCAACCATCATGTTGAAACCACATTATTTGTCGCAACTCCAATGGCAGTTCTTCTAGTAATACTGGAGTATGCTCCCGCAAGAAGTTTGCATACTTTTCGCCATTCAAGTTGGCTTCAATAAAATATGGACCTATTAATTTATCCCCAATAATTCCCGCCCAAACATTAACATTCCAAGGGTGCTGGCGTTCACCTTGTTGCAACCAAAAAGGGTTTTCGGTAGCCCCGTAATGCATATTATGTCGATTGACCGTACCGTGATTGGTGAAAGTCGACTCATCAGAGAATAACACCTTGGCGAAGAAAATTGGGTCTCGTTCAATTTGCTGGAGTGCCCATTGACAAAAGGAAACCCGGTTGCGAAAATCCTCACTAGAAAGTTCTTGATGCATTGCAACATGATAAGGATGGTATTTATGCCGATGTAATATCTTACAGACAGTCGCTCGAGAAATTCCTGATTCGCGACTTATTTGGCGAGTGCTAATGTTAGGATCGTGTGCAACGGCAGCTAAAGCTGCTATTTCATTGTCCTCAACTGCCACCCCATCTGACCGATTAATTTTCTTTGGTTGCACACTTCCTTCACCAGTGAATTCTTGGGTGACCCGATAAAAGGAAGCGCGTGATCGTATCTGGTCTGGGAAACGTTGGGCGTAAAGAGCAATAGCACCATCGATGTTCCTTCCACTTTCTCCATAAATCAATATCATTTCAATTAATTAATCTGGAAAACGTTACTAATAATAATCAGTTCCTCAAAACAAATATCGAACTTCTAAATGAAGTACAGTTCCGTTCAAGTAGAAAAAAAGGCAGAGTGCACATCATACACTCTCAGATAAGTTTAGGATAATTTGTGTCTATCTGAAATTTCTTTGAGTTTTAACTTCACTCGAGGCAATAATGACTTCCTCAAAACAAATCTGGACCTTCTAACACCCTAACAACGTTGGAAACCGATTAATGATTTAGGCGTGCCAGTGCTGTGGTATCTAGCACTGAATGAATAAGACCTTTGAGATAAAGTCGTGTGCCCCATTGAGGAATACGACTGAGCAATGAAAATCAGGAATTATCATTTGAAAAAGCAAAAGTAACCTTCGTTTGACCTTGAAAATGGGTCTCAAGGTCAAACTCGCGGTCACCATCTTATGTCCCCTTCAGAACCTTGTGACTTTTGTCTGAAACATTTTTAGCGATATTTCGTACTTTTCGGGTAATTTTGATGTCTTAAGTTTATGGGGCCCTCTAACGGGAAAAGAACGCATGTTTGGAAAAAGTGTTTCATGTAAAAGAATTGTAATTTTTCACGCAGATTACGAATCTGTCAAAAAAAAATAGGGGTTCCTATTAAAAAAATCAAAAGGGACCTTCGTTTGACCTTGAAAATGGGGCTCAAGGTCAAACTCGTGGTCACCATCTTATGTCCCTTTCAGAACCTTGTGACTTTTGTCTGAAACATTTTTCGCGATATCGCGTATTTTTCGAGTAATTTGGATGCCTCAAGTTAACAAACTCACCCTGTATAAGGACTGAAACGAATAAAATTTGGAAACTTCTAAGTAAAAAAAAAAATATTTTCATAATTCATGTAAATTTTTTTAATTTGCTTTAAAACTCTGTTTTTATTAAATTCATCCACAATTACAAAAAATAAAAAAAATTATTTTGGTTCCCATTCTTTCCTCAACTTCTTTCGAATGTCCTTCATAAGGTTGGTGACAGTTACATCCGTGATCTTTTTGGACGCTCTTTTCCATTTAGCACTAAATCTTTTACGTCCTTTGCACACCGCTCACTTTTCCTCAATTTAGCATTGACCAAAGCAGAATACCTTTCAATGGGACGGCACTGTGGAACATTGGGTGGATTCATGTCTTTTGGGACAAAGTCGACATAGTGAGCTGAAGCTAAATCTGGCCAAAATAATGTTGAACCCTCTTGTTTGTTTAAGAAAGGAACCGTTTTTTTAGGCACTCATTAATGTACACTTCTCCGTTAATTGTTCCCGTTGTAATAAATGATGAGCTTCTGCGTCCACATTGGCAAATGGCCTGCCAAACGAGATATTCCATCCCAATCGATGTTGTTGATTGCGGAAGAATCTCAGCTTCAAACGAGTTGTAAGACTGCGCACCTGGAAGAATAGTAAAGTCGGCTTTGACATAAGTTTCGTCATACCAAATCAAGCACGCTTTCTTGTTGCCGATCAACTCCTATAGCTTTCGGGCTCGTGTTTTTATGACTTTTTTTTTGCTTTTCAGTAACTTTTGGTATGTTTGGTTTTTTTCGTGTTTTTAGACCGTTACGTTTTTTAGATCTTTGTACCATTCTTTGGTTGGTATTACATTTCCGAGCAATATCTCTGGATGACATAGTCCAGTTTTTTACGATGGTACCCACTATTTTCCTGTCCAAATTTGTATCATGTGCTCCACTCTTCTGTTTTCGCTTAACTGTCAACGTCTCCAAATATCGTTTAATAACAGAATCCACTGTACTGCGTGCTATGTTTAAATTTTTTGCGATGAAATGGTTTGGACGCGAAGTATTTTTGAGCCATTTGTCGATGATCTTTTTACGGCGTCCCTCTTGACTCATATTTTATAAATATTTTAAACCGCACCGAACTAAAATCAATAACAAACTGAAACTAGAGAATATACAGGCTAATTTGGGTACAAAATGGAATTGCAATTTTTACGCATTGGAAGTGTAGCCCGTATTAAAATTTACAGATTTTATTCGTTTCAGTCCTTATGTTTTAAAATTTACAACGATGGAGATGAATATGTGTATTATATATTTATATACATATATCTATTTACATTTGTAAATTTTTGTGTACATATTTTGTGATGATTTTTCTTGTGAACACACACACACACTTTTGGAGATTTCTTCAACGTTTCTTGAATGCTGCAGCGACGGAATCCTTGCTGAAGTTCTGGTTGCAGTTGATTATTGCGCTGACGTATTTCTTCTTCTTCGTATGTTAAGTTTCCTTGTGTAGATTTTGATAGTGATGATTTATGTATTAATATTATAAAACTTTGGTGTTGATAATGTCGTTTATAAATATCTATGTACGAGAATATGTATATGTAGAACTTCTGCGGTTCTTGTGTTGAGAAATGTACTTGTATAATTTTGTGTTGATTGGTAATTTAAGATTCTTGATCCTGGTTATTCGGGCCGTTGCTTTTCCAAAAAAATAGCCTTTAAGTAAAAACGACTACGTCTTTCGGTATCTTAGACGTTATAAAACTTAAAGCTGAAAATCTTTATTAACTGCTAATCCGAAATGTTATTTTTATAGTTGACATTTGTGTAGTGATATATGTTTTGTTTTCGTACATGTTTTGTCTGTTTTGTAAATTACGTGTTGACATTTCTATGTTCTGTTTATTGCTATTACACTTTGAAATTCAAATATTTATATCTAAATATGGTTGTAGATCTCTGTTGATATTCGAACACAACGGAATGTAAATAGGGTACTTGGCTTACCTAATTTAATGATCGATCTTCGCCGATTTAAGAAAAGGAGTAAAAAAACATTTTAGGAACGGAACCCGAGTTGCTTTTACACTGGACTAGATTAAGTTCCCATGACTAACAGGGCGCTGTGGGTTCTCTACAGGGGCATAGGGTATCATAAACGCAGCACCTTTTCGGAACTCCCATAGTTCCGAAAAAGAGACATGTAAGCAGAAAAACTTGTTAATAGTAAAAATTATCAAGAGTTCAAAAGATAAGATGTTTGACGTTAAAAACCTGTTGCAAAATCCCGAGATTGAGAAAACTAAATAATTTAAAGATGTATTCAACGATGCTGGACTAGCAGCAAAACAGCGAACTTTACCAAACCAGATAACGAACCGTAACCACACCGCTCACCGTTGATGAGCGGTAGAACATGATGAGGAAAAGGTAGAACAAACGAATGGGACAGAAAAGGGAATCACAAAACCAATAGGTCTAGTAGTTCTCTTAAGTAACCATCTTACAAACGGTCTCAAAGCACAATTGGGAAGTTGGCTTACGGACGCGAATATCACTATGTGCATGTATGTATACATATAAATCGATTGGGATTTTCCTGCCTATGCGGGGTCGCTCTTTAGCTTTGGTTTCTGCCGGTAAAGGAGAGTAAGCCGTCTCCGCCAAAATGTTGTAGTTTTTTCATCTGCGTTGCACGTTGCTGTGTTTCTCGTCTTCATCTTAGCTTCCTTAATGTTGCTTCTTCGTCTTCTCGTTATTGTTTTCGTCCTTGTTATTGTTATTCTTTCCCTTTTGCTTTTCTTTGTTGCCTTTTTATTACATATTTTATTTCATTTTATTTTCAAATGAACCAATATAAATAAATTTGTAAAGTCCGGGATTTTTACGCTGGGGTACTATGCCTATGTGGCGTTGTCAGAAGTACGAGGTATTTGTACTGAGTTCCCATGCGTTCTACCATCTAGGCACTTACTGCGCCCAACACTTTTTGATTTCAGTGATCTAGTGAGAACCGATGCTTTCAGAGTGTTGAGGCCGTTGTTGTTGTTCTATTTAATTTCGTTATTTCCTTTTTGTTCTACTTTTTTTACCCTTCACTCTTGCCACTAAGGCGATAAGATATCGATTGCCCTTTTTGTTCATAGTGGCTGGTTCCGTCAATTCATCTGCCAGAGCAAAGGGAATTACATCTAGGGCTTCAGCATCCTTTCATCGAATTTCCAGACAACTGCACAAGTTGATATTCTACGTTTGTAATTCATGTTCATTAGTTATGTTTACTTTATAGTTCAAGTGATGGCTTTGGTTCGAAGCCAGACCTCTGACCCGAAACCAAGGATAAAATGTTGAAAGTTGCAATTGAGACCCTCGAATATGGAGGAAACTCCCGCGCAATGCGGGACCTGTAAAACTTCTTGCAGACGTATGGGACAAAGGAACGACTGTAGAGAACTAGGGGCTTCCCTTTACAATTGTGCTTTTGAATTTCTGGTAGGCGTAGGGGAACATTTAAGCTTCTTCTTTTTTGGATGATGAGCGCGGGGCCAAACTAAGTGTGTTGACCTCTCCCGTCATCAAGGGCCAGTCTACCTGGCTCCATATAGTAATCCCTGGAGCGGTAGATAGAGAGGGGGAACTGGATCTAAAGGGTCCATCTGTACCATGGCATGACGAGAAGAAAGAAAACCATGGACAAACCAGAAGGGGGAAGAGAAAAGAAAAGACCAACAGACAAGAGATGGAAAGGGAGTGAAGGATATTTTTGGCGTGATTTGCACGTAACAAACCCCACCCTTAACTCTTGAAAAATGTACGCTCACATTTCCGTTTACGGGCTTAACTACCAGAACGATAACTGGTACAAAGCTAATACAAAGAAAAGCTAAAAGGCAGCACTATCGGATAAACATTCATCTTTGCAATCAGGCTGCCATCATGTGACCTAGCCATCAGTGAACGATTTAACGCTCTCATAAACCCTTTACTTATAGGTCCCTGTACGTTACGCGACTCAGACCATCTTCGGTTTCCTGGGGTCGTCGCGGTTTGAGTTTAGATCGCACGTACGTCCAGGGGGAAAGCAGGGTCTTTATGTGGGCGTTATCGCAGACGATCAATCGTGGTATGCTGAACAGAAAGAAGACGTTCTCATCAAGATCCTTACACAGGGTCTTAGTCGCCGATATAATGGGAAAAGTCAGAGGGAACTTAGTGGAATAATCCGCTACCGTAAGAATGCGAATTGAAACTCTACTTGATTTTGGGAGCCGAGCAACTAAATAGACCCAAATCATTTCCCGCGGCAAAGAAATCCCTCCCCTTTCAACCATTTTACCAGCCAGTTTATAGTTTACCGGCTTCATACTTTGACACACCTTGCTATATTTAACAGTCAACGGCCTCGCCACACTGAAAGCATCGGTTCCCGCTAGATCACCGAAATCCAGCAGTATTGGGCGCGGTAAGTACGTAGGTGGGTGACCACATGGGAACTCAGTACTCCGCGTGCTGTTGACAAAACGCGCCACATGGGCATAGTACCCCGGCGTTAAATCCCGGACCCTACAAATTAATTTGTATCGTTCCCTTGATAATAATAATAATAATAATATATTTAACATGCTTAGTCACATCCGACCTAATTTTCAACCAGTTGTACCTCGCTCCTACTCTACCCCAAGTGTCCTGCTAACTGGATGTCATAATATTTCCTCAAAACCCAGATCTATTAATTTTCGGCACCACTTCTTTCCATTTTAAGCTATTGTTATGAGAAATAACGTGTCTGGCCCTAACAAACTTAAATTAAATACCATCTTCTACTCTCCAGCACGTAGGCTAAGTGCTCCGCCTTGACTTTCGCCATCATCTTGACGATCCATGTGTCCGCACTTTGTTCTACTAGTTCTGATCGCTAGGGATTCGGTATGTATGGCAGTGCCAGGCTAGCAGCGAAAAGTCTCTGCAGAGTTGCCAGCAACTGGTCTATACTTTCTGTAACATAACTGGGTAAATTTCATCGGTGACAAGCGATTTGAAGCCCTCGAAGGAGGCAACAGCATGCTTAGTGGGCTCATCCGTCACCACATCCGATGAGATATATCAGCTACGGCATGGTGTGGTTCAGCACACTACCAGCTACGTTGATAGGAGCCAGTTGTGAGCTGGTACCGATTAGGTTACCTTGGAAGTGAGACTCAAGAATGAGACCGAGAGTCTCTGCTTTGGACTCAGTGTAGGTACCTTCAGATTTTCTGAGTGGTTCCAACCGGGTTGTCCCCTTTTAGGGACTTTGAACAGCCTACTGGTTTCACCTATATTTTCGATCTATTCACAAAAAGCTTTGTAAGAGGCGCTCTTCAAAGTCCGAATAATCCTCTCAAAATCATTTTGCTTTGATCTGTAAAACTTCCAATCTTGGAGGAGCACTATTTTACTTGCAGAGCTGCTCCTTAAATGGCGTCCGATTAGTCTTATGCGGATTCCTCCTCTTCAACAAGATCGAGACGTCGCATCCGATTTTGAATTCGATGTATCTATGGTCTGACTGGAGATCTGGAGATGATTATGTCTCATGTTGCATTTGATACCGTCCCAAAAAGTGTTCTGAGCATTAGCATAGCAGCATATTTTAAGTCCCATCTTCCTAGAGTCACAATATTCAATGAGTTCTGCTACTGCTTCCGGTGATGACGGCAGAAACGAATCATCGGGAAAATAAGCAGATGCAACAACGAACTTGTGCCGTTGGTTACAAAATTGCAAAAGTTTGCATGGTGAGAGTGTGTTCGGGACTTAAACACAAGCTCTTGGCTTTTCTGATCGCTCGTCATAAAGTGGTGTGGAGCCCCTTAAACATCCAAAACTACAGATGCCTTTATTCCGCATCCATGGTTCCTGTATGGATATTATATGAAGTTTAGTGTTCAACACGGAAAGTCTCCTACATAGGGGTGCCGTAGCGGACTTGGAATGTTGAAAGTTGATTTGAGAACACAGAATAGATGGGTACTGGGTTGGTTATCTCCTATCCGCACGCATTTGCAAACAAAGCAGAAATTAACCCTTCCATGAAACAGAGAGGGACGTGAGTCATACCTGCACCTAATGGTCCCGGCAAAGGCTTTGTCTACTGTTAGCTATTTTACGTCTAGTTTAGACGTCCTTGGCGCTTAGTTCGAGGTCTTGCCGAGATTCTTTTCAGAACCTTAGGATCTTTGGCTCTTAAACCTTCCTGCCACGTCAAGACAGCCAAAGAAGGAAGGGCTCAACATACTCAACATGCTTTGTGTAAGTAAAGCTATTCTTTTCGCTTACTTTTTTTAACCTCACTCTTTTCCAATCGGAGCTTAATTCTTCTTCAGTACATATTTCATATGTTAGATTTTGTTATTTCTTCCTCTATGTAGGTGGCCGTAGCGCAAGTGGTAGTGGACTGGCTCCCTCAGTCGTTCATAGACCTCCGTGAGGAATAGACGTGTTTCGGCTTTCAAAGTGACAAAAGTAAATAAAAAAAAACATCGATATAAAGTGTATTAGAAATATTTTGGCCAAGTGAATCGGTGGCCCAGCGGTAGTGGTGTCGGCCGACAAAGCAGGGGTCGTGGGTTCGATTCCTGAAAAATTTCCATCGAATTTTTATTTTTTATAAAGTTTAATTGAATAGACAATTTCGATAAACAGAAAGTAAGATCGATCGTGTGATGAGTGGATGTGAGCGGTCCGCTATACCAATAGCGGGGTCAACAGATGGCATGATGTCATCTGATGATCAGGCCGTAAAGCCTGTAGATCAAAAAGCAACAACCACAACAACAGAAATAGTTACAAAGAGGAGAAAGCTGAGGCCGACTCCGAATCTCGTAAAGCGCACTTCCCTATCAGCTTCTTCAGAAATGGTGCATGTTGGAGTGAGGACGGCTACAAAATCAGTAAGGGCAGCATTAAAACCAAAGAGTCAAGTGTCGGATAAAAATGATTACCCATACGTATCGGATGGTGGGGAAGGCCACTACATGGGACCAGAAAATAGCTTCGCATCCCTAGCAGCATCTGAGTCAGATGATGAAGACGACGACGTCGAAGCTATTAATAGTAGCATTAAAGAGCTACAGCAAAGAGTGCTTGCTATTAAGGCAAAGCAAGTCGCAAGGAGGGAGATGGAAAAAATACAACAACTCCAGAGCCCTCAGCAACATCAAAATGTAAACGTGGAGCTACAACAAAAATTGAAACATCAATTAAAACAACAATAAATACAGAAACCGTCACAAAAACTTACAAAGAAAAATGCGCAACCACAAAAAAAAGTATAAACAGCAAAAACAACAACAGCAACAAAAATCGCAGCAGCAGAAGCAGCAACACCAGCAGCATCACCAGCATCACCAGCAACAACAACAACAACCGCAGAACAACAACAGCAACAGCAGAAATCAACCAAAGTACGTGTACCTCCAATCAACACATATAAGATGGAGTTGAAAGACACGATTGAATTATGTAAGTCGGCTATAGGCAATAATTTTTATATTAAAAGACTTAGCGTAGATAGGCACGCGATCCACTGTAACACAGTGGAGCGCTATTATAAAATAAAAAATTTATTGAGAGATTCGACGACGTAGTTCTTCTCCTACACCCCGAAAGGGGACAAGCTGCAAACAATGCTGCTGAGGGGGTTAGAACCATCGACTGACCCGTAGGTGCTCCTTGCACTGCTGAAAGAGAAGGAGTCCGAAGGGCTCAAATTCGTGGGGGTCAAGCCGTTTGTCACGGCTAGAGCTAAAAGGGAGAAGCGGAAACTACCGTTCTTCCTGGTTCAGCTAAGTCCCGACAGCAAATTGGATGGTCTAAGGAGTATCAAAGTCCTAGACTACCAGGTTGTACACTGGGAAAAATTAAAGAGGAGCGAAAACATTTTACAATGCGTTCGCTGCCAAAGGTTCGGGCACGCCGCCTCGAAATGTGGAAAGAAACATAAGTCAGAGGAATGCGCTCTAGGTAAGGACGGAGCGTCTGAAAAAAGCCAACTTTCTTGTGCTTTATGTAAGAACACGGGACACACCGCAAACTATCGGGGTTGCCAAAAATTCCAATACATAAATCGTGTAAATCTGGCTCGTCAGCAGAAAGTGGAAGTTAAACGTCCACCCGTGCAAATGGAAACACCAGCCGTTACTCCCCATGTTACCTACGCCCAAATGGCGGCAGGTAGGGAAATACGGTACAACAAACAAAGGTAGCTTCTCAGGCCCCAGCGCCTAGAGCACCGGAACCTGTACCCGACATGCTGGCTATCTTGCTCTCTATTCAGGGGCAGATGGCTCAGCTTCAGCGTCAAATAGAGGAATAGGCTAAGCGGGTAGATCGAATATTCGCGCTGCTGTCGGGCCTAACGCACCTCCAGTCGTAATGGGCACGTACATGGTGGAGCAAACCCTGAAGGTCGTTAGGTTCGAACGAAGAGCCGCACTGTTTAAGTTGCTTAAAGACCAAGCTCCTGATGTGCTTTTTGTTAGCGAAATTAAACTTACCAAAAGACACAAAATGAGGAACAGAAGATATAAAATATTACGAAGAAACCGACCCAATTTTTTTCCAAGGAGAAGGTGTTGCGATCTTTGTTAGAAAAGTACTGCATTTCAAAAGAATATACAGTCGTCTAGTACGTAAGTTCCAGGTGCTGGAAGCATGCGTCATGTACATCCCTCTCCGTAGTGGAAAGCGGTTATAAATGGTGTCTGTTTATGCACCCAAAGCTACTCAATCCACCTTATTCCTCTCAGAGTTCGAGACACTTTTTCGATTCCTACGACTGGAATTGCAAGAGAATTACTTTATTGTCGGCGGAGATTTCAACGCCAAACATAGAGATTGGGGAAATAATACACCAAATGCTAGAGGGAACCTACTATTCAATTGGTGGGGTCAGCAAAATACAATGTGTCGACTCGGCCTTAAGACGAGGGATAGTCCCTCGTTTCCCAGACACGGTTCTTATTTGGATCTTTTGCTGTTCTACACACGAATACACCTGACGTGCACTAAACAACAACCATAAACTGTCTACGCACGTTGACATGACAATTGTGTATCACAATGACCATTGCGGTCTCAGTACCGAAAGAACCGTTCCGAACGAAACTGCGGAATTGGAAGAGTTTGTTAAAAGGCATTCCTAAAATTATAGTAGGGTGGCTGGACACCTTTGTCCAGAACACTGACGAGAGCACTCTCCTCGAATTCGCTCTAGCAACCATCCAATAGAAATCTGTCAAACGAGGAGATTGACAGGTATCTAAGACGAATGGACGAGACAATCAAACACACAATGGACAAAGCGATACCTCGGTGTTAACATACTGACAACGAAGACTTATTCCGCAACACAATTATTGACGCACTGCACCTACATAAAAGTAGACTGCTAGCAAGGCTAAAAACTTTGTACCCACAGTTAACTGATAGACATAACCCGGAGATCGTGACACTGAAGTTGTCGATCAAAAACCTCCAAATATTAAAAAAGGAAAATTACAGAAATTCTGTAAGTTTGTATTGGAACAACAAAATTCGGGCTGTAAACACCAGCAACCCGAATATGTTCCCACAAATAAATAAAATATTTCGGAGAAAAGATCGAAACGACCTTTCGTGTCTTAAAATCGCCCGAACGACGGACAACGAGAACATACTCATAGCAGCAGGCGTCGATCCAAATGAGGCCGTTGATGATGACAACTTCTTTGTGATCGAGGATCCTCAGGAGAAAGTAGAGCCTAAGGGAGCGACTTTCCAGGAAGTGTACAAGGCGAATGACATCATTGGCCCCAATCACGACCTGAAAAATCGAGTCCTTGTGCACAATTACTACCTTCGAAATGAAATAGTGAACTGGCGATTCGAGAGCTCGGGTTTCACCCAGTTCAGTGACGAGAATATGGCAAATAATGCCATCGCCGACGATAGGGTACTACCCTCGTTCATTTCGAAGGAAGAGCTCCAAACGATCTTCGAATCACTTAGAAGTAAGAAATCAGTGGGAACCGATGAAATACCGAACATTGTGCTTCGACATCTCCCACTAGAAGTGGTTGACATTTATACCACCCTGTTTAATAATGAAATGAATAATGTCCATTATCCAGCGCATTGGAAAACAGCGGTCGTGGATCCCATCCCCAAAAGGGATAAAGACACATCCAATGTGGCGAATCTCCGCTCGATCAGTCTTCTTCCTAACATCAGTAAGGTTTTCGAGAAGGTAATCAATAGAGTCCTGACTAAGTGGGTTGAGGACAAACATATAATTCCGGATAATCAATTCGGTTTCAAAGCGGGGTATGACATCATCACATGCTGCGTCTAAACTGGTTTCTGATATCCAATGGAACAAAGGCAAGAACTAGTGCACTGGTGCCTGCCTGATTGACTTGGAAAAGGCCTTCGATACCGTATGGTTAGAGGGACTCTTTTTCAAGCTGGACAGGTTGGGCATTAGTAAACCACTGCGGTATATTCTTTTTGACATGCTCTCTAGTAGACAGTTCATCGTGAAGAATTGTGATGTGACTTCTGCTGGAACATTTAACATTAAAAACGGTCTGCAACAAGCTGCGGTAAATTCGCCGATCGTATTCAACATTTACACAAGTGATCTGATAGGTTCACTTCCCCACAGCATTTTTTTTTTTTTTTTTAAAAAGAACTTAACACTCAAGATGGTATTACTACTCTTAAAATGCCGGAGCTCGTGTTAAGTTTTTCGGAAAATTGGATAGAGAGAGAGAGAGGAAGATTTTTGGGCTCAGTGGTTATTTCGCTCCATGGGTGGCATCCAACATTTAATGGGGAGACTAAATTACTAGTGTAAATTGGACTTGATGTTATATTTAGGCAACCATTCATCTCACAAGATTTTAGTTGACTGAAAAAAAGTCCTTCGGTCACGGCTGGTATTGAACCCCGAACCGTCCGATTGGGAAGCCAACACACTACCACTTGAGCCACGGCCACCCAGAAGCGTACGCAGACGACTTAATCGCGTACAGATCAGGTCCAAAGATTGAGGTCATTAACATACTTTTGCAACGTGACTTCGATAAAATTAAACAATATTGCGATGACTGGAAGTTGAAAATCAACTTTCAGAAATTGGAAACCATTCTGTTTAGGACGCCTTTGTCTGGGGCCTCTAGGGATACCAGAAAGAATTGGCGGAAGTTTCCGATCGATGGACAACACGGTCAGCCACTTGCTTGTCGAAATGTAGTCAGATACCTCGGGATCTGGCTAGACCAATATCTGTAGTTTAACAAACATATAGATGTTGCTCTGGCCAGAGCTAAGGGTGCTTTTGCCCTTAAAAAGAGACTGTTTTATAACAGTCAATTCGATGCGAGGGTGAAGGTGATCTGCTTCATGGCCCTTATCCGGCCTATGCTTGTATTTGGTTATCCCGTGTGGTTCAACGTGAGAGCAAGTTTATTGGAAAAGATTCGGGTGTTTGAGAGGGCTTGTCTTCGGGCTTTTCTCCGGGCTTGTCTTCGCTTATACAGAACACCAGAGTCCGAGTACATAAAATTACATCCTAATGAGGTCTAAGGCGAATCTAATAAGAGTGGACAATTTTGTTATTAAGTTGACTCGAAGGCACATTGCAAGAGCAATGACCTCGTCGAACAACGTGATCTCCAGGGCTTATTACCCCAATTATATATATCACGAGAGGGTTCGCTTTGATGGCTTTATTCCTCAAGAAGCGTTCCTCTACCTAGATATGAAAGGTCTGATTCAGGACAGATTCGCGGTGCCGCTAATCTTACACGTTGCTCGAACAGCTGCGGACAGGCGACTCAACTACGACAGAGACGTCACACATGGCAGTGCGGAGCGTCTCTGGTTCAGTAGGGTGGTAGGGAGCCGCGACATGAGAGATGTTGCTCGGCAGCGTCAACAATTTTGGTGGCTTGTTGAAGGAGAAGAAGCTTCTTCGTCTAATTCCTCCAATACAGGTTAGCTTCACTGGGGGCAAAGTTGGTCAAACTATATTTTTAGTCGTGGCCGACTTGCATAGATTTAGGTAGTATTAAATTAGATGTACGACAAAAAAAAAAAAAAAAATTAAAAAAAAAATATAAAAGAACAAAAGAGATGGGCGACAACTTTTTTTCCTAAAAAAGGGGTAATCCATACAAGAAAAAAAAAATGTATTGTATTATCTGTTACAATAAGGTAGGATAAGTAGGCTAAGAATTAGATTTCTATTTTTATTAATTTTTTTAGGTAGTTAGTTTATAAGTTTTAGTTCTATTTTATTTTTATTTTCCTTTACCTAATAAAAATTTTTCTTAGTTTTAGTTTAGTTTTAAGCATTTTTTTGTCTAGCTTGGTGTAAATGAATTAATGAAAATAGAAATGCATTTAAAATTAAAAAAAAAAATGGACTGGCTTCCAAATTGTAAGGTTCGGTGTTCGAATCCCAGTCTCACCCGAAAGACATATCCTCCATTTTTTCAGTTAACGAAAATTAAGTAGGACGAGTAGTTAATTAGAAATCAGCATCAAGCCAACTTCCACTAAGAATTTAGTCTCCCCATTAAATGTTGTATGCCACCCATGGAGCGAAATAACCATTGAGCCAAACATCTTTCTTTCTCTCTCTATCCCATTTTCCGAAAAAACTTACCACATGCAGAGGCATTATAAGTGTATTCATACCCACTTGAGTGTCAAGTTCAAATGTCACCCATAACTTTTTGCCTATTCTTACTTGATCTTTAAAGCTGTTAGTAAAATATTTAAGCGACTTTTTTGCCCTCAGTTTCGCGAAAAATTATGTAATTTCGCAGAATTTCTAAACATCTTTATCATAAAGGCGACTGGTTTATCCTCAAGTGTGAAGGCTAAGTAAACCTTTTCCGTCAATCACCCCAGTTGGGTGCTAGCTAGCAACCTACATATCTGGTCTCGCCGGAGCACAGTGAGCCTTTTTGACTCATAACTCTTAACGAATGAAGATATCGTGACGCCTTTTTTTTCTAATTAATGGATTTCATTTTATGAAATCTTTTGAGAGTAGTGCTTTACAAGGTGTTTCAGAAACTTCTACTGAAATAGGACTTTATCACCACAGGGGATAAACATAATATTTTGCTTTAAAAATATTCAAAAGCCCATAATTGCATTAATAACAGGGTATCTAAAAGCTAATCCGAGCAAAGCAGTGGTGAGTTAAGTAAATATATCATTTTTAAAATGTTTTTTTTAGATTTTTTTTTTATTTTGGGGCACATTTTTTTTTTATAATTTACGCGCGCCTAAGGGGTTATGATACCCTTTTACTGTTGCCAGGGCGCGGGCGGAAAGATAGAAGGAGGAGAAAGGAAAGCATTGTTGTGATATAGTGGTTTGAAAATCAGGTGCGTTTGGTTTCGATATTGACTCTCCGGGGATGGGAGTCCGAATAGGACGGAGAGATTTTCTTCACTCGGAATGATTCAGGTTGTGAATTTGAACGGTTGTTTTGTGCTTGAAAACTCTACAACAGCCAAATCTATATGTCAGTGTTATGCCTTCACACGCAGATTTTTCTGACTGAGTTCCAATTACACAAGTAAAAATTTTGTCGTGGCTAGGATTCGAACCTTGACCCTCCGAGTGAGAAGCGATTGCTATTTCATTTAATTTCATTTTAAATGCATTTTTATTTTCATTAATTCATTTACACTTACAAGCTAGACAAAAAAATGCTTCAAAATTAGCTTAATTAACATACAGGTAATCTTATTCTAACTTACTGGCCCCATGCGGGCACTCTAGGTTAAACATAATACTTAAACTATGTCTTTAGACGTTTCGAACATTTATTATTATTTATATTTATATATTTATTTTAAACTAAAACTAAGAAAAATTTTTATTAGGCAATTTAAAAACTTAGTATATGGACTTATTTATAAAAACAAATAAAAGTAAAATAAAACTAAAACTTATAAACTAACTACCTAAAAAATAAGTAAAAATAGAAATCTAATTCTTAACCTAATTATCCTACCTTATTGTAACAGATAATACGATACAATTTTTTTTTCTTGTATGGATTACCTCCTTTTTAGAATAAAAAAGCTGTCACCCATCCTTCTTGTTCTTTTTCTTTTTTATTTTATTTAATTTTTTTGTTGTTTTTTGTGATTTTTATAATTTTTTTTTTTTCTTACATCTAACTTAATACTACCTAAATCTACTCGTATGTATGGCCATTAGGGTGTCCCAAAAAAATCAAGTTTAAATTTTTGTAACGCATACCCTCTTATTTTATTCGAATACTGTCAAAACAATAGTAAATAAAGTTTCATGTACTTTGAACCAGAGGAACCCGTGCCGACTTGCATCTAAACATGTCAGTACTTGCAAGGCATGGCACGCGAGTAATAACATATCGATAACTTGTTATTGCATGTTTATTTTATTAGTAAACACATTGTTCTCGTTCTGTTAACATGTCGGTGGAGTTACGCAGTTGTAGAAAGGAGATATTTTTAATAGGGAACGTTAAACATCAAATTACTGGTTCAAAACTTCCCTCTAATGGGCAAGCACTGGCAGTTTTGTTCTATAATATTCGTGAAGTGAATTTAAGTGTCAATGAGAGCGCAAATCTTACTATTCGTGAGTGCATTATTTATTGGGAAAAGGCCCGTATCCCGACAAGATCTCTACCTAATTGTGTTAAAAAATTAATTACATTGTATCAAGTTTGGAGAAATTTGCAAAAAAATGCAAACAAAACAAAAAACGTGTTTGAGCAGCGTCGACATGAGTTTGTTACAAACTTAAACAATTGCACATGCGGATGCACTTCAATTAATAAAGATAGATGAAGATAGGATTTTTTTGCAGCGCCAAAGAGAACCAGGCCGACCTGGTCATTTAGCCGGAGTTGACCAAAAACAAACACACAAAGAAGAAAGAGCGCACCTTAGAAACGTCGAGGAGCAAAAACGACGTGCTAAATATTTTTCATCCTTAGCTCCTTCAACATCATCTTATGACCCGCTACAAGAAAGTTTGTCGCCTGATTCAGAATTGATGGATTTACAGGAAATTTTGCCAAACCTAACCAAAACAGAATCCAGTATAAATAAAACTGTTATGAGGAAGAATTTTATCACTCCAAAATTAGTGGCAGCATTAGATCGGTGTCAATTGAGTGTGAGAGATGCTGTGTTTATTATTGAAGCAACTATTGAAGCTCTTGGACATAACACAGACCAATTTCCTATAAGCAAGTCCACTATTCAAAGGGTTCGTACGGAAAAGCGAAAAGAGCGAGCGGAAGCCATAAAGGTTAACTTTTCAAAACCAGGTTCCGGATATTGTAACACTCCACTGGGATGGTAAACTTTTGCCGGCTTTAGATTCACGCAAATCTAAGGAAGAACGTCTGCCGATAGTTATAACGTTTGACGATAAAGAACAACTTATCGCTGTACCAAAGTTGGATAACTCTACAGGAAAGGAACAGGCCCAGGTACTTTGGAATGCTATAATTGATTGGAATCTTGAGGATAAAGTGCAGATTTTGTGTTGTGATACGACTGCTTCAAATACTGGTCGAATCAATGGTACTTGTGTACTTCTCGCACAGAAACTAGGCAGGGAAATGATTATTTTTGCTTGCCGCCATCACGTCTACGAATTAGTACTAAAAAGCGTGTTTGAAGCAAAAATCTGCCAAGTTACCACAAGCCCAGACATTCCAATGTTCAAGAAATTTCGAGAGAACTGGAAGAATGTCGATCCCGAGAAAATACAGGGCTGTACAGAAAAGCTATCATGTTTGAATGTTTCTGAGATCAACAGACTTATCGATTTTTACCAAATTGAATTAACTAAAGAAATTACTAGTTATGATTACAGAGAGTTAATCGAACTTTCAATAATATTTCTTGGCGGCGATGCAGAAAAAAAATTTAAGATCCGGCCTCCAGGTGCCATGCACCAAGCTCGATGGATGGCGAGAGCGATTTACTCATTAAAAATATCGTTACTTGGTGATCAATTAAGAATTTCTAACAAAGATAAAGAAGCTCTGTTAGACGTCTGCCTGTTCATCGTGACAATATACGTTAGGCCTTGGTTGCAATGCATTTTAGCAGTAAAAGCACCTTACCAGGATTTGTGTTTTCTGAAAGCTATAAAATCTTATGAAACAATAGATGAAAGCATCTCGAAAGCAGCATTACAGAAGTTTTGCTTGCATTTGTGGTATTTGACAGACGAAGTGTCTATCTTGTCTCTATTTGATGATGATGTAAGCCAAGAAACGAAAGTCAAAATGGTTGCTAACTTAGCCAAAGAATATCCATCTGCCTATGGTAAATGTTACATTCCATCGAAAGAAGAACTTTGTGGCAGACTTTATGGTAAGTTTGAAAATTAAGTTTGTTTTTTTAACTTTTTTATTTACATAACTAAAAAATTATATCAATAATCCTCCTTTTTTTGTTTTCAGAAAAAAACATCGATGACTTTGTTTCAGTCAAAAGCAAGTCCTTATTCAGTCGATTGAAAATTGATGGTGCTTTTCTCCACGAGTGCCCCTCTTTGTGGCTTAAAAATGCTTCGTACCAACATGCTAAAAGCAAGCTATTAAAACTGAAAGCAGTTAATGACTCTGCTGAAAGAGCAGTCAAGTTGATGCAAGATTTTCACGGCCTGCTAACTGTTCAAGAGGAGCAAAAGCAATTTTTATTTCGTTGCGTACAAGAACATCGACAAAAGTATCCTGACTGTAAAAAACAAACATTAAAAAGAAAATTAATAAATAATTAACCTACTTTCAACAATTAATATAATAATAAAGTCCAATACCGGATGCCTTATTTCAAAAATAAATGAGTTTTGCTTTTCCCTCCATTGCTCCATACTAATTTTTATGTTTAGATTTTGGCGTTAAGTCGGCACGGGTTATCGTCATCCGATCGCAATAATATTTGATATTTCACTTATCTGGGTCAAATAGAAAAAAAAAAAAAGGTATGCGTATCTCTATCTAAAAAAAAAAATTTAACCCTTATAGCCTGGGACACCCTAATGGCCATGGCTAATAAAATTAACAGACGATCGACTTTGCTTCCCATGAAGCTACCTATTACTTAAGGGATTCGACGACGAACCCTCCCCTCCTTCAACTAGCCACCAAACTTGTTGGTGCTGCGGAGCAACATCCCTTATGTCGCGACTCCCTACCGCCCTACTGAACCGGAGACGCTCCGCACTGCCGTGTGCGACGTCTCTGTCGTAGTTGAGTCGCCTGTCCCCAGCTGTCCGAGCGACGTGGAATATTAGCGGCACCGCGAATCTGTCCTGAATCAGACCTTTCATTTCTAGGTAGAGGAACGCTTCTGGAGGAATAAAGCCATCAAAGCGAACTCTCTCATGATACATATAATTAGGGTAGTAAGCCCCGGAGATCAGCTTGTTCGACGAGGTCATTGCTCTTGCAATGTGCCTTCGATTCAACTTAATAACAAAATTGTCCACTCTTATTAGGTTCGCCTTATTGTATAAGACCTCATTAGAATAGAATTTTATGTACTCGGACCCTGGTGTTCTGTATAAGCGAAGACAAGCCCGAAGACAAGAACGAAGACAAGCCCTCTCAAACACCCGAATCTTTTCCAATAAGCTTGCTCTCACGTTGAACCACACGGGACAACCAAATACAAGCATAGGCCGGATAAGGGCCATGTAGCAGATCACCTTCACCCTCGCATCGAGTTGACTGTTATAAAACAGTCTCTTTGTAAGGGCAAAAGCACCTTTGGCTCTGGCCAGAGCAACGTCTATATGTTTGTTAAAATACAGATATTGATCTAGGTATCTGACTACATTTCGACAAGCAAGTGGCTGCCCGTGCTGTCCCACGATCGAAAACTTCCGCCAATTCTTTCTCGTGTCCCTAGAGGCCCCAGACAAAGGCGTCCTAAACAGAATGGTTTCCGATTTCTGAAAGTTGATTTTCAACTTCCAGTCATCGCAATATCGCTTAATTGTATCGAAGTCACGTTGCAAAATTATATTAATGACCTCAATCTTTGGACCTGATCTGTACGCGATTAAGTCGTCTGCATACGCTATGGCATGGTGAAGTGAACCTATCAGATCACTTGTGTAAATGTTGAATAGGATCGGCGAATTTACCGCACCTTGTTGCAGACCGTTTTTAATGTTAAATGTTCCAGCAGAAGTCACATCGCCATTCTTCACGATGAACTGTCTACTAGAGAGCATGTCAAAAAGAATATACAGCACTGGTTTACTAATGCCCAACCTGTCCAGCTTGAAAAAGAGTCCCTCTAACCATACGGTATCGAAGGCCTTCTAAAAGTCAATCAGACAGGCACCAGTGCACTGGTTCTTGCCTTTGTTCCATTGGATATCAGAAACCAGTTTAGACGCTGCATGAATGATATCATGCCCCGCCTTGAAACCGAATTAATTATCCGGAACTATTTGTTTGTCCTCAACCCACTTAGTCAATACTCTACTGATCAACTTCTCGAAAATCTTACTGATGTTTGGAAGAAGACTGATCGAGCGGAGATTCCCCGCATTGGATGTGTCTTTATCCCTTTTGGGGATTTGATGTACGACCGCAGTTTTCCAATGCGCTGGATAATGGGCATTATTCATTGCATTATTAAACAGGGTGGTATAAATGTCCACCGATTCTAGTGGGAGATGTCGAAGCACAATGTTCGGTATTTCATCGGTTCCCACTAAGTGATTCGAAGATCGTTTGGAGCTCTTCCTTCGAAATGAACGGGGGTAGTACTCGTACCTTATCGTCGGCGATGGCATTATTTGCCATATTCTTGTCACTGAACTGGGTGAAACCCGAGCTCTTGAATCGCCAGTTCACTATTTCATTTCGATGGTATAAATTGCGCACAAGGACTCGACTCTCCAGGTCGTGGTTCGGGCCAATTATGTCATTCGCCTTGTACACCTCCTGGAAAGTCACTCCTATAGCCTCTACCTTCTCCTGCGGATTCTCGATCACAAAGAAGTTATCATCATCAACGGCCTCATTTGGATCGATGCCTGCCGCTATGAATATGTTTTCGTTCTCCGTCGTTCGGGCGATTTTAAGACACGAAAGGTCGTTTTGATCTTTTCTCCGAAATATTTTATTTATTTGCGGGAACATATTCGGGTTGCTGGTGTTTACAGCCGGAATTTTATTGTTCCAATACAATCTTACAGAATTTCTGCAATGTTCCTTTATTAATATTTGGAGGTTTTTGATCGACGACTTCAGTGTCACGGTCTCCGGGTTATGTCTGTCAGTAAACTGTCTGTACAAGGTTTTTAGTCTTGATAGCAGTCTACTTTTATGTCGGTGCAGTGCGTCAATAGTTGCGTTGCGGAATAAGTCTTCGTTGTCAGTATGTTGATACCGAGGTATCGTTTTGTCCATTGTTCGTTTAATTGTCTCGTCCATTAGTTTTAGATACCTATCAATCTCCTCGTTTGATAGATTTCTGTTGGACGGTGGGTAGAGCGAATTCGAGGAGAGTGCTCTCGTCAGTGTTCTGGAGAAGTGTGTGCAATGCACCCTACTATAGTTGTAGAAATGCCGTTGAACAAACACGTCCAATTCCGCAATTTCGTTCGGAACGGTTATTTCGGTACTGAGACCGCAATGGTCACTGTCATACACAAACGTGCGTAGGCAGTTTGTAGTTTGGTGGTTAGTGCATGTCAGGTGTATTCGTGTGTCGAACAGCAAGAGGTCCAAATAGGAACCGTGTCTGGGAAACGACGGACTATCCGTCGCCTTGAGGCCGAGACGATACATTATACTGTGCTGACCCCACCAATTAAGTAGTAGGTTCCCTCTAGTATTTGGTGCATTATTTTCCCAATCTCTATGTATGGCGTTGAAATCTCCGCCGATAATAAAGTAGTTCTCCGCCAATTCCAGTCTTAGGAATCGAAAAAGTGTCTCGAGCTCTGAGATGAATAAGGTGGATTGAGTAGCTTTAGGTGATGTACATGATGCATGCTTCCAGCACCTGGAACCTACGTACTACACGACTGTATATTCTTTTGAAACGCAGTCCTTTTCTAACAAAGATCGCAACACCACCTCCTTGAATGGAGTTGGGTCGGTTTCTCCGTAGTATTTTATGTCTTCTGTGCCTCATTTTGTGTCTTTTGGTAAGCTTAGTTTCGCTAACCAAAAGCACATCAGGGGCTTGGTCTTTAAGCAACTTAAACAGTGTGGCTCTTCGTTCGAACCTAATCAGTGAATTTTACTGCAAGTCGTACCCATTACGACTGGAGGTGCGTTAGGCCCGGCAGCAGCGCGTATATTTGATCTACCCGCTTAGCCTGTTCCTGTATTTGACGCTGAACCTGAGCCATCTGGGCGTAGGTAACGTGGGGAGGAACGGCTGGTGTTTGTGCCTGCACGAGTGGACATTTAACTTCCACTTTCTGCTGCCGAGCCAGATTTACTCTTTTTATGTATTGGAATTTGGGACAACCCCGATAGTTTGCGGTGTGTCCCGTGTTCTTACATAAAGCACAAGGAAGTTGGCTTTCTTCAGACGCTCCGTCCTTACCTAGAGCGCATTCCTCTGACTTATGTTTCTTTCCACATTTCGAGGCGGCGTGCCCGAACCTTTGGCAGCGAATACATTGTAGAATGTTTTCGCTCCTCTTTAATTTTTCCCAGTGTACAACCCTGTAATTTAGGATTTTAATACTCCTTAGACCATCCAGTTTGCTGTCGGGACTTAACCGAACCAGGAAGAACGGTAGTTTCCGCTTCTCCCTTTTGGCTCTAGCCGTGACAAATGGCTTGACTCCCATGAATTTGAGCCCTTCGCACTCCTTCTCTTGCAGCAGTGCAAGGAGCTCCTCCGGATCAGTCGCCGGTTCTAACCCCCTCAGCAGCATTGTTTGCAGCTTCTCCCCCTTCGGGGTATTGGAGAAGAATTCCGTCGTCGAATCCTTCAATAAACTTTTAATTTTGTGGTAGCGCTCCACTGTATTGCAGCGGACCGCGTGCCTGTCTAAACTAGGTCTTTTAACAAAAAAATTTTTGCCTATGGCCGACTTACATAATTCTATTGCTTCTTTCAACTCCATCTTGAATGTGTTGATAGGAGGTACCCGTGGTTTGGTTGTTTTCTGCTGTTGCTGTTGTTGTTGCTGCTGCTGATGTTGCTGCTGCTGCTGATGTTGTTGTTGTTGTTGTTGCTGGTGTTGCTGTTGTTTCTGCTGTCGTTGCTGTAGTTCTGTTATTGTTGTTGCTGCTGCTGTAGTTGTTGTTATTGTTGAGGTTTTTGACGCATTAGTTTTTGCTGCTGTTTGGTTTTTTGTGGTTGCTGTTGTTTTTTTATGTCTTGTGTTTCTTTTTCGATTTGTTGTTGTTGCTGCTGTTGTAAGCCGTGGGGTTCTATTGTTTGCTCCTTCCCTCTTCTTGCCATTTGTTTGGCTTTGATAACTAGCACTCTTTGCAGGAGCTGTTTAATGCTATTATTTATAGCTTCTACCTCTTCCTCCTCTTCATCCGAATCGGAGGCCATCAACGATGCGAATGTATTTTCGCCTCCCATATAGCGTCCTTCTCCACCATCTGACACATATGGAAACTCGTCTTTGCTGGCCGCCTTTTGCCTTTTTTGATGTTGCGCTGCTGCCCTTACTGATGTTGTTGGCGCCCCTTCCCTCGCTCCACCATGCAGCTTTTCTGTAAATGCTGACAGGGAAGGGCGCTTCACTAGGTTCGGAGTAGGCCTTAACTTCCTCCTCCTCTTGATGGTAGTTTCTGGTTTACCAGAATGCGAATGGGCCAACATAACGGCCTGGTCATCTGATGAAATCATGCAATCTGCAGGTTCCGCTATTTGAATAGCGGACCGCTCACTTCCACTCATTGTTCACTGATTATTCACTTTTTAGTTATATTTATTCACTTTACTTTAAAAATCCAAATAAAAAAGGCCAATGTGTTTCGGAGATCGAACCCACGACCTCTGCTTTATCGGTCGGACACCACTACCACTGGGCCACCGAAGCACTTAACAGAAATGTTTTTGTAACACTTTTAATGAAAACTTGTTTATTTCACTTTGAAAGCCGAAACACGTCAATTCCTCACGGAGGTCTATCAACGACTGAGAAGCGATTGCTAGTACCACTACACCACGGCCACATGAAAGTACATAATAAAATATTTCAGCGATTCAGTTCAAGTCAACAGTGGAGATAAAAGTAAACGGACCTGCAAGTTAAATAAAGAAAAAAAAAACTGGTTTCTTGGAAACTTTCGTCAACATTACCCCAGTCTAACAAACTTATCATTTTTGGAGAGTATTGTGCTTTGATATCTTTTTCGGTTCTGATATGCCTTAACAAAGAAATGAGTTGGTCCAATGAGTCTGCAAGCATGTTGAAAAATCTTGATTCTGCCGCTTCGTTGAAACCTTACTCGTATCTATGTTTCAAGTTGTCTTTATTTTTGGATTACTGATCTTCTTCTGACATTTCTCCAAATGGTAACGATTGATACTCGATTATAATTTTACTATGCGTCAGAATTTTATGTTGGGTAGTTTTGAGTTGTTTTTCGTGATATTTTTGCTTTAATAACTCTGCTGGTTTATTGGCATACTCCCCAAACTTGACATTGTTTACCTTTTCCCTGCAATTCAAAACATTACGTATTACTTCAAGCCTCGTTATTATCTCTTTATTGGCCCCAGTTATACGATCTGCTGTCTCCAAGTCTTGAAAAAATCTCTCTCTCATTCAGTAGATTGAAGACTAGCAATTGGACTTTTGATATCGTTGACAGTACTATTTGTATCTTCTCCAGTTACCTTTGCATACTGGAATATTATGAGTTGACAAAAATGCAATGATGAGCACTGAGAATAGTTAATCTTCACGAGAACAACAGACCATCAACATGTTTGCATCTGTTCACCAACCGGCGTATTTAGTTTTTACTCACACACACCTTTCCCAGATGATCCATCACAAGGATTTTGTGTCGCCTTAAGATGTTTGTACACAGCGCTGGCGAAGGAAATTTAGGGTGAAAGAAAAGAGAGGTAAGTTATAACGACCAACAAGTACAGAGCACTGTAGGGTCATCCATAACCGAGTTGTAACGTTATACGCGTGTTATGGTTGAACGTGTGAAGGGGAGAAAAGCTACTGGCGATTTCAGTAGAGCACTGTGGTGGAATTAGCGATAAAACAAAGTAAGACAGCAGAGATTACGTCGGTGTTATCTAGCACGTGCAAAAATGTTTTAAGAGCATCTGACCAAATGTGGGCATTGTACTCCAATTTCGGACAGATGAATGCCTTATATTTATTGTATATTGAGGTCCGATCAAAGAGGGTGAAATATTTCTTACATCGTTTCAGCAAGCGTAAATATTCTGTAGCATATTTGGCGGCATCGAGTATGTGGTCATTCTAATGTAAATTATCATAGACAAACATACCGAGAACGGAAAATTTTTCGTTTTCTACGATGATAGTGATATTTATGGATTATCTTTGGGTGTTGGAAATTTGCTTTAACTACAGCAGACATTGTGTATAGGAAGCGTTAAACTCTACCCTGTTGGTGGTTCCGCTAGTGGTAATGCTGTTTATATCTGAATTTTATGAGCTAAGAATACGCTGCCGTTCTCGTTCTACAGCCGAAGATCAGGGACGTGAGTCTGGGAGCGAATATGAAAACCAGAGACTACTACCATCAGGAAAAGATTATATTGGATTACAAGTAGCAGACAAGAGATCATTAATGAAAATTAAAAGAGTGTCGGAGACAGAACGGAGCCCTGTGGCAAACCAGAATTTATTTTGTGAATAGTTTCTAATCCGATGAAGAAGAGAGTCATTGATCCCAAAAGCACGCATTTTCGGCAAAAGAACCTGATGTCAAACTCTGTCAAATGCAATAGTAATATCAAGTGCCACTATCTTACTTTCGCCAGATTGATGTACACTTTGGTTCCAATTTTCTGTGAGACATTCCATCAAATCACCAGTCTACTCATTGTTATGAAAACTATACTTCCGGTCATTGAGACGTTTCCGCGTTTTGAGATATTTTATGAGCTGGCGGTTTAATAGGATTTTCGTGACCTTGGAAAGAATGGACGCAAGTGCAACGGATCTGTAGGAAGAGAGAGGAGAAGATTCACCTTTTTAGAAACGGGCTGGACAAATGCTTTTTTCCATCTGTTCAGAAAGAGTGCTAAAAGCCAAGATTGATGAAAAAGCTTACGCAGTGGTTGTGCCAGCGGGGAAGAACACCTCTTCACAAGAAGGCGATACATACCGTTAGGACCAGCGGATTTGAGTATATTAAGATCTTTAAATACTCTTGCTACTACACGAGTGCGAAAGTGGATTGGTCCCATTGAAAATTCGTCGCACTGAAGTGTTGGCGGAGACAAATTATAATCTGGAAGTGTTGAGCTGGCCGCAATTGTACTGAAAGCAGAGTGGCTGTGTTAAAAGAGCTGACAACTGGAAAGCCATTGTAAATTAGCATTGGGATCGACAATGAGTCAGAATTTTTAAAATTTTTGATAAACGACCAAAAAGTGTTAGTGTAGTATTTTTTGCCTCAGTTTTTGGCAGTATTGAAATTTTACACGCTTAAATTTGGTGGGGGCTCACGCCCCTAATTTATTTCGCTTAATACAAGCTTATACTATCTCAAAAACTAGGACTTGTAAACCAACAACAGTTAAAGGTTGGGAAGTAAGGGAATGGTTTAGGAAATCAAGTTTAAGACGAGAAGTGGCCAGGTTATAATCAAACGAATGCTCCCGCATAGTTTCGTTAGAACCATAAGTGGTGCGGTGGGTTGGAATATAGAAGAGACGAGGACAACGTAAGTTACGAGAGTTAATGTTGAAAGAAATAGAATTGTATAGGGCAGCGCAATCCACAGAACCAGAAAGCAGTCGATGAATGAAGAGAATGTCAGCTACGTGTCTGCGCTTTTCGAGGGTATTCAGGTTAAGAAGTTTGAGGCGTTCACGATATTGAGGTAAGATAAAGGGGTCATTGCAGTGTAGTTCACGAAGGGCAAATCGAAGAAAACGACATTGAATGTTGTCGATTCGAGATATACATAGGAACTCGCTGAAAAGGGGACCATACTTGACTGGCATATTACAAGGGTAATGTAAAGTGATCTTGTCGCATAAGGCTTGCAAAATACTTTAGACCATCGTTTGATAAAACCGAGCGATGATTTGGCATTAAGGATTGTCTCATCAATATGGGAACGGAAGTTTAACTCTCTATCGTATAATATTCCAAGGTTGCGAAGGGATTGAACCTGGGGTACAGGTTGATTATACAGAAAATAAAGTCGAGGGGGAGATTGATTGGACTTACGAGACAAAGTCATAGATTGATATTTGGAGACATTAACCTCAAAGCAATTTTTTAGACACCAAGTGGAAAACCTATCGATGTCTTCTCGAAGGACAATAGAGTGTATAATAATCCTGACAAGATCGTTTATAGTTGGAGTGAAAAGAGGGGACCTAGATGGCTGTCTTGTGGGGCACCAGAAGTGGTTAAAAACGGGTTTGGGAAGGCTGACCTAAAGCGAACGCTATAATAACGGCTCTCCAGATAAGAAGATATCTATTTTAACATGATGGGGTCAAAACCGAGTGTTCTGAAATGGGAAACTATGGCACATCACCCTAATTGATCACCCGAAAACTTGTATGAAAAAGTTCTAATCAATTTTAGAACACATGCTATAGGTTTTAGTACTAAATTTCATTCTCCGCCACTTTTTGGATTCGCTGAGTGGACTACCAATTCAACCGGCAACGAGTAAAGTCATATTTTTCATATTTACCTAACGTACACATTTTCATATATAGGTAACTAAAGTATTGTAATTTATTCATTTGAAATCTAACCACTATTTTTGACAATTGTAACTACATATGGAGTAGTCTTTCTCAACAACATAAATACCCTACCCATATACACATAAACTACACTAACCAGACACCAGACAGCATTACACATTACACCGAGAGAAGACAATTTGAAAAGGATCAATTGATGTGATATTTTATCGAAGGTCTTAGCTAAATCTGTAGCAATAACATCGATTTCTTGGGTTGAAAGGGCAAAGGATGAAAATTCAACTAAATTTGTAGTAGTTGATCTACCTTTCAGAAATTCATGCTGACTGGGTGATATAAATGACTTGCACTGAAAGCTCAGAACTTCATATAAAAAAAACTCTGGAATATTTTAGGTATATGAGAAAGCTTAGCAATGTGACGGTAGTTGGTCACTTCATTCTTTGATCCCTTTTTGTGACCGGGGTTATGAAAGAGGTCTTCCAAATTTGGGGGAATTCTCCTAGTGTCAGGGACAAATGAAATAACGAGGAAAGTGGGTGCGACAGATTGGAAGCACAGGTGAAGGGGAGTTGAAAGTTGTCGATAGTTGATAGGATAAAGGGACAAAACGTTACTGTGGAGTTAATGGAATCGCTAGAGAAAATAGGGTCTAGTTACCTACCGATGGAGTTACGGACGCCAATTACTTCGCATAGGCTTGAGTCGGTTATGCTATAAATGATTAGACATTCCTTGGGTGAACTAGGGTTTGACCCGGTAAAAAATAAGTGATCATCCGATGGAATCCACTTCAGCAGGGGCAGATTAAAGTCACTAAAGATAAGGATATCGTCGATGGAATCACTTAGGTCAATTAGTTGGTCAATTGCCTTAATAGCAAGGTTGAGCTGGGAGAATGTAGCAAGACATAACGCACAGAGACCTATTGGGAAGTGTTATCTTAATTGAGACAAAGGCAAGTTTAACAGAAGTAGAGATAGCGATGGGAGAAGCGTTGGGGTTATTGTGAATAGCAAGTAGGACACCTCTGCATGGAGAATCAACTTTACGGAGGGCACGATCGTTAACCATTGGGAGAGAGTGATTGTCATATCGTAATATGTTATAAGAGGATGGGAATAGCTCTTGTCTCCTTATGTTGGGTATCAGATTCGTTTCTGTAAGAGCGTCGAAGGAGAGGCCATGAGTTTTAGACAAAACATCACGAGTTTTAGAGCGCAAGCCTTTTAAGTTTTATTTGTAAAATGTTAGAGGTAGTTTGTTGCGTGGGTGAGTAGGGGAGTCTAGATGAGAGGCAGGCAAAGAAGGCAAGTTAGGAATGAACAAAATTATCATTGTCAGCTCGGCTATGTTGAAGGTGAGTAACTCTTTTGGAGTGTATATAGCTGCGGAAGGTCATCCGCAACCTTTTGGAGAGGTGTGTTGAAGATTTCGTGGTACCTGTTGTAAAGTTTCCTGAGACTGGTAATATCAGTATGAAGGTCTTCCTGTTGGATGGATACTATGACACTTGTTATGGTTTTTCCTTCAAAGGAAACAGAGACGAATTTATTGTAAAGATTTTTGAGAAAAAGACGTATATTTTCGTATATCTTTTTATCACTTAGCCTAGAGAGCATGTAACGGCATTCCGTGGTATCTATATTCTTTTGTCGCAATTTAACGTTAGGTGGCAAAAGGGAATCAAAAATAGGGGCAGGGGCCCGAGAAATCAAGGGAGAAGGCGAGCTAGAAGAGGGATTTAAGATATACGAGCTGATAAAATTTGGCTATTTGGCTCCTGTTGTAAGATCGGAATTGGGAAAGTACATGATAGTGTTCGTGGGAGGGGGTGTGTGCGGTTGAGCAGTGGTAGTATAAGCGGCAGGGGTTAAATTAAAGAAACGCGTTAGGGATTGGGTGGAAGAGAGGCAGTTGGTGCTTTTGTGAAGTGGGTTGCTTGGAGATATAGCCAGGAGGGGAAAAGTTGGGAAATATTTTGGTTTTAAGGCTCGAGTTAGTGTCAGGTTTAGGATGTGGATGTGGAATGGATCTGGGGGATTTATAATTAACTTTAGATAAGATATTGCTTCGTTTTGTTTTATTGGTTGGTTGATCCGTTCATTTGGAGGCCCGCAACGTTCCGAAGTTGAGGTTGGTTTTGGATGGGTTAACAAATAACCATTCATATCTAGCCGGTAAATTGATCTTGAAATACCGTTTGTTTTTGTGGTACGATGCTGAAAATATTGTGCATTGGCTGATGGTGCCATACCTCTTTTTGAGAAATTCAGAAATCCATGCAACATCAGCGTAATTGGGATAATCTTTGACGAGTTGGGTGGTGAACATCTGATTCGTTGTGCGGAGTCGATCTAGCCTGCTTTGCCGCTCTGAATGAGTCCACGTCGTGTTAAATTATGTAACAAGTGTCCATGGGTGGCGACAGGAGGAGCTGACGTTGGGGCAGTTATATTGCCATTAGATTCTCGGATCGATGGGCCAGTGCTAGGATTTGGAGGTTGAGTGGTCTGCACTCGATGTGGCAATGGTTCGGCTTCGGTTTATAAAAATCAGCAAAAATTGAGGTATTGTAACTGCTGTGACAAGAGGTTTGAGTTGGATGACTATCGATTTTGTGACATACTGTTTCAATGAGGTTTTCCAAATCATTCAACACTAATCTATTTGTAGTGAGTTCATCATTAAGCTTGATTTTGTCGAATACAACGTCAAACATGTACTCGTAATGTTTGAGAGTTGATGATTGCTTGTTGCAGGTTCGAGATTGAGATTGGATTTAGATGGTTGGAGATGAATATCTATGTCTTCCCGGAGGGAGTTGACGGAGCTACATGTTTTCTTATTGGAATCCATCATTGGGGAACCGATTGATATAAATTCACTTAACATTGTATCAAGGTGGCGCTTGGATCTTCATCTCTGGATCTTGCACTTTCTATTTCAATTAAATGCGCAATTCGTTCTTCAATGCTATGCCCAAAGTCTTCCGCACATCTTACACTTTGTTCAAAACTTGATAGTTTGCCCGTCATCTGTCTAACGAGTGAGTTACGATTCCATGCGTTGGAGTCACTGAGGCACTTGATTGCAAGGAGCACATGTGAAAGAGAGTTACTGATTCCATGCAAATAGCATGGAAGATTTTGCCGCAGATCCCGTTTCAGGCAACAAAGCCAACATTATTGTCGTTACTGGAGCAGTTGTTCAATCCACAAAAAGACAAGCAAATTGCGATGAAAATAAATAACAAAATGCACTAAACGCACTGTCGTAGGTCAAAAATAAGAAAGGCGAGTCAGCGATAAAAATTGTTGGGTGAGAAACTAGGTTATTGAATTGATTGGTCTGAAATAAACGAAATAGGAAATTTACGATCATGGAGTAAAATAACACGGTAACTGAACACTGTGGCGGTTTTAACTGAACTTAAGAAAGGCGTTCCGGATATTATTGGCTCGTTTGAACTTTTTTTTGGTTTTGCTCTGTCGGGTTGGTCTTGTAGGACCGAAAAAGCATTTCTCTAACCCTGATAGCCTCTTTACAGCCCGAGTCGTACCACGCCTTTTCTTTTGGTTTGATACTCTACATCTAATGAGGGATAAAGCATCTATAGCTGATCATAAATCTGTGATGATGTCTACAGCGGCATCAACGTCGTTATCGGGGAAACATAACGACCAGTTAAAATTCTTAAATAAGCTGTTCAGTATGATCCAATTGGCTTTTCGTATTGCCATACGGTTCTTTTATGAATATTTTCCTTAACTGTATGGTCGGTGTACGAGAAATTAAGTAATCTGACACAACGGTCCGACGAGCCTAGAAGGCAAAGCACATCAACAGTGTACAAGACTTATCAGGGTGAGAAGTTAAAAACAAGTCCAGAGTGTTGGTGGTTTGACTATCAACGTTTGGTATTCGTGTGGGGTAATATACAAGCTGGGTAAAGTTATTTTCCGCAGATATTATCCTTTGGTGTTGTCTGTACAGAGTGACGAAGCCACCCAGAATTGGGTATATTGAAATCGCCCGTAATAACGATTTCAGTATGAAAATACAAGGATTTCATTCTTTGATGCCAGATAGTGCATCAAACTCGTTAAAAGTCGAATTGTAGTCCAGTTTGGGGTTTCTCTAAATAAAGCCCGAAGTGGATAATTTGCTTACGGAGATGGAATTTTAACCACGTGAAGTTGAATTCCGGATTGGATCATGGATCACAATGTGGTGGAGTATGGTAAGCTACATCACTACGCAGGTAAATGGCGATACTGCGGTGAGAAAACAATTAGGGCACTAGTTCATAATAAAGTAGCTTCAGGGTTCTACCTGTGTTTCACTAAGTGTCAAAACTGCAGGTCTGTACTTACAGACGTGAACGTACGCAGAAAAGTGATTATTTTTTGGCTCTCACATATTGGCTACATGCACCCTGAATTCCCTAGTGATAATCGCAAACAAACACAAATATCGACAATGTTAAGCAAGGCCGCGAAGTGAGAATTTTGACGTTGGTGTACCGAATCAAATTCCTGTAAGTGTTATGCCCTTAAAACAATATGAAACAGTGCACCAACAAAATTCACAGCCACAACCGGCTATCCATGGTTGTTACATGCACTCAGTTACTGCCCGTACTTCGACCAGGATCGGGAGAGGTTGGACACCCGCACTGTGTGATTTTTTTTATTTCGCACTACACTGCACAATTTTTTTGTTTGTTAATTTTTTTTTACGCTGCCTGCTTTATTTTTTTTCTTTGTAAATCCCGAGTGCACTGGGCAACGTGCTCACTCGTCGGTGGTCGACTCGGTACTGTAATATACCTTTACTCGCTTTCTAAAAGCCAGCTTGGAGTATAATCTATCACGTCTTGATGTTTCACTCTAGCTGATATTTCCGTGATTTCGTAATTTCCTTGAAGTGCTTCTTTATTTGCAACTGTTATAATTCTGTAGGATTGAAGAACGTCTCGGTTGTGGTTTTCCAGGGACTTCTCAAAATCTCACGTTTTCTTTTTGACAGACCCAAATCCATAAACATTCTCTCTATTATGCTTGATAGGATCAATTTGTGGAACAGAAATGCTTTCTTTTATTATTTAGTCTGGCAGTGGATTTGCGGCAGAGGGTGCCTTGGTTTTATCTTTTCATGATCGCTCTTATATTTTACTGCTAAGAGATAAGAAAGGTCTTCAATGGTTATGCTTTCCGTAGCATTTATTATTGTAGTTTTTGTTTTTTGGTGAACGTCGAACACACAATTATTAATTTCCATGGCTTTTCCTACGGCGTAGATCACACGTTTCTTCAGTTCATTCAAGATCGGTAAGGACAGTTTTCCAACCACTCCGTGTTCTTTTCAAAATTCCTTTTGGATCTATGGGCTGCGACCAATTTAGATTGAAAATGCGCATAAAGTGATCATAATTTTTTTTCAAATTTCGACACCTTTCCACTTGACAAATTTTCATCGGCCACTTAATAATCATTTTTCAAGCAGACATAAACTCTTTTTAATTCGAGACGTTGCCAAACATTTCAGATAAATTGTTTTATGAAATGAACATTTTTACTTTTTAGGTAATATTTTCTAATACAACCGTTTACTAGATTGATTCATTTTAACTGACAATTTGAGCAAAATTGTTCATCTTTTTATACAGCGCTGTAAAAAATTATAAGTCGAATCTCAAATGTTCATTTCTCTTGTATTGAGTAATAAACATTTATTCTAGGTCTTGTACAAAAATATTGCCAACGATACCAATTCAAGGAAAACATTATAATTGTGTAAGTTTTTTTTAGAGCGAGTCATTACGAATCCATGAATTGGTAGCGTATGAAAATTTTTTGTAACAAAACCAATAACAAATATTTATTATTCAATATAAGAAAAATTTAAATTTGGGTTTGGGTTTATACACAGCACAGCACTCTCTAATGAGAGAGAGAAAAAAAAATTTAATTTGCCTAGCCCATTCAAATCTCTCTAGCACAAAGGGATGTAAGTTGACGTACATGAGTTTTTGAATATATCTTTGCAATTATATAGTAATTAATTTTCTGTGGTGATCAGGTTGGACCCTTTTTTTTTATTAAAACCAGCGTAATATCTAAAATGTACGCCGGAGATAGTGTTTCAAAACCCATTATATTAAATAGTTTTAAAAAAATTTAAAAAAAAAATGGGTCCAATTTTGATTTTAAAAATGAATGAATACAAAATGAAAAAGAAATGATTTTTTGAAACGATTTACCTAGTTTTTACATTAAAACCTAAAAAAACGATTTCAAGGGGACCTTAAAAATGACTCAAATTTGACTGGCTGTACAAACAAAACTATTGATCTGAAAGAAATAATTTTTTCGACTCATTTGTTAATCCAGGCAAATTTAAAATGTTGCCTTATATGTAGACCCACCCGATAAGTTATTTATGCAAGTAATTTTGCCCAATTGTGCCGCGCTCTGCCCTACTAGGGAACGGGTTCGACAACCAATTCCCAAGCATTGGGAACAGTCTTTCCTTAAAACTCCTAGCTTACCACACCCTACACAACGCCTACGAACGGAACAGCGAGCGAAAATATGACCCTCCTTATTACTATTGAAACCCCCCAACGGCTGTGTTCCATAATTGAAATCGATATTCTTGGTTGAGTCATGGTACTGTGTCGACCACCGACGAGTGCACACGTCATTTTGCACTCGTAAGCTCTCCTGTGCTGCACACAAAAAAAAACAAAAAAAAAGAAAAAACAACGCGCAGTGGAAAAAAAACAAACCCAGACCCGGTGAAAAAAAAAAGAACAACCAAAACAGTACAGTGCAATTAACAGAAAAAAATATCACACAGTACGAGTATCCCACCTCTCCCGCTCCTGGTCGTTGTACTATTGCTTGCACTCCACCACGGCCACTGCCGTTACTGTATTTATCATACGGTACGGGTAGTGACTGAGTGTATGTAACAAATAATAGATAGCGGGTTGTGAATGAAAATTTTCTTGGTGCACTGTTTCATATTGTTGTAAGGGCATAACACCTAGAGTAATTTGATTCGGCAAACCATCGTCAGAATTTTCACTTCGCAGCCTTGCTTAGTATCGTCGTTTGTGTTTTTGTCTTTGTCTTTCTTTATAATGACTCGGGAATTCAGAGTAGATATTGCCAATATACGCGAGCTAAACAGTAATCACTTTTCTGCGTACGTCTACGTCTGCAAATGGCACTTAGTGAAACACAGGTAGATCCCCGCCCACACCACTCCCATCACTCTGATCTGAAGCTACCTAGCTACGAAATTTACTGATTAGGTTCGAACGAAGAGCCACGCTTTTAGTTAGCGAAACTAAGCTTACCAAAAGACACAAAATGAGGCACAGAAGATATAAAATATTACGGAGAAACCGACCCAACTCCATTCAAGGAGGTGGTGTTGCGATCTTTGTTAGAAAAGGATTGCGTTTCAAAAGAATATACAATCATCTAGTACATAGGTTACAGGTGCTGGAAGCATGCATCATGTACACCGCTTTCCGTAGTGCAAAGCGGTTATACGTGATGTCCGTTTATGCACCTAAAGCTACTCAATCCACCTAATTCATCTCAGAGCTCAAGACACTTATTCAATTTCTTAGACTGGAATTGGAGGAGAATTACTTTATTATCGGCGGAGATTTCAACGCCAAATAATACACCAAATACTGGAGAGAACCTACTATTCAATTGGTGGGGTCAGCACAGTATAATGTATCGACTCGGCCTTAAGGCGACGGATAGTCCGTCGTTTCCCAGACACGGGTCCTATCTGGACCTCTTGCTGTTGGACACACGAATACACCTGACGTGCAGTAACCAACATACCATAAACTGTCTACGCACTTTCGTGTATGACAGTGACCATTGCGGTCTCGGTACCGAAATAACTATTCCCAACGTAACTACGGAATTGGAAGAGTTTGTTCAAAGGCATTCCTACAACTGTAGTAGGGTGCGTTGGACACACTTCTCCAGAAACCTGACGAGAGCACTCTCCTCGAATTCGCTCTACATACCGTCCAATAGAAATCTGACAAACGAGGAGATTGACAGGCATCTAAAACTAATGGACAAGACACTCAAACACACAATGGACAAAACGATACCTCGGTATCAATACACTGACAAAGAAGACTTATTCCACACCGCAAATACTGACGGACTGCACCGACATAAAAGTAGACTGCTGACAAGGCTAAAAACCTTATACAGACAGCTTACTGACAGACTTAACCCGGAGATCGTGACACTGAAGTCGTCGATCAAAAACCTCCAAACATTAATAATGGAAAATTACAGAAATTCAGTAAGTTTGTATTGGAACAACAAAATTCGGGCTGTAAACACCAGCAACCCGAATATGTTCCCACAAATAAATAAAATATTTTGGAGAAAAGACCTTTCGCGTCTTAAAATCGCCCGAACGACGAACAACGAGCACGTACTCATAGCAGCAGGCATCGATCCAAATGAGGCCGTTAATGATGACAACTTCTTTGTGATCGAGGATCCGCAGGAGAAGGTAGAAGCTATAGGAGCGACTTTTCAGGAAGTGTACAAGGCGAATGACATAATTGGCCCCAACCACGACCTAGACAATCGAGTCCTTGTGCACAATTTCTGCCTTCGAAATGAAATAATGAATTGGCGATTTAAGAGCTCGGGTTTCACCCAGTTCAGTGACGAGAATATGGCAAATAATGCCATCGCCGACGATAGGGTACTACCCCCGTTCATTTCGAAGGAAGAGCTCCAAACGATCTTCGATTCACTTAGAAGTAAGAAATCAGTGGGAACCGATGAAATACCGAACATTGTGCTTCGACATCTCCCACTAGAAGCCGTGGACATTTATACCACCCTGTTTAATAATGCAATGAATAATGCCCATTATCCAGCGCATTGGAAAACTGCGTTCGTACATCCCATCCCCAAAAGGGATAAAGACACCTCCAATCCGGCAAATCTCCGCTCGATCAGTCTTCTTCCAAACATCAGTAAGGTTTTCGAGAAGGTGATCAATAGAGTCCTGACCAAGTGGGTTGAGGACAAACGTATAGTTCCGGATAATCAATTCGGTTTCAAGGCGGGGCATGATATCATTCATGCTGCGTCTAAACTGGTTTCTGATATCCAATGGAACAAAGGCAAGAACCAGTGCACTGATGCCTGCCTGATTGACTTGGAAAAGGCCTTCGATACCGTATGGTCAGAAGGACTCTTTTTCAAGCTGGACAGGTTGGGCATTAGTAAACCACTGCTGTATATTCTCTTTGATATGTTCTCCAGTAGACAGTTCATCGCGAAGAATGGCGATGTGACTTCTGCTGGAATACTTAACATTAAAAATGGTCTGCAAAACATTTACACAAGTGATCTGATAGGTTCAATTCACCATGCCATAGCGTACGCAGACGACTTAATCGCGTACAGATCAGGTCCAAAGATTGAGGTCATTAATATACTTTTGCAACGTGACTTCGATACAATTAAGCGATATTGCGATGACTGGAAGTTGAAAATCAACTTTCAGAAATCGGAAAACATTCTGTTTAGGACGCTTTTGTCTGGGGCCTCTAGGGATACCAGAAAGAATTGGCGTAAGTTCTCTATCGTCGGACAACATGGACAGCCACTTGCTTGTCGAAAGGTATCTGACTAGATCAATATCTGTATTTTAACAAACATATAGATGTTGCTCTGGCCAGAGAGACTGTTTTACAACAGCCAATTCGATGCGAGGGTGAAGGTGATCTGCTTCATGGCCCTTATCCGGCCTATGCTAGTATTTGGATGTCCCGTGTGGTTCAGCGTGAGAGAAAGTTTACTGAAAAAGATTTGGGTGTTTGAGAGGGCTTGTCTTAAGACTTGTCTTCGTTTATACAGAACACCAGAGTCCGAGTACATAAAATTCTATCTTAATGAGATCTTATACAATAGGGCGAAACTAACGAGAGTGGACAATTTCGGATCTCCGGGGCTTACTACACAAAATATATATATCACGAGAGGGTTCGCTTTGATGGCTTTATTCCTCCAGAAGCGTTCCTCTACCTCGGCATAAAAGGTTTCATCCAGGACAGTTAAGCGGTGCCGTTAATCTTCCACGTGGCTCGGACAGCTGCGGACAGGCGACTCAACTACGTAAAGATTTATTTTTTACGTAGTTTATAGGTTTAGTTGTAAGTTTTATATTAAAACAAAAAAGTCAAAGTTTTATATTTAATATAAAACTAAAGTCCAGACACTAATTAAAATTTTAATTAAAATTTATTTTCTTAGTTTTAGTGTTAACAAATGTAAAAACAAAAATGAAACTAGATGTAAGAAACGTCGTAAGACGTAGATTAAGTATTATGTTTAACTTAGAGCGCCCGCATAGGGCCAGTAAGTTAGAATAAGATTACATATAACCTAATAATCTAATTTAAGCTAATTTTTAAGCATTTTTTTATCTAGCATGTTAATGAATTAACGGAAATAAAAATGCATTTAAAATGAAAAAAAAAAACTACCTAGCTACGAACTAGTGCTATTATTCTTCTCTCACCGCAGTCTGGCCATTTACGAGCGTAGTGTTCTAGCTTACTAAACTCCACCACAATGTAGTCCCTGTTCCAATCCGGAATTCAATTTCATGTGGTTAAAATTCTATTTCCGTAAGCAAATTATCCACTACTGCTTCATTTACAGAAGCCCCAAACTGGACAGCAATTCGACTTTTAATGAGTTTGACGCGCTGTCTGACTCCATTTAAAGAATTATATCTCTGTATCCTCATACTGAAATCGTTATTACGGGCGATTTCATTCTGGACAGACAACACTCGAAGAACGGTGTGTTTGTACCTTCGCTGCGGAACATAACTTAACCCAGCTTGTAAATGAGCCCACACGAATACCAGACGTTAGTAGTCATACCGCCAATACCCTGGACTTGTTTTAAACTTCTCACCCTGACAAGTACTGCGTTGATGTGCTGTCCCCTCTAGTCTCGTCGGACCATTGTGTCATATCAGCTAAATACTCGTACACCCACCACACAGTTAGAGAAAAGATTCCTAAAAGAACCATATGGCAATACGAAAAAGCCAATTGGAGCGGACTTAGCAACTTCATTAGGAATTTTGACTGGTCGTTATGTTTCCTCCATAACGACGTGCATGCCGCTGCATGTAAATGAGCCCACACGAATACCAGACGTTAGTAGTCATACCGCCAATACCCTGGACTTGTTTTAAACTTCTCACCCTGACAAGTACTGCGTTGATGTGCTGTCCCCTCTAGTCTCGTCGGACCATTGTGTCATATCAGCTAAATACTCGTACACCCACCACACAGTTAGAGAAAAGATTCCTAAAAGAACCATATGGCAATACGAAAAAGCCAATTGGAGCGGACTTAGCAACTTCATTAGGAATTTTGACTGGTCGTTATGTTTCCTCCATAACGACGTGCATGCCGCTGCTGACATGATCACAGAAACTATTCTCTTTGGAATATCTCTTATCGGCTTTATCCCACATCGGATGAAGTGTATCAAACCAAAAGAAAAGGCGTGGTGTGACTCGAGCTGTGGAGAGGCTGTCAGGGTTAGAGAAATGTTTTTTCTGTCCTTCAAGACCACCTGAACTGAGATAAATCAAAAAAGTTCAAACGAGCCAAATATGACTGCAACGCTCTTCTTAAACGTGTAGAATTCAAATACGATCAAAAACTGAGGCAACAAATGCTACAATATCCCAAAGGTAGTAACCGCTTTTGGTCGTTCGTCAAAAATATTAGAAATTCGACCTTATCCTCCATCCCAACGCTCATTTACATTGACATTCCAGCTGTCAGCTCTTTGGACAAGGCCAATCTGCTTGCTGCACACTTTGCGGCTAGCTCAACACTTCCAGATTGTGCTTTGTCCCTGCCTACACTTGAGTGCGTCGAATCTTCAATGGGACGAATCCACTTTCGCACTCGTGAAGTAGCAAGAGTACTTAAAGATCTCAATTTGCATAAATCCGCTGGTTCAGATGGTATACTCTCCTTCTTCTGAAGAGGTGTTCTTCCACGCCGGAAAAACCACTGCGTAAGCTCAATCAATCAATCATCAATCCTACCCTTTAGGACTCTTTCCGAGCAGATAGAAAACACCGTTTGTTCAGCCCGTCCCTAATAAAGGCGAATCTTCTTCTCTCTCCTCCTACAGACCCATTGCATTTACGTCCCTTCTCTCCAAGGTCATGGAAACGCTGAAAAACCGTCAGGTCATGAAATATTTCGAAAACTTCTCAATGACAGGCAATGTGGTTTTCGTAGCAACAGGTCCACTGGTGATTTGATGGCATGTCTCACCGAAAAGTGGAACCAAAGCGCTAAACACAACCTAAATCAGAAATTGTTTAAAATTCAGTTGTAATTATGACACATTATTGCACAAACGTAAGTTATAAATACTACATATAATCAATGTAAAAAATATGAAACCTATGATATGAACTTTCAAATCAACGAGCGAGGTCGCTCTCAGCGCTCCAATATCTCATCTTTAAAAATCTATATTTCAACAGAAACAATCAATTTATGGCAAAAGACTCGTTGCAAACAGATCAGTTAATAAAACAAACTGCTTTACATAGTCGTTCTAGTAATAAAATAATAAGAAACTTACTTTTCACTGCGCGACATTGTGAAAACCCACACTTGCACTTTTTCTTTTGACAAATGTCAGCAATATTGGAGCCAAAACTTTGACGTTTTTGTTTTTTTAGTGTTGTCAAATTGTAAGTAAGAGGAATAGTACCGTTAAAAATGAATACATTGCTTTTGTTCGGCACAGATAATAAATAATTTGCCGTTTTAAAAATGGGGCGGTGAGCACATATGGGTTAAATGTACTAAAACTTTCCCCACACGTAAACACTGATGCTCGAAAAGAAAAGAAAAATAGCGCTGGCAAAGCCAACCAAACAAAATATGCTCAAAGGAATAAAAGTTAATTTATATATGTATGCACATATGTATAAAGGTTTATATGGTACGTGTATTTATAATTATAAAAGCGGATCTTCTTGCAGCTTTTTTAAGGCCCTCTCACCGAAAATTCGACGCTGTGTCAGGTCAAGCGGTTTCAGTTCTTGCACTAGCTGTAGTTTGTGATGTTTTAGACCAAGATCCTTGCGTAAAGTCTTCCACATAGTCGAGTAACCTAATCCCAATTTCTGCGAACGGCGGCAAATGGACAAATCACGGTCCTCATTTACACTGGCAGATACAACAGCAATATTTTCCTCTGTGCGCACCCCACACATGCGGGTAGGTGGCTTGATGTCCAATAGCGTGGTATTGCACTTGCATCATCGAAACCGATAAACTTTCCATTCTCGGTATGTGTGTCATTGACAACTTATTTTGGAATGACCACATATTCGATGTCGCCAAAAATGCTGCGAAATGTCTAGGTTTCCTCAAGCGATGTAAGAAATATTTTACCCCCTCTGATCTGGCCACAATATATAGGGTGAGTTTTTTAACTTGAGATATCCAAATTATTCGAAAAATACGCGATATCTCGAAAAATGTTTCAGACAAAAGTCACAAGGTTCTGGAGGGGACATAAGATGGTGACAACGAGTTTGACTTTGAGACCCATTTTCAAGGTCAGACGAAGGTCACTTTTGAATTTGTAATGGGAACCCCTATTTTTTTTGACCGATCTGCGTGAAAAACTTGATTTCTTCTTGTGGGGCTACTTAAAAAGTGAGGTTTACAGAAAAAAGCCAACAACACGTGAGGACATGAAAAGACGAATAACTGAAGCTCGGCAGAAGATTACATCAGAAATACTTCTCAGTTCTGTTGGTTCATTTAGAGCGCGGATAGACAAATGTATTGAAGTGAGTGGTCACATTTTCGAGCATTTGTTGAAATAGTCTCGGGAAATAAACGTCGAAATGGGAAGAATTCAATGATTCAACAGTGGGAGGCAAGGGGATCCACTCTAATTAATCACCCCGAAGGAAACAAAATACAGCTACGTCCACGTCGTTGTTTCTGGGTTATGCTAAACGCAGTATGTAAAAACAAATTGCAAGCCTACGTGATCACCATCTTATGTCCCCTTCAGAACCTTGTGACTTTTGTCTAAAACATTTCTCGCGATATTTCGGACTTTTCGAGTAATTCTGATATCTTAAATTTTATGGCACCGTCTAACGGGAAAAGAACGCATGTTTGAAAAAAGTGTTTCATGTAAAAGAATTGTAATTTTTCACCCAGATTATAAGTCTGTCAAAAAAAAATAGGGGTTCCCATTACAAAATCAAAAGTGACCTTCATGTGACCTTGAAAATGGGGCTCAAGGTCAAACTCGTGGTCACCATCTTATGTTCCCTTCAGAACCTTGTGACTTTTGTCTGAAACATTTTTCGCGATATCGCGTATTTCGAGTAATTTGGATGTCTCAAGTTAAAAAACTCACCCTGCATAAGGCATTCATCCGCCCAAAATTGGAGTACAATGCCCACATCTGGTCAGGTGCTCCTAAAACATCTCTGCCCCTGCTAGATAGGATTCAGAACCATGCGATAAAACTCATTCGTGATACTAATATCAGTCAATCAATTGACACCCTCGAGCACCGACGTAATGTCTCCTGTCTCACTTTGTTTTATTGCTATTTCCACCACCAGTGCTCCATAGAAATCGCCAGTAGCCTTCAGCCCCTACACCCATCTCGCCATGAATGCTCATCAGTATACCCATTTTCGGACTTACTCTAAAATATTGTGATTCTTTTCTAAGCCGTACAACTCGCTTATGGACTGCCCTGCCGATCTCTGTGTTTCCTGTTATAATTTACAAACATTTAAAAACAATGTACATCGGTACCTGTCTTTTCTTCCTCCCTAAATTTCCTTCGCCCGCGCTGTGCACGAACATTTTAAGTGTAAAAAACCCCTTGAGCGCTCGCTGATTATGAAAAATATAATAAAAAATGTTTAGAGTGCCCGCATGGGGTCATTAAGTTAGTATAAGATTATTTGTAAATTATTTAAGTTAATTTTTAAGCATTTTTTTGTCTAGTATGTAAGAGTAAATTAATTAAGAAAACAAAAATGCATATAAACTGAAAAAAAATCTGGTGAGAGCACTAGCTAGTAACCGAGAGCTTTTGAGTTCGAGCCCAAGGACTTACTAACGAATCACTTGTTCTGTTTTGTAGTTTTCCCCGTCAAGCTAGGGTATTAGACTAAGCGTTAGAGGCATAGTTAGCGGCAGATAGTTTAGCTAGCTGGGGTCAGTCGTTTTGATCATGGATGGGGTGATGAAGTAACTGGAGAAGTGCTAGCAAATGAGACACAAATCGTGGCAGTCAATCGAGAGCCTAAAAACAGGTCGGTCCGGACGAGAAAAAAAAAACCCACAAAGAGGCTATTGGAGTGAGGTCGAGGGTGTGTCGCGTCTTTTCTTTTTTTCGTTCCTTGGAACTTTCCCCGAGATTCGCCTCGGGGATTATTGATTTGAATGACGTTGTCTAATAAAAAGCGGGGGCAGAGCATATTACTGGTCCTATCGTAAACATCTTCAGATGACGCCACCGAAGGTTGCTATGATTTGACCAGTTACAAGTTGCCGGTCAAAGGTCTAGTCGGTGGCAAGACCACCGGTAGTCCCTACTAGGTCTTAAATCGTGGGAAAATACGTACTGTGTGCTGTGACCCTAAGAGCAGCAAAAAGTTTTAGATCGGCCTCGACTCATACGAAGGGTGGAACTTATGCCACCAACACAACTATAACTTAATTCGTGCGGTTTGCTAAGAGATGGCGTAACTTGTATTATTCTATTGGAACATGCGTTGGAAAGCTACTGTCATTGTACATCATTTTCGTATATGTCATTCATTTGAAGCGTAAACAATAATAATTTTTTTTCACCCAAATATATCGAACTTTGTGCCTGAAAAAGTGTTTTTGCGGGGAGTTCTTCTTCATTACTTTAATATGAAGAAAACTGCTGCCGAAAGTCATCGTATTTTGGTGGAAGTTTATGGTGAACATGCGCTAGCTGAGCGAACGTGCCAAAAGTGGTTTTCACGATTTAAAAGTGGTGATTTTGGCTTGGAAGACGATGAACGTCCTGGGCAGGCAAAAAAGTTTGAAGATGAAGAACTGGAAGCACTACTCTATGAAGATTGTTGCCAAACACAAGAAGAGCTCGCAGAATCTTTGGGTGTCACTCAAGCAGCCATTTCAAAACGTTTAAAAGCAGCTGGATATATTCAAAAGCAAAGAAATTGGGTTCCACATGAACTCAAGCCGAGAGACATCGAAAGGCGGTTTTGCATGTCCAAAATGCTGCTGGAACGCCACAAAAGGAAGTCATTTTTGCATCGGATTGTTATTGGTGATGAAAAATGGATCCATTATGACAACCCCAGGTAATGCTCTGTATTTGGTGGGATCAGATGGGTGTGCTGAATTATGAGCTGCTAAAACCGTGTGAAACCATCAATGGACAACGCTACCGAACACAATTAATCCATTTGAAGAGAGCAGTGGCCGAAAAACTCCCGGAATATGCGACCACACACGAGGCAATTTTTTTTTTTTTTATAATTTACGCGCGCCTAAGGGAATAATTACGCGCGCGGGCGGAAAGATAGAAGGAGGAGAAAGAAAAGCATTATTGTGATGTAGTGGTTTGAAACTCAGGTGTTTGGTATCGGTATTGACTCTCCAGGGGTGGGAGTCCGAATAGGACGGAGAGATTTTCTTCACTCGGAATGTGAGGTTGTGAATTTTAACTGTTGTTTTTATGCTTGAAAACCATACAACAGCCAAATCTACATGTCAGTGTTATGATTTCACACGCAGATTTTTCTGACTGAGTTACAAATACACAAATGAAAACTTTTGTCGTGGCTAGGATTCGAACCTTGACCCTCCGAGTGAGAAGCGATTGCTAGTACCACTATACCACGGCCACCCCACGAGGCAATAATTTTCGATCATGACAACGCTCGGCCCAACGTTGCTATTCCGGTTAAGAGCTATTTGGAAAACAGTGGATAGGAAGTCTTACCCCATCGGCCTTATAGCCCAGACCTTGCCCCTTCTGACTACCGTTTGTTCCGGTCGATGCAGAATGCCCTCACTGAAATACGGTTCACATCAGAGCAGAATATCAAAAATTGGCTTGATTCATTCTTGGCTGCCAAGCCGGCGCAGTTCTTTTGGGATGGGATCCACAAATTGCCAGAAAGATGGGAAAAAGTCATAGCTTCAGATGGGCAATACTTTGAATAATACTATTGTACATTTTGAAATAAAAAACCGCACGAATTATTAATATAGGTAAGCGATGGTAAGGCATATCCTTGCTCCCATGGATGTATGGGCATCCCATAAACATAAGTCTACACGACAGGTGGTTTACTTTGGAAACTAGAGACTATTTCGTATATACATTATATTATATTTATATGTACTCGTATTTTTCTCTTCTTTCTTTTTTCTATTTTTATATTTTGTTTTCTTTTGAATACAAAGGGATTGTATTTAAGTTAAAGTAAATAGTGTGTTTTTTCTTGCGCCTTTAAGTTGGAAGTGGCTCGGGAGAGGTTTTCTTCCGTTCCCTCAGTGTGGCGATAAGGTGTTTGGGGGTGTTTGGGTAGTTTCGCTTTCCTTTTTGTTTTGTTTTGTATTAGACCAAGGAAAGGGGATCGCGGATTTTACTGGCAGAGTCGCGATTCGACTCCGTAGAGCTTTTGAGTACAAAGGATAATCGCGTGGCGCCCTTACAATAAATACCCACTACTACTACTCCATCGACGAGTCGGCAACCTTTGTTCCTGATTCCGTGGAGGACCAAACGAGGGTAACAAACTTACTAGCAATATTAATCCTATCTAAAATTCTGTGCCAAATTACAACGCAGGAAATAAATCTAAAATCAGTCACCTTACCGCCAAGTGACTGGACCATATTTTTGGATTTAGGGTCTTCAGTTTGTGATAGTCCAACAAGGGCTTCATAGACCTCTCCTAAGTATAATGGCCTGATCGCGTCTATTCTGCTCTCCCATCTGGTCATACAATATGGATTTTAGAGTCAAACTAATAAGACGTTTTTCAGAACCGATCATCTGTTTACAGAGCTAGAGAAAAAAACATATAAACTTTCAACCGTGTCAAAATTGCTACTGCGTCAAAAGAACATTGAATAGCATCAACGATGATTAGATTCAGCGAATGCGAGGAGCGTGGGACGAAGAAAGCTCTTGGTTTCAGAGCTTTAATTCCAGCTTGCACACCACAATTTTTGCCTTTCATGTTTGCAGCATTGCTATATCCGCGGCCCCGGCAATTTGATAAAGCAAGGTTTGACCTTGAAAGCTCACCTAATACTAGCTCAGTTAATCCATATCCGGTTGTCTCTTCTGCAACTAAAAATCCTAAGAAGAATTCTTTAATTTCATAGTTTTTTTTTTGTTATGGTCAACTATTCTAACTACCAAAGTTAGCTGTTCTTTCCTGGTAATATCAGGCGCAAAATTTACAATTATCGAAAAATAATTGGCTCGCTTTATTTTATCTAAAATAGCTTTTCTAACTTCGCCTGCCTAAAGTTCTATGAACTCATTTTGAATGCTCTTACTGATGGATTCTGCGTAGGTGTTCTGCTAGAAACATGTCGAGTTGGCTTACAGCTTGCACGAGTTGCAGAAATAAAACATCGGAGCTTCTTCTAAATGCACAAGCCTGTGTAGCAAGGAATTGCACGAGAATTATAAGCCATTCCAGGATATTTCTGCAATGCTCAGTTTCCTTGGCCATCTGGTTTTGCATTCCAGAGTCATTTGTTTTGCCTTTTTGCAAACCTAAATCTAAATCTTTCCCAGCCGTCATATGCAAGGGACTTGCCTCATGCTCTTGAATAGTCCTTGACAAGTGACTCCAGTCACTATAGCCTGTGCTGGACAAAGAAACACTACTTTTCGCTTGCGAAGATAAGAGACAGCAGAAGCAAAAGACAGAGTCCGAAGATTTCGAATAAAATAACCATGCCCTTTATATTTTCTCATCATTTTGTAAATCTCTTTGGTAACAACGGGTACTAAACTTCCTGCTTTTAGTTACAGGGAAATCTAAATTTTCTACTTCAAAAGGACCTTACTCCACTTATAATCGAATAATTTGATCACTTAAATTTGGCAATAATCTAGGATCCACAAATGCTGGTAGAACATTAATTAAATTAAAAATTAAGGTACGGATTCTTGATATATATAATTATGACTTAATACTTAGTATACAAATACATATACAAAGAGAATAGCTAGTTACATCTTTTATTTAAGCAAAGTAGAGACGTTATTACTTTTAATCAATTTATCTTTATGTTGAGTGTTCAAGGCGGATATACCATATAAAAAAACAAATAATTCGAGTTCTTATTTATGCTTATACAGGGTGTCCCAAAAATCAACGTCAAGCTGGAGACGGATTTAAAATTATTGGCATTCAAAAAAAAAACGAGAAATCCGACACCCTGTGACGATTTTTCAAGTACGGTGACAGCAAACCTTTACTTTTCTCGGATCGTTTCTTGCCACGTAACCCTGAGTAACTCTTTTGTAAATTACGGTCCAAAACTCAAACTTAACTATATCGGTTGTAACTAAAATATTGCCTTTTTGTTTTGTATGTATCTGAAAATCATTAATCACCCAACTTGAACTGATTGTACTCACAAAAAAATGTACTATGCCATTTTGGCAAGTAATTTTAAAAGATGGTGTATTTAGTCTGGATTCCGAAATGGTATGAAACATACAAGAGTAAGGCTTAATTAAGGACAAAAAAAAATATTTTGTTAAAGAAATCCGGTTTATAGTTAATCATTCTTAAAAAGTTAAAATGAGTACCAAGTGTGAGCTTGACAGACAATGACGCCGTGATTGAGTTAGATAAACACGCCATTCCGACTAGTATGGGTGAAACAGATAAGAATGCCACTCTTGTCATTTCATTTCATTTTTTTCCCATCACAGAGCACACAGAACACTACGTTCTCCTGGTGTATACTCTCAGGATCGCTTTACACAACTGTTGTTTATTGCGCGACTATACGCCATCTATCGATCTTACAACAAACGTTCAAATTGTTCGCCTTCAGCGGCAATGCAAGCTCTGCATCTTCTTACAAAAAATCTGGTAATAAGACGGGCATATCTTATGGAGTTGATGCCTGTAACGGCTTCTGCATTTTTTTCGGCGCGCCTCGTTTAAATTTTCTATAAGGGTTAAAATAAAATTTTTCTTTTACTCCCCAATAAAAAAAATCGAGTGGATTTAAATCAGGTGAACGGGCTGGCCACGAAATTGTACCAGACCGCCCTATCCAGCTGTTAGAGTCAGGATCAAGGTTCGAATCCTAGCCATGGCAAGATTTCATTTGTGTAATTGGAACTCAGTCAGAAAAATTTGCGTGTGAAGGCATAACACTGACATGTATATTTAGCTGTTGTAGAGTTTTGAAGCACAAAACAACAGTTAAAATCCACAACTTGAATCATTCCCAGTTAAGAAAAATCTCTCCGTCCTATTCGGACTCCCACCCCTGGAGAGTCAATATCGAAACCAAACACACCTGAGTTTCCAACCACTACATCACAACAATGCTTTCCTTCCTCCTCCTTCTATCTTTCCGCTCTCGCGCTGGCAACAGTGAAAGGGTATCATAACCTCTTAGGCTCGCGCAAATTATAAAAAAAAAACAGTCAAAACAGTGAGTTTCTAAGGGTGAATCGGCGCCAAAGAAGGCCAAGGTGGGTTTGTCAGCCAATAAAGTTATGGCGACTGTTTTTTGGGATGCACGCGGGATAATCCACATTGACTACCTTCAAAAGGGAAGAACAATCAATGGGGAATATTATGCCAACTTATTGGACCGATTCAATGACGATTTGAAAAAAAAACGACCTCATTTGGCCAAGAAAAAAGTTCTTTTCCACCAAGACAATGCAAGGGTGCACACATGTGCAGTTGCCATGGCAAAAATCCATGAATTGGGCTATGAATTGCTCCCTCATCCACCCTATTCTCCAGATTTGGCTCCGAGCGACTACTTCTTGTTCCCAAACCTGAAGAAATGGCTTGGTGGAAAAAGATTTGACTCCAATGATGAAGTCATCTCGCAAACAAAGGCCTATTTTGAGGACCTCGACAAATCATTTTTTTTGGAAGGGATAAAAAAATTGGAGAAGCGTTGGACAAAGTGTATAGAGCTCAAGGGAGACTACGTTGAAAAATAAAATTTTAATCCAAAAGTCACGGACTTATTGACCCGCCCTTAATTAATATTTCCAGTTCAGGAAACGAATTCATCGGTGTGCCAATCAAAAAATGGCTTGGAGAAGAGCGGTGATATCTCCAAGATCTAATAACACTTCAGTTATTGGCCTTGAGCTGAGAAGTCCTTCTATTTCAGCCAGTGCTGTGGTGAGTTCTTCAAACGTTAAACGAGCTCCACCAAAAGTTGTCGAAAGTAAGGCCTTCCCTGCTTTGACTGCTGCCTCTCAAATACCTCTAAAATGAGGCGCTTGAGGTGGTATGAACTTGAAATTGATCCTCTTTTCTGCAACAAACCCTAGAATAAAATTTTCAGTGAGATCTTCGTAAAATCTAGTCTATGCGCCAACCAAATTGGTTGCGTTATCTCAATATATTTTATTTGGTCAACACCCTCGCGCTATGAGTAGCTTTAGTGCACCTACAAAAGCTTCGGAGCTGAGGTCAGATTCAAGTACTAAATGAACTGCTTTTGTGAAGAAATAAACGAACACAATGACGTATGATTCATATGGACTTTTCCGCGAGTCTTCCAAGAAGTCAGTATAGGACCAACAAATCGACGCCACATACACTAAACGGTCTACCTGGAGTTAGCCTATCCTTTGGTGAATTTTCCATTATTTGATCGAGTAATATAGGCTTATACCCGAGACAGTGCATGCATTTGTTAGCAACGTGTCTGACCAACTTCCTAGCGTTAAGTATCCAAAAATCGGTTTCCGCTAGATCACCGAAATCAAGCAGTGTTGGGCGCGATAAGTACGTAGGTGGGTGACCACATGGGAACTCAGTACTCCGCGTGATGTTGACAAAACGCACCACATGGGCATAGTACCCCGGCGTTAAATCCCGGAACCTAAAAATTTATTTGTATCGTTCCCTTGATAATAATAATAATAATAATAAGGATCCAAAATCTATCTCGAACGAAATTCAAAAGAGCGTGAGAACCGGAGTGGTAATTTTTGATTTGCAAATGTCGCTCATACGCCAAACATTTGCAAATCGCAGTGTCCCCTGGTAAGAGAATTGGGGATTTAGTGTTGGATTTCACGTCGGCATTAACGATACCTCCACCTACACGAAGCAATGTTTTGTTAGCAACGGGGGTGGCCGTAGCTCAAGTGGTAGTGGACTGGCTTCGAGTCGTTCATAGACCTCCGTGAGGAATAAACGTGTTTCGGCTTCTAGTAAAGTGAAAAAGTTAGAAGTGAACTTAACAAAAGAACAATCAAAAACGTTTTGGCCAAGTGCTTCGGTGGCCCAGTGGTAGTGGTGTCCGACCGACAAAACAGGGGTCGTGGGTTCGATTCCCGAAAAAGTTGCATTGACTTATTATTTTTAAAAGTGAATAAAACAAGAAAGTATTGACTAAATATAAAAAGTGTGATCGGCGATGAGTGACATCGAAAGGTCCGCTATCCGAATAGCGGGACCAGCAGATGGTACGATGTCATCTGACATCAGTTCAAAGAAGAGAAGGAAGAGGTTGAAGCTAACTCCGAATCTTGTAAAGCGCCCCTCCCATTCAGCTTCTACCGAAAAGCTGTCAGGTAGAGTAAGGGAAGAGGCGCCAACAACGTCAACAAAGGCGGCAGCTGCGTCAGACCTAGACGAATACCCATACGTGTCTGATGGCGGGGAAGGTCACTATACGGGTGGTGAGAATGCCTTCCAATCTCTGGTGGCCACTGAGTTAGAGGATGAAGAAGAAGAGGTGCATGCACTAAATACCACCATTAAGCAGCTAGAGGAAAAAGTACTGGCTATTAAAGCCAAACAAATGGCTAGGAGACAAATGGAGCAACAACAACAACTCCTGTGCTATCAGCAAGAGCCCACAACTAGCGAGGCTAAACAGAAAGAACAGCCACTACAACAAAAAACCGTGCCAACGAAAAAACCAGCACAGATACAACAAAAACAACAAAAAGCACAACCACAGCAGTAACAACATCAACCGCAGGACAAGCCCCAGAAACAACAGCAAAATCAGCAACAACAACAGCAGCAACAACAGAAACAACAATAACAACAACAGCAACAGCAGCAACAACAGAAATAACAACAACAGCAGAAAGTCCGCATACAGAGAGTACCTCCAATCAACACGTACAAAATCGAGTTGAAAGACACAAATGAGCTATGAGCCCAAATGGCGGCAGGTAGGATAACTACGGTACAACAAGCAAAGGTAGCTTCTCAGGCCCCAGCACCTAGGGCACCGGAACCTGTACCTGATATGCTGGCTATCTTGCTCTCTATTCAGGGGCAGATGGCTCAGCTTCAGCATCAAATACAGGAACAGGCTGAGCGGGTAGATCAAATATACGCGCTGCTGCCGGGCCTAACGCACCTCCAGTCGTAATGGGTACGTACATGGCGGAGCAAACCCTGAAGGTCCTTGCAATGAATGTTAATTCACTGATTAGGTTCGAACGAAGAGCCACACTGTTTAAGTTGCTTAAAGACCAAGCCCCTGATGTGCTTTTGGTTAGCGAAACTAAGCTTACCAAAAGACACAAAATGAGGCACAGAAGATATAAAATACTACGGAGAAACCGACCCAACTCCATTCAAGGAGGTGGTGTTGCGATCTTTGTTAGAAAAGGACTGCGTTTCAAAAGAATATACAGTCGTGTAGTACGTAGGTTCCAGGTTCTGGAAGCATGCATCATGTACATCCCTCTCCGTAGTGGAAAGCTGTTATACATGGTGTCTGTTTATGCACCTAAAGCTACTCAAACCACCTTATTCATCTCAGAGCTCGAGACACTTTTTCGATTCCTGAGACTGGAATTGGCGGAGAACTACTTTATTATCGGCGGAGATTTCAACGCCAAACATAGAGATTGGGGAAATAATACACCAAATACTAGAGGGAACCTACTATTCAATTGGTGGGGTCAGCACAGTATAATGTATCGACTCAGCCTTAAGTCGTTTCCCAGACATGGGTCCTATTTGGACCTCTTGCTGTTCGACACACGAATACACCTGACGTACACTAACGAACATACCATAAACTGTCTACGCACTTTCGTGTATTACAGTAATCATTGCGGTCTCAGCACCGAAATAACCGTTCCGAACGAAATTGCGGAATTGGATGAGTTTGTTCAAAGGCATTCCTACAACTATAGTAGGGTGTGCTGGACGCACTTCTCCAGAACACTCACGAGAGCACTCTACTCGAATTCGCTCTACCCAGCGTCCAATAGAAATCTGTCAAACGAGGAGATTGACAGGTATATAAGACTAATGGACGAGACAATTAAACGAACAATGGACAAAACGATACCTTTTTTTTTTAACAGATTTATTTATTTTATTTATTTACAATTATATAAGTATCTGCGAGGCCGTAGCTTGTCTGCAGAAAATTATGTTTCAATGCAAATTACATAATAAAGTGAACAAAGTTATAACTGTGATTAGCATTAAAATTTAGTCAAAGTTGATTTTGAAGTTACACCTAGTTGCTTGCGTTCAAGCTTAATAAGAAGGTTTTAAAAATTTTTTTTCCGTTTCTAAAGTTAACAATATTTGAAATTTGGTGAAGTAATTCGTTGATTATTGTGGGAACATTGTATTGAAGTTTGCGTCTACCGTAGTTATTATAGTTTCTGGGAGCTTGTAGCATTCCTTGGGCACGTTTTCTGGGCTTGACTGGATGCTGTATCGGTTGTGTAAATCGGTTGTTATCAAAGTGTTCAATAGCGGTGGTCATCTTAAATATATCCTCTACCCGAAGAATTTTGAATTTTTCTCCATTTCCTCGTTGTGTTTTACTATTTATATGTTTAATAGCTGCGTTTTGTAGTTTTTGTATTTTGAAAATGTGTGTTTTAGCTGCACTACCCCAAGCCATTATTCCATATCGTATCTTCGACTCTATAAGAGCATAATACACCTGCTTTAAGACCTCTTTGGAAGCATGGTACTTCAAATGCGAAATGGCAAATAAAGCTCTCTTGAGATCTTAGTTTGTCAATGTGCCTATCCCAGAGAAAATGACAGTCTATTACGACCCCCAAATATTTATATTTGTCAACTAACTCCGCTGTTCTGTTGACTTGAAGTGAGGACTTCTAATGTGCATCATTTTTGTTTTAGAAGGGTTAATAATTAACCCGTTATCATGAAACCATCTCACAGCCAAGTTAAATTTTTCTTGCATCACCCTTATTGCTGTATCCAGAGATCTATGACGTACTACAATGACAGTATCATCGGCAAAGGCGAATGGTATACTTTGTTTAAAAATTCGTAGTAACTCGTTTGTATGTAGTACGAAGAGAATCGGCCCTAACTTTGACCACTGTGGAACTCCAAATTTCATTGTCTTTTTCTCGCTGAAAGCATCTTCGATCTTAACACCAAAAGTTCTGTTCTGAAGGTAGTCAGTCACCCAATCACCAATTTTACCACGTATCCCAATCCTTTTTAGTGCTTGTATAAGATTAGAGTGATTCAACGTATCAAATGCCTTACTGAAATCCATGTAAATCACTAACACATGGTGACCTTTATCAAGACTCTCATTTACACAATTTGCGAATACACTCAGTAACTTTCCGGTATTCTTGTTTTTCTGAGAACCATATTGGCTTTTATGTATCAGAGAATGTTTTTCGATAAAACTTTGCAACCGGTTCGCTAATACACCTTCCAAACACTTTTCAACTACTGGGAGAATCGATATTGGCCTGTAGTTGTTAAATTTACTTTTTCCCCACCTTTGTATATTGGTCTTACTACTGCTGTTTTTAGATTTTGCGTAATGACTGATTGCGTAATACTCAAATTTATTAACTTGCACAGGATTGGAGCAAAAATGTCGGAATTGCTTTTGATATCAATTGCGACTTATCTTCTCCAAGTGATTCTATAATCTTTTGTATCTCCATGATGTTTGTTTCGTAAGCGAATATTGAATTTTCCATTGTCACATTCCTATTATTTGATGTCATTGTATTGCATTTGTGGATTATTTTCTCTGTCTGAGAAGAGAAAAACTCAGCGAGCTTATTGGCAAGTGAAGTCTTCTCTGTCTTAAAGTGTTTTTCCATTGTATCATGGATGTTTACTCTCTTTCTTCCTGAAATCTCATTGATCAGTCCCCATGTTTTTCTCGAATCTGTTTTAAATTGCGTAAATTTATTTTTGTAATAAATAGACTTTTGTACTATTATGCTTTTATTAATCTTGTTACGTAAAATGTACTCTTTTTCATAGGTCAAATTTCTACTGTTATTTTTCCACCTTCTGTAGAGTATATCTCTTTGTTTACATTCCTCTATGAGATTTGGTGTTATCCAAGGACTGTTCTGTCTCTTTTTTCTTATATTGCGTGTCGTGTCTCTTTTTTCTTATATTGCGTGTCGACATTCTGTAAATTTGTCAATTTATCGAGCAATTTATTGTACATTCTCTCGACATCTTATTCTTCTAGTACAGTTTTCCAATCTTCTTCACGAATAAGCTGACTTACTTTTGAGGTACACACATAAGATAAAGATGGATTTTGATTTTTTTTGGACTTTTCATATTTCTCATTAAAAAGAATTGGGTAATGATCTGTGATATCGCTTTCTATTATAGCTGAATCAATTTGGTTGTCAATTCTGCTAACAAAAGCATGGTCGATTAATGTTTTTTGCCGTTATTAGGATCTACTCTTGTATTTTCAGTAATAACATTCATTAATCTCTTTGATGCTAGCATTTCAGTATAGTCTTTGACATAATTCGAGTTAAAGTCTTTTAAATTAATATTTATGTCTCCCATTGCAATAATATTTTCATTTTTTCTTATTTGATCAACTTGATTTCCAAATTCTTCACAAAACGCCGCTTTGCTGAAGCCAGGTGGTTTATAAATTCCAATAACATTCGTTGTTTTGCCTCCCTCTGAATATTGAATTTGAATATTCTCGTAGGATACTGTTGGCTTGTCTTTAGGTTTATGTGATAAATAACTTCTTATAAACATCATTATTTCTCCTCCTCTTCTGTTATTTCGATTTATAACTTCTTGTTCGAATCCTTCAATTTGATAAAATTTCTTTTCTTCATCGTTTATGTTTGTTTCTAATAAAATAATTATTTTTAATTCATTTATAAAATGGCTTATATATAACAAGAACGTATTCCAATGTAAGCGCAGTGATCTTATATTAAAACATAAAAAGCTACCATCGTAATTTTTCAATTCATTTACATCGATTCCATTAAAACCATGTATTACCCTACAATTAAGGTTTACTAGAACTTTGTTTCTTTCGTTTTTACTCTTTATTCTTATGTACGGTTTTAAATTTCTTTTTGTTCAACAACAACAACTATTGTGTGTTTTTTATATTGTTAACGTCTTTTTCAATATTAATTATGATATAGTGTGTGTTATCATTTCTGCGTGCTAATATTTTCCCCGCACTTCCCACACATATTTCCAATTTTCTTGTTTCGCCTTTTCCTTTGTCAGCCATAAGAGATGCTTACTCGTATTATGTCTTGTAAGGTGATTGTTTACATAAATTTTAGCATCGAACTCGGTTGGCATCGAGTTAATGTTAAGGTTGGTCGTGTTTCTTCTTACGACAGAAAGTTTGATTGGGCGAGTGGCTCGGGCTTGCCTAATAAATTGTGTTTTGCAGGTATTGGATGGAAATTTTACAATTATATTTGGTTTTTCTGTGTTTTTTAGTTTGTTCGGTGAACATCAGTTATATCCGTTGTGTTGATTTCACTGTTAATTGTTTTCCCAAGTGATTTGACAATTTCAACTAAATTTTCTTGTGGAGTTACTGGAATGTTTTTTATGTCAATATTATTATTTAGCATTTGTTGTTCAATGTTGTTAATTTGTGATTGCATGTTTTCAATTATAATGTCTTTCTTTTTATTTGTCTCCTTTAGTTCGTTAATTTCCTTGGTAAAGACTTTAATAAGATTATTATTTTTTATCATGTTTGCATTTATATCGTCATATTTACTTCCCAGAAACTCACAATTGGCGGATATTTGATTGAGTTGATCTTTCAAATACCGTAGCTCGGTTAGAACAGTTTAAGTGTCGTTGCCGTTGTTACTGGGTGCTGCTTGGATGTTGTCGGGACTGTTAACCGGTCGTGTTCGTTTTGCTGCTTGCAATTCAGATGCTTCCGATCTATGTGGTTCAGTGTTTCCGCTGTTTTGTCCATCAGTGACATTTTCACAGAGCTGACATCTCCAGCATCCTTTCCTTACGCGCATAGTTCTCCAGGTTCTTTCTGTGACCGTAGTGCATTGGAAATGTAGCTTTCGTTTGCAGAAGGAACAGTCAACGAAATCGCCTCCAGCTGGGAGAGCATCACCGCAAGAAGCACAGACGAACATTTCCAGTAGATAGCAAATAAATAACAAAGGAAGAAAGTATTTAATGTATTTAAAACAATGTACTTCAATAAAAAAAATTAATGTTCACTGTGTGTTTTATATTCTTTGTTCTATTGGAATTACTGTTTAAATTCAATGAAAAAACAAAACTAAATTTAGGACAACTTTAAAAACACGTCTTTACACTATGACTCACTTAGTGAAACTGATACCTCGGTATCAACATACTGACAACGAAGACTTATTCCGCAACGCAACTATTGACGCACTGCACCGACGTAAAAGTAGACTGCTGTCAAGGCTAAAAACCTTGTACATACAGTTTACTGACAGACTTAACCCGGAGATCGTGACACTGAAGTCGTCGATCAAAAACCTCCAAATATTAATAAAGGAAAATTACACAAATTCTGTAAGTTTGTATCGGAACAATAAAATTCGGGCTGTAAACACCAGCAACCCGAATATGTTCCCACAAATAAATAAAATATTTCGGAGAAAAGATCAAAACGACCTTTCGTGTCTTAAAATCGCCCGAACGACGGACAACGAGCACATACTCATAGGAGCAAGCATCGATTCAAATGAGGACGTTGATCATGACAACTTCTTTGTGATCGAGGATCCGCAGGAGAAGGTAGAGGCTATAGGAGCGACTTTCCAGGAAGTGCACCAGGCGAATGAAATCATTGGCCCCAACCACTACCTGAATAATCGAGTCCTTATGCACAATATCTACCTTCGAAATGAAATAGTGAACTGAATAATGAAATAGTGAACGATCTTCGAATCGCTTAGAAGCAAAAAATCAGTGGGAAACGATGAAATACCGAACATTGTGCTTCGACATCTTCCACTAGAAGCGGTGGACATTTATACCACCCTGTTTAATAATGCAATGAATAATGCCTATTATCCAGCGCATTGGAATACTGCGGTGGTACATCCCAGCCCCAAAGGGGATAAAGACACATCCAGTCCGTCGAATCTCCGCTCGATCAGTCTTCTTCCAAACATCAGTAAGGTTTTCGAGAAGGTGATCAATAGAGTCCTGACTAAGTGGGTTGAGGACAAACATATAATTCCGGATAATCAATTCGGTTTCAAGGCAGGGCATGATATCATTCATGCTGCGTCCAAACTGGTTTCTGATATCCAATCTAACAAAGGCAAGAACTCATGCACTGGTGCCTGCCTGATTGACTTGGAGAAGGCCTTCGATACCATATGGTTAGAAGGGCTCTTTCTGAAGCTGGACAGGTTAGGCATTAGTAAACCACTGCTGTATATTCCTTTGGATATGCTCTCCAGTAGACAGTTCATCGTGAAGAATGGCGATGTGACTTCTGCTGGAACATTTAACATTAAAAACGGTCTGCAACAAGGTGCGGTAAATTCGCCGATCCTAGTCAACATTTACACAAGTGATCTGATAGGTTCTCTACACCATGCCATAGCGTACGCAGACGACTTAATTGCGTACAGATCAGATCCAAAATTGAGGTCATTAATATACTTTTGCAACCTGACTTCGATAAAATTAAACGATATTGCGATGACTGGAAGTTGAACATCAACTTTCAGAAATGGGAAACCATTCTGTTTAGGATGCCTTTGCCTGGGGCCTCTAGAGATACCAGAAAGAAATGGCGAAAGTTCTCTATCGTCGGACAACATGGACAGCCACTTGCTTGTCGATCAATATCTGTATTTTAACAAACATATAGATGTTGCTCTGGCCAGAGCCAGAATGCTCTTGCCCTTACAAAGAGACTGTTTTATAACAGCCAACTCGGTGTGAGGGTGAAGGTGATCTGTTACATGGCCCTTATCAGGCCCATGCTTGTATTTGGATGTCCCGTGTGGTTCAACGTGAGAGCAAGTTCATTGGAAAAGATTCGGGTATTTAAGAGGGCTTGTCCTCGGGCTTGTTTTCGCTTATACAGAACACCAGAGTCCGAGTACATAAAATTCTATCCTAATAAGGCTTTAGACAATACGGCGAACCTAATAAGAGTGGACAATTTTATTATTAAGTTGACTCGAGGGCACATTGCAAGAGCAATGACCTCGTCGAAAAACCTGATTTCCGGGGCTTACTACTCTAATTATATGTATCATGAGAGAGTTCGTTTTGACGGCTTTATTCCTCCAGAAGCGTTCCTCTACCTAGATATGAAAGTGCGGAGCGTCTCCGGTTCAGTAGGGCGGTAGGGAGTCGCAACATGAGGGATGTTGCTCGGCAGCACCAATAATTTTGGTGGCTAGTAGAATCCCTCAAGTAATATGTAGCTTCATGTAAAGCAAAGTCGGTCGTCTGTTTATTTTATTAGCCATGGTCGGCTTACATAAATTTAGGTAGTATTAAGTTAGATGTAAGAAAATAAAAAATTATAAATATCACCAAAAAAAATAAAAAAAAAAAATAAAAGAACAAAAGATATGGGTGACAACTTTTTTCTAAAAAGTTGTGTTATATATGTTAAAATAAGGTAGTATAAGTAGGTTAAAATTTAGATTTTATTTTCTATTTTGGTTTATTTTTTTTAGGTATTTACTCGTAGTTTTATAAGTTTTAGTTTTATTTTATTTTTATTGTTTTTTTACAACAAGTCCATATACGAGTACTAAGTTTTTCCTTTGCCTAATAAAAATTTTTCTTAGTTTTAGTTTAAAATAAATATAAAAATATAAATAATAATGACTGTTCGAAACGTCGAAAAACATAGTTTAAGCATTATGTTTAACCTAGAGTGCCCGCATAGGGCCAATAAGTTAGAATAAGATTATTAGTAAGTTATTTAAGCTAATTTTTAAGCATTTTTTTTCTAGCTTGTAAATGAATTAAGAAAATAAAATTGCATTTAAAATGTAAAAAAAGTGGACCGGCTTCTAAATCGGAAGGTTCGGTGTTCGAACCCCAGCCTCGCCCGGAAGACATATCATCCATTTTTTCAGTTGACGATATATAACTGCGGGCGGTTTTTTTTTCAAAATTTGAAAGCTTATTTAAGAAAAACATGTACAATAGTATTATTCAAAGTATTGCCCATCTGAAGATATGACTTTTTCCCATCTTTCTGGCAATTTGTGGATCCCATCCCAAAAGAACTGCGCCGGCTTGGCAGCCAAGAATGAATCAAGCCAATTTTTGATATTCTGCTCTGATGTGAACCGTATTTCAGTGAGGGCATTCTGCATCGACCGGAACAAACGGTAGTCAGAAGGGGCAAGGTCTGGGCTATAAGGCCGATGGGGTAAGACTTCCTATCCACTGTTTTCCAAATAGCTCTTAACCGGAATAGCAACGTTGGGCCGAGCGTTGTCATGATCGAAAATTATTGCCTCGTGGGGTGGCCGTGGTGTAGTGGTACTAGCAATCGCTTCTCACTCGGAGGGTCAAGGTTCGAATCCTAGCCACGACAAAAGTTTTCATTTGTGTATTTGTAACTCAGTCAGAAAAATCTGCGTGTGAAATCATAACACTGACATGTAGATTTGGCTGTTGTATGGTTTTCAAGCATAAAAACAACAGTTAAAATTCACAACCTCACATTCCGAGTGAAGAAAATCTCTCCGTCCTATTCGGACTCCCACCCCTGGAGAGTCAATACCGATACCAAACACCTGAGTTTCAAACCACTACATCACAATAATGCTTTTCTTTCTCCTCCTTCTATCTTTCCGCCCGCGCGCGTAATTATTCCCTTAGGCGCGCGTAAATTATAAAAAAAAAAAAATTGCCTCGTGTGTGGTCGCATATTCCGGGAGTTTTTCGGCCACTGCTCTCTTCAAATGGATTAATTGTGTTCGGTAGCGTTGTCCATTGATGGTTTCACACGGTTTTAGCAGCTCATAATTCAGCACACCCATCTGATCCCACCAAATACAGAGCATTACCTGGGGTTGTCATAATGGATCCATTTTTCATCACCAATAACAATCCGATGCAAAAATGACTTCCTTTTGTGGCGTTCCAGCAGCATTTTGGACATGCAAAACCGCCTTTCGATGTCTCTCGGCTTGAGTTCATGTGGAACCCAATTTCTTTGCTTTTGAATATATCCAGCTGCTTTTAAACGTTTTGAAATGGCTGCTTGAGTGGCACCCAAAGATTTTGCGAGCTCTTCTTGTGCTTGGCAACAATCTTCATAGAGTAATGCTTCCAGTTCTTCATCTTCAAACTTTTTTGGCTGCCCAGGACGTTCATCGTCTTCCAAGCCAAAATCACCACTTTTAAATCGTGAAAACCACTTTTGGCACGTTCGCTCAGCTAGCGCATGTTCACCATAAACTTCCACCAAAATACGATGACTTTCGGCAGCAGTTTTCTTCATATTAAAGTAATGAAGAAGAACTCCCCGCAAAAACACTTTTTCAGGCACAAAGTTCGATATATTTGAGTGAAAAAAAATTATTATTGTTTACGCTTCAAATGAATGACATATACGAAAATGATGTACAATGACAGTAGCTTTCCAACGCATGTTCCAATGGAATAATACAAGTTACGCCATTTCTTAACAAACCGCACGAATTAAGTTATAGGCCCAATATTTACAACGTAAATTGCAGATTCGCTTAACACAAATTACTTCTAATCACTTCCGAAACTACACAAATTAGGAACGTGGTGTTGATATTCCATTCACAGGGCAAATTGTCATCTGACCCTCTTACAAATCGGTTGGTGCCTGCTTCTTGAAACATTAATCTCCGCTGATTTGAAAGATATCGCAACCGAAAGATATCTAGGTCAGGTAAACCTTTTTGTTATCGATTGATATCCATGTGGAATGCTTTATTCGACGTTGAACAATCCGCTTAAATGATCCAACCAGATTCTCGGCAATGAGACTTTACTATTATGTCTCCAACTTCATTTCTCAAGGTTCTGTTCGTGATTTGTGTTTTTAATATATTCTTTTCACTTTCTGGCAGAATAGAATTTCCGCTTTTATGCAATTAGTATTTATATTCTTATAGTATCCCATGGAGGCATACAGTTATTCACATAAATGCTCACGTTTTTGGGGCTTCCTGAAAAAAATAGCGCGAAGAGGTTTCTTCTTTTTTCATGGTATTATTTTTCTTTAATTTGTCGACCCCGTTATCAGGATTATATAGGGCCATTACTGTCTTCGCGACGAATGAAAAGAGAAAGATTTGGTAAATTCAATGTTGATTTTTTGCATGCTACATTGAAGCTGGACGATTTCGCACTAAGTTGGGAAAAAGAGAATTGATATTGTCTCAGGTAGCGCTATTATTAACGAATATCATTTCAGTTAAGTTTTACCAGTTATGAATATCAGCTATTTTGTTACGTTTTGAAGTTGCTCTAGTGTTGCACTCTTTTGCTTGCATACGGGTCAAGGTTTTATAATGTGTACAATAGTTTGGTATTGAGTCACTAACACATTGCACAAAAAGTTCACTTGAACAAGAGGTTATAGTGTTGAACGTCTTGATATGGAAAAATAGATATTGGATAATTTGTCGCAGATGGAAGATTTAAACAAGTCTAAACGCGATAGTACTAAACACCATCGGAAATATACACTCGTGCGTAGCCGAAATTTTACTATTTATTGAGCTGAAACAACAGTCATGGTTCTCATGAATCTTTATGGAGAGTGACAATTTATACCGAATTAAATTTTTATTGTTTAATTGTTCTTGTTTAAATGTCTTGGTCGCATTTAATGGTTGTGCAAAAACCTAGTCAATGTTGTTTTAAAAATACGTTTTCTTAGGTGTACGGAAGTTACATTGATTTTGAGCACAGCCTAACTCAGCCTTTTATTGTTTCCCAATAAGCATGGCAATTTTCCAATTTATTCCTGCTTTCACTGATTTTTTGAAACTCGCAATTATATGTACTTTAAATATTTTTTCATATTTTGTTAAGCTAACATAACTGTTTCTAAAGTTCAGATACGAAAAATTTTACAAAGCCAGAAAAAGAATTTAACTTGTTACTAATTTTCTGGAAAAATATTTTAATGTTCTTTTGCACCCGCATCATTAAATAAAGCAGACGATGACAAGTAGGGCACACTGCTCGACCGGGGAATATTATAAATAAAACGAATACAGTCATTAAATGCAACATTAAGCCTATGTCTACAAACAGAATCTAAGTACGGATACACAGAGCAATTAAACAAAAGTTGGGGCATTATTAGTGTTTTGATCAATATTTTTTTTGACAGTGGGACTCAGATAGTACGCTGAATATCGCAATCTGCGGAGTCCGCAATAAACTTTCCGTAGAGAATCTTTAACTCCATCGCAGCATGTAGCAGACGAGTTAAAATGAAACGCAAGATACTTTACGGAACTGATGGCATTGATGGGGTTGCCATCAAGAACTATAGGTGATAAAGCAATAAGACGAAATTCATGAAGTGAAAATACAATAGATACTGTCTTAATGGGCTTTAGCTTCAATTTATTGTCTTTAGAACAAATTGAAATGCTATCAAGGTCTTCGTTCATCCTGGCAATACCATCTTCCATTAAGCCAATAGGACGCGAAAGGTATATAATTACGTCGTCGGCATACATGTGTATTTTGCAGTTTTCAACAATCCCTGGAAAATCATTGATGAAAAGACAGAATAACGGAGGTCCTAGTACAGAGCCTTGGGGAACCTCCGCCCGGGCAGCATTAGGATTTGAGTGACCTACGAGTAGTTCAGTGACAACCGTCTGTACTCTATTTCGCAGATATTCCCTACACAATTGAAGGGAAGAATTCGAAAAATTAAATTTGTTTTTCATTTTCGAAAGAAGGAGAGAATGGTCAATGCAGTCAAAGGCTTTAGAGAAATCTAGTAGGACTGCGACACAAATATCATTTCTATCTAAAGCAGATCTAATGTCAGAGGAAACCTTTAGGACAGCAAATTCGCAGCTATGCTGACTCCATTTGGAGTGTAAATTATTTTCATGCAGAAAACTTTGTATCTTTTTAAGGGCTTTTGACAGAGAACACAAAATACTAATAGGTCTGAAGTCAACAGAGCACTGGGGATTTGACTTTTTAGGAATAGGAATGATATTTGCTCTTTTCCATATTAGCGGAAATTGAGAGCTAATTAAAATTAAAAATATGGTGAATATAACAAATAATGTGAGGGAGTATAAGCTTTAAAAACTGGGGGGAGATACCATCAGGTCCAATGGCATTTGATTTAACTGAGTTAATGGCATTAAATACATCAACTTCATCAACACATCGAAAACGAAAATTCGAGGACGACTCATTAATACTCAGATAGTTACAATTATCTACAGGGGGTTCAGGAACATCCGTAGAGAAAAACTCACTGACTTCATTAGGAGATAACGAACACACAGACAATTTACTATCAGATACTACACCTAAGTTTTTCAGATTTTTCCACAATTGCTTAGAACCCAAGTTAGGTTCGAGCTTATATATAAAATAAGACTTCTTGGCATTGCGAATAAGGACAGTGACTTCATTTCTTAAGGAAGTATATTCAAGCCTATTTTCAAGCGTCGGATAACGTTTGAATTTTTTATAAAGACGGTCTCGGTCAGTAATTTTACATTGAATTGCTCTACTATACCACGAGAATGGACGAGAATTAATACATTTAGTTACAACAGGCACAAAATTGTCATATAAGAAATTGACTAGCTTGTTAAAAATTTCAACCTTTTCGTCAACATTGGGTGTAAAATATATATCACGCCAATTTAAATTGTAAAGGGCATGTGTAAGTCTTGTAAAATGAATGGCTTTAACAGATCTAAAGTTGAAAATCGTATCACAGTTGGATCGGTCTACAGAGAAATTAAATGAACAAAAAATTAAATCATGAATAAATTCACTAGTCATACCTATTTAATCGAAGCAAAGAACATTTGAACTATTGTTAGTTAAAAACATGTCAAGTAGTGAGGGGTTATGTAGAGATTTAAAACACATAGGGTATCTAGAATTAATTGGAGATAACCCAACCTTATCACAGAAAAATTGAAATAGACTAGTCGCATTATTGCACTTAAGTATATTAACATTGAAGTCACCACCCACCAGAACTTTGGTATAATTGCTTTGTAATTTTAGTAAAATTTCTTCAAGTTCTTCTACGTTTTCTTCTAAAAATCATATAGGAGGCGAGTACACAGCAACCAGGAGCATTTTCTCATTCAAAGCACTAACTTCTATACAACAAAATTGAATCACAGACCTTAAAGACGTATACACACATTTAGGCTTCAATGAAGTTTTGGCATATATACACACACCCCCACCTACCCTATCTACACGGTCACTTCTAAACAATTTGAAATTGGGGGAATCAACCATATTAGTTAGAATATGACTGTTAAGCCATGATTCAGAGACCATTAACACATCAATTTTAGAGGTACAGAACGTTTGATACAAGATCGTATAATTAGCTCGAATGCTTTCGACATTTAAGTGGCAAACCTTAATTCCCTGATTTGACCCACACATTGCATTGAGGATGGTCCTGATTTTATCAGGATGGTTTAAGTTCATATAAAAAGATAAGGAATGGTATTAAAAAAATAATTATACCGCCTTCGGAACGTATCAAAGGAAAACATGTCATTGGAAAATTTACAATATAATTAACAACATAGTAAGAAAAAATAGTTATTGGAAAGATACAAGCATAAATTAGAAATGATAAATAAAAACAAAAATAATAAATATATAAATACTTTAAAAGTAGAAATATTGAATTAGTACAACAGTAAGAAAAAAAGTACATCAAATGAAAATAAATAGAAAACAGAAAGAAGATAGTTGGCAACTCAGTTAGCTGATTTATGTTATGTAAGACTCCCAGCAGCATCTCCGGAAGAAGTATGGTCAACGGCAGTATCGGAGGATGTAAAGGGTGAATGAGTAGTTTCAGTTGAGGTGAATGATATTAACGCAGCAGTGTCAGAAACTGCAATTGAATTGTCTCTTGCATTTTTCTTCACGAACACTCTTTCGAAACGCGAAAATCCAGATTTTAACAGGTTGCTACGAACGGCGGAGAATGGACAAATCATTGCCTCCATTAACACTGGCGGATACAGCAGCAATATTTTCCCTTGAACGCATTCTATGCATACGGGCAGTTGGCTTGATATCCAATAGCGTGAAATTTGCCATTATGGTTTGAATTGCTTGCTCAGTAGGTCGATTATGAAGTGAACATTTTTCACAGAGCACGAATTTTGATAATACAATTCATTAATTTGTAGGCATTGTTCAGGCTTAAGTTTTTCCATGATGAAATGGCATTGCTAGGTGATCATGTTTGACATAAGATGTCAAAAATTGAATACTGAAAAACCAAAGAGCAAACAAATCACCCTTATTAGAATTTATGCCTAAAATATGAAATAATATTTAATTTTTTAAAACGAAAGTAATTAAATCAAATCAAATTGAGTACACTTCGGATAATTAATTTTCACGTATGTGAAGATTTCAGTCGAGCAAAATCATTCATCATCATCCAGTCCAGAAGACCGGGGACAGTTAATAAGAAAAAGAGATATGATTAGTTTACTTAAAAAAAAAAGAGTATTTTTTCATTTAATTGTTTGGTGCATGTCTCGAAGACATTGCTTTAACTAAATAATTAAATTCTATATTGGAAGCTTAAGACAAATTTTGGTTGCAGTGAAAGAGCAGTTGGCAACAGAGAATTGCCCCGCATGAACACTGCTCATTCTTAAAGGGAATCGAGCAAGGTGCCCCATAAAATACAAAACTGGGGCCGGTCTTATCCTGCATATGAAAAAATGGCCTTCCATCAGTATGCAGTAAATATGCAGATGGCGTTCAATTACACCTTGCAAAACTATACTAACCAACAAACCTTAATGAACTCGGTTTGCTCATTGAAAATTTCAATTGCATATATTCGTGGTCAGTAGCAAATAGATTGCTAGACAAATAATTAATACTTAATCCAGGAAAATCTCTTATAATTTCAATATTCAAGAAAAAAAATTATTATGTGATGTAAGTTTTAATAATAATACAACTCATGTTGTAGAGTTACTAACTAGTCCGGGTTATATTATAGTTCGAAGCCTGTCCGATTACAATCAAAGCAATGTGGCCATTGGCGTGGGTTGGGGTCACAATCCCGAAATCCAAAATCCAGAAAACCCAAAGTCTGGAAAACCTAAAATCCCGAAAACCCAAAATCCCGAAAACCCAAAATCCCGAAAAGAAAATAACGAATAGAAAATCCCGAAAACGAAATCCCGAAAAAAATATATGTATGTACATATATATAATAGCGGGATATGAATGGGGGGACATGCTACCCCCTGCAACCCCACGGGAACGCCACATAATTTCGACGCCGACAATTTCGAAAGATCAGTTAACCGAAAAAACCAAAAATCTTGTTTTTTTAAATGTTGGTTAATTAAAATCATGTTTTGTACAATAATATACCGACATTTCGAAATCTTTGTTCTTAAAATCTCGAAAAATATCGAAAATCTCGAAAATACAAAACATTTTTTTTCTGTTCTGCTATGTGAAATCCAAAGTGAGACGGAATGCGAGTTGTGTATTTAAAATAAAACTATTTCCAATACTATTATGACTTTTTATTATAGGTATAATACTACATTTTTCAAAACAACAAAGTTCATATTTAAGAACGAAAATTAAATATATACATATATACGTGTATTCAAAAGTTAAACGAACATAAGTCTTTTGTTTGAATAACAACATAAGAAGCGAAATTGCTAAAGTTGGATATTCATAACAAGGGCTCTTAAAAAATTGAGCTTAGAATAAGTAACTTTATTTCTGAGAATTGTTTTTAATCTTTTTGCAGCTATTACTTTTTTTGTTCATTTTTTTGGAGTTTCCCCCCTTCGAGCCTTCAATACCTGAGACTCAGCGATCAAAAGCTCTTTCCCTAAATCATATATGAGCTTATAAACTCCCGCTTTACTTCTACCAACGAATTCGTGATTTATTGCATCATAGACACACCAAATCTCAGGGTAATACTAGGGTTTCATTTTCTTATTGCCAATATAATTTTTTTTTAACCAAAGAGCATACTTTTGGGAATCATTGTGATCAAAGCTATTTTCTAGCACTTAAAAATAACGTGAGACTTCTTGTGGTTCAAGAAAGGCCAACTTTTTATCATCCGGATGTTAAGTGAAAATATCTCATTATTTCCGTATTTAGTAGCGAGATGTGTTTTTTGAATTCGACGCCAAATGATTTGCCCAAAGTGAAAAAGGCAACCCCTGAAACTCGCCGAATGGAAAAATTACTTTCCGGCGGACGAAATACCCTTTTCGAAGTCGGTCAATACCATTTCTGGGTTTATTGGAATATCCCACTCACAACAAATTCTTATCAATTCATAAAAAAACTCATAATAAGCTTCTTTAGTCTTACTTGACATTAAACAAAAAACAGAGGGATTATTTCTTTTTCGATTAATCCATGAATAGTTGGTACATCATTGATGGGGCAACATAAAACGTTCCACTCATTAACCAGCATTTCGCTTCTTTGAGTAAATGTAAACTCGTTTTCGTACCTAAAATAATTATTTTTTGCGAGTTAAAATCTTTTTCGCTTAAAAGAAATAGTTGACCTTCTAAGTACTGTAAGTCATTAGGAATATTAATCGACTCTAAGCAATTGGGCTCTTTTAATATAGATTTTCTTTGCCTGTATATTTTTTGCTTTTGAGCAATTTTGGACGATAAATACGGCCTGCATTCTGTAGAGCATTGCACAACACTGTCTCTTTTTATCTGGGATGAATTGTTTCCCGAAAACTTTACTGTCTCTCGAACCAATTGGTTAGCCTTACACACATCAAGATGATATGAAACAGGATCGTGGGAATGTTCACTTGGTTTCGTTTTTATCACATGATTACCACAGGTTACCACTGTGGTAACTCTACCTTTGCAGTACTTTAATTTTTTCTTTGCGCAACACCAATAATACTTTCCTTTCTAAATGATATTCATATCCATCAACAATAAGTTTGTCACTGCCTTTATTGATTTTTACAATTGTTATTTCCATTTTAAATGAATTAGTACTAACCAGAAACCCAGCAACTACCAAACTACTCTCAAAGGGCCAGCAAGCCTACTGTAATTATTAGCAATGAGTTAATACAAAGCAATAACTGTTCTTATCAAAATCTGAAGCGACTCTTTACGGCACATGGGTTGACAACAAACATGGTGTACATATGTGTTGCTTGATGTTAGCGAGTTAAACAGTTCAATTGACTGCACTTAAATTTTTACAGAGATGTGATTTCTCCTCAGAATTTGACAACTTTATAATAATAATAAAATAAAGATTTCGAAAATCAAGATTTTAATCTTTCGAGAAATTATTATTTCGAGATTCCATGTTTCGAGATTTTCGTTTCGAGATTTTGTTTACGAGATTCTGAGCATCTAGATTTCATGGCCAACCCCAACCCCACTGCTTGGGGTCGCTGTAGAAGTGGTTGCGAGGTTTTGGGTTTTCAAGATTTTTGGTTTTCGGGATTTTGAGTTTTCGCGATTTTAGATTTTCGGGATTTTGGGTTTTCGGGATTATGGGTTTTCCGTATTTCGGGTTTCGGGATTTCGGATTATCAGGATTTCAGTTTTTGGGGTTCTGTCCGACTCCCCATTGGTGTAATAAGTTGTGGCTTATTACTTATTTTACTCCACTGGAAATACGGCTAAAAATGGTAGCAACTTTAATATTACCTGTTATAAATTATGCCGAGGCTAGCATTGTAGACTCGTTATCGCAGTGTAAATTACAAATGGGTTTTAATGATGGAATGCGTTAAGCCTCGAATGAATAACACGCTTTGGTGGCTTGACCAGAGTTCCAATAGTTTGGCTGGGATACTTCCTTTCCCAAATAACATAAAGGTCTAACGACTCTAAAAGAGAGGAGAGAAAGATTTACGCATTACCACACCGTGGAGGAAGCAGGAGTAGATCAGAGCAAAAGGGTTCCGAAGTCTAAGAGCACTGAATCCATTCAGAGATTAACCAGACTTGCTAATCACGATTTCTTATTCGATCAGAAGTATCCCATATTTTAAAATTGTATCACCCGTTTTCGCAACAGATTGCCAATGTTGGTCCTAAGAAGATCCTTCACGGAGTGAGTCAGAAGATGCTAGGGTTTATGTAGGTATGTACTCGTATGTACTCCAATGGTTTTTGATTTTCAACTGAACAGCTCAGTACCACGCTCATAAATGCAGCAACCGCTATCGATTTAGAGTTTATGAGAAATCTCCCCACAACAGAAGATCGAGACCGATTATATATGCTGGGGTTGACTAGCCTTAAAGGGATTTAGGGGTAGCAATGCAAAATATTACAAAGAAATCTTTACGATTTTTGACACAATGTATTAAAATTATTTCAAGGCTCAAATTTTTATTTAACGAACAAAACCTGTTTAAATAACAAAAAAATTAATAATATGTTCAGCAAAATACAACCTGAACCCAAAACTACAGTCGTTCACAGACCTCCGTGGAGTAAAAATGTGTTTCGGCTTTTTTCGAGAAAAAAAAGTACTCTACGTGAAAGTCATTATTTGACAATATTTAATAAAGGGCCAATGAGCGCAGTGGAAGTGGTGTTTGAACACAAATTCAAGTGGCGCGAGTTCGAGTCCCGTCCGGGGAACAAAATATTTTGTTTTTTTTTTTTTTAATTTTTTTAAAATAAAACACGCGTGTAATAAAAGTCTAAGCAAGGCAGATAAAATCAGGCGATGGACAAAACTGAGCGATCCGCTCCCCCAATAGCGGGATTAGCGGATGACGCCAACACATCGGCCGATGACGCAGTTCTTTCGAGAAACTTTTCACGTGAAACAAGGTCGAAGAGGAGGAGAAAGATAAATCCGACTCCCAACAACACAAAACGCATCGCCCTTTCTGCTTCTTCTGCAAAGCCGCAGGTTGGAGTGAGGGAAGACATCTCCGATGGTGGGGAAGTGGAATACTTGGGGTCAAACAATAGCTTCGCATCTCTGATGGCTTCGGAATCAGAGGACGAAGAAGAATAAGTAAAATCCCTTAACAGTAATATCAAACAGATGCAAGAACGAGTGCTGGTAATTAAAGCCAAGCAAATGGCGAGAAGAACGAGGGAACTGCAAGAGACTCAAATTTCTCAACGTCAACAACAGCAGACAAATGAAAAACAAGATCAACAACAACAAAAACAAATACTGAAACAACAGAATATGTCTCAGCCAGTAAAACATACCACTGCTCCACAAAAGCATATGAAACAGAAACTGCAACCACAAAACCAAATCAACAGAAACAGCATCAACAACAACAACAACTGCAACCACAGCAGCAGCAAAAACAGCAACAACATAAAGCACAACAGCAACAAAAATCGCAAAATCAGCAGCAGAAATTAATGAAGCAAAAGGTGCCTCCAATAAATACACACAAAATGGAATTGAAAGACTCAATAGAATTATGTAAGTCGGCCATAGGCAACAATTTCTTTATTAAAAGACTAAGTTTAGATAGACACGCGATCCACTGCAACATCGTGGAGCGCTACCACAAAATTAAAAGTTTATTGAGGGATCCGACGACGGAGTTCTTCCCCTACACCTCAAAGTGGGAGAAGCTGCAAAAAATGCTGCTGAGGGGGTTAGAACCATCGACTGATCCGGAGGAGCTCCTGGCACTGCTGAAAGAGAAGGAGTGCGAAGGGTTCAAATTCGTTGGAGTCAAGCCGTTCGTCACGGCTAGAGTTACAAGGGAGAAGCGGAAACTACCGTTCTTCCTGGTTCAGCTAAGTCCCAATAGCAAACTGGATGGTCTAAGGAGCGTCAAAGTCCTAGACTACCAGGTTGTACACTGGGAAAAATTAAAGAGTAGCGAAAGCATTTTACAATGTGTTCTCTGCCAAAGGTTCGGGCACGCCGCGTCGAACTGCGAAATGCAGCCTCGATGTGTGAAGTGCGGAAAGAACCACAAATCCGAGGAATGCGCTCTAGGTAAGGACGGAGATTCAGAAAAAAGCCAACTCTCTTGTGCTTCATGTAGGAACACGGGACATACCGCAAACTTCGGGGTTGCCCCAAATTATAATACATAAATCGAATAAATCTGACTCGGCAGCAGAAGGTGGAAGTTAAATGCCCACCCGTGCAAATGCAAACACCAGCCGTTACTCTCCATGTTACCTACGCCCAAATGCGGCAGGTAGGGGAACTACGGTACAACAAGCAAAGGTAGCTTCGCAGCCCCCAGCGCCTAGAGCACCTGTACCTGACATGCTGGCTATCTTGCTCTCTATTCAAGGACAGATGGCTCAGCTTCAGCGTCAAATACAGGAACAGGCTAAGCGGGTAGATCAAATATATGTGCTGCTGCCGGGCCTAACGCACCTCCAGTCGTAATGGGTACGTACATGGCGGACCCTGAAGGTCCTTGCAGTGAATTCACTGATTAGGTTCGAACGAAGAGCCACACTATTTAAGTTGCTTAAAGACCAAGTTCCTAATGTGCTTTTTGTTAGCGAAATTAAACTTACCAAAAGACACAAAATGAGGCACAGAAAATATACTCGTAAAATATTACGGAAAAACCGACCCAACTCCATAAAAGGAGGTGGTGTTGCGATCTTTGTTAGAAAAGGACTGCGTTTCAAAAGAATATACAGTCGTGTGGTACGTAGGTTCCAGGTGCTGGAAGCATTCATCATGTACATCCCACTCCGTAGTGGAAAGCGGTTGTACATGGTGTCTGTCTATGCACCTAGGTCTACTCAATCCACCTTATTCATCTCAGAGCTCGAAACACTTTTTCGATTCCTGAGGCTGGAATTGGAAGCTAACTATTTTATTATCGGCGGAGATTTCAACGCCAAACATAGAGATTGGGGAAATGATACACAAAATACTAGAGAGAACCTGATTTTCAATTGGAGTGGTCAACACAGTATAATGTATCGACTCGGGCTTAAAGCGATGGAGAGCCCGTCGTTTCCCAGATTTGGATCTCTTGCTGTTCGACTCACGAATACAACTGTCGTGCACTAACCAACAAACTACAAACTGTCTACTCACGTTTGTGTATGACAGTGACCATTGCGGCTTCAGCACTGTTCCCAACGAAACTGTGGAGTTGGAAGAATTTGTTCAAAGGCATTCCTGCAATTATAGTAGGATGCGTTGGACACACTTCTCAAGTATACTGACAAGAGCACTCTCCTCGAACTCGCTCTACCCAGCGTCCAACAGAAATCTATCAAACAAGGAGATTGACAATCAAACGAACAATGGACAAAACGATACCTCGTTATCAACACACTGACGACTAAGACTTATTCCGCAACGCAACTGTTGACGCACTGCACCGACATAAAAATAGACTGCTGTCAAGACTAAGAACCTTGTAAAGACAGTTTATTGACAGACATAACCCGGAGATCATGACATTGAAGTCGTCGATTAAAAACCTCCAGATATTAATAAAGGAAAATTGAAATTCTGTAAATTTGTACTAGAACAACAAAATTCGGGCTGTAAACACCAGCCACCCGAATATGTTCCCGTAAATAAATAAAATATTTCGGAGAAATAATTAAAATCGCCCGAACGACGAACAACGAGCACATACCCATAGCAGCAGGTATCGACCCAAATAAGACGGTTGATGATGACAACTTCTTTGTGATCGAGGATCCGCAGGAGAAGGTTGAGGCTATAGGAGCGACTTTCCAGGAAGTGTACAAGGCGAATGACATCATTGGCCCGAACCACGACTTGAAAAATCGAGTCCTTGGGCACAATTACTACATTCGAAATGAAATAGTGAACTGGCTATTCGAGAGCTCGGGTTTCACGCAGTTCAATGACGAGAATATGGCAAATAATGTCACCACCAACGAAAGGGTATTACCACCGTTCATTTCGAAGGAGGAGCTCCAAACGATCTTCGAATCACTTAGAAGTAAGAAATCAGTGGGAACCGATGAAATACCGAACATTGTGCTTCGACATCTCCCACTTCACCACCCTGTTTAATAATGCAATGAATAATGCACATTATCCAGCGCATTGGAAAACTGCGGTCGTACATCCCATCCCCAAAAGGGATAAAGATACTTTCGACCCGGCGTGTCTCCGCTCGATCAGTCTGCTTCCAAATATCAGTAAGGTTTTTGAGAAGGTGGTCAATAGAGTGCTGACTAAGTGGATTGAGAACAAACATATAGTTCCGGATAATCAATTCGGCTTCAAGGCGGGGCATGATATCATTCATGCTGCGTCCAAACTGGTTTCTGATATCCGATGGAACAAAGGCAAGAACCAATGCACTGGTGCTTGCTTGACTGACTTGGAAAAGGCCTTCGATACCGTATGTTTAGAGGGGCTCTTTTTCAAGCTGGGCATTTGTAAACCACTGCAATATATTCTCCAGTAGACAGTTCATCGTGAGGAATGGCGATGTGACTTCTGCTGTAACATTTAACATTAAAAACGGTCTACAACAGGGTGCGGTATTCGCCGATCCTATTCAGCATTTACACAAGGGATCTGATAGGTTCACTTCACCATACCATAGCGTACGCAGACGGCTTAATCGCGTACAGATCAGATCCAAAATTGAGGTCATTAACATACTTTTGCAACCTGACTTCGATAAAATGTAGTCAGATACCTTGGGATCTGGCTAGATCAATATCTGCATTTTAACAAACATATAGATGTTGCTCTAGCCAGAGCCAGAGGTGCTTTTGCCCTTACAAGGAGACTGTTTTACAACAGCCAACTCGATGCGAGGGTGAAGGTGATCTGCTACAAGACCCTTATCCGGCCTATGCTAGTATTTGGATGTCCCGTGTGGTTCAACGTGAGAGCAAGTTTATTGGAAAAGATTCGGGTGTTTGAGAGGGCTTGCCTTAAGGCTTGTCTTCGGTTAAACAGAACACCAGAGTCTGAGTACATAAAATTCCATCGTAATGAAGTCTTGTAAAATAGGGTGAACCTAATAAGAGTGGACAATTTTGTTATTAAGTTGACTCGAAGGCACATTGCAAGAGCAATGACCTCGTCGAACAACGTGATCTTCGGGGCTTACTACCCTAACTATATGTATTATGAGAGAGTTCGCTTTGACTGCTATGTTTCTCCAGAAGCGTTCCTCTACCTAGATAGCAAAGGTCTGATCCAGGACAGATTGGCTGAGCCGCTAATCTTACACGTTGCTCGAACAGCTGCAGGCAGTCGACTCAACTACGACAGAGACGTCGCACATGGCAGTGCGAAGCGTCTCCGGTTCAGTAGAGCAGTATGGAGTCGCGACAGGAGGGATGTTGCTCAGCAGCACCAACAATTTTGGTGGCTTTTTGAGGGAAAGGATGCTTCGTCGTCTAATTCCTCCAATACTTGGTAGCTTCATGTGAAGCAAAGTGGGTCGCCTAATTTTTTTAGCCATGGCTTACATTAGTTTTAAGTAGGAGTAAGTTAGATTTAAAAAAAATATATATAAAAACAAAAAAAAAATTATAAAAAAAAAATTAAAAAAAAAACATATATATATTTATACATATATTTATATATTAAGTATATATGTATTATGTGTATATATATATGTACGTATGTAGGTAGATTAAGATTTATTTTTAGGTAGTTTGTAGGATTTTAGTTTTAATTTTTATAATAAAATAAAAAAAAAACATTCCTGTTACTAAGTTTTTTTTGTAAAAAATGTTTTCTTAATGAATAGAAATAGTATAGTATAATAGTAAGATACGTCGAAAGACATAAATTAAGTGTTAGGTTTACTTTAGAGCGCCCTCATGGGGCCAGTAAGTTAGAATAAGATAATTTTAAGTTAATTAAGCTAATTTTTAAGTATTTTTTGTCTAGCAAGTAAGAGTAAATTAAGTGATACAATAAAAATGCATATAAACTGAAAAAAACTGAACCCAAAACTACAGAAACATGCATCCTACAGTAAACAAAACTGGAAACAAACCAGAATTATTCTGATTCCACAAAAAAAACGGCTGCATTTTATTATTTTCGCAAATGTTGATCTTTTCCATTTAAATTTACAGAAATTAATTTTTCATTAATTTATAACAAATCTGGCAGGGAAATAATTTAATAATAATAAATGTTTCCGAAAATTTTATAAATGCAAGGTGAAGGTTTTTTTTAATTTTGTGAGCAATTGAAAATCTAAGGCTCTAGGTTGAACTTTTAGAATAATTCAACGCCGCACAGTTCCAGGCGGAAAAAAACCCGAGTATGCATAGTACCGTTGTTTTTTCAAATTATCTGAGTCCGGAATACATTTAATACAATACATAGTGGGTTTTTATTAGCAGCTTTTGTACGGTTATTTTCTTTAGTTACAGCACTCATGTTTGTAAAAGAAAACATTATTTTTAATAGATGGATATTTCTTTTTTTTTTAAAGAACTCAATACTCAAGTGGTTATAAATACACTTATAATGCCTCAGAACGTGTTAACTTTTCTGGAAAATGGGATAGAACGTGAAATAAAAATGTTTCGGTTCAGTGGCTATTTCACACCATGGGTGGCATCCAACATTTAATGGGGAGACTAAATTTTTAGTAGAAGTTGGCTTGTTGGTAATTTCTTGTCAACTACTCATCTGGCTTGATTTTTGTTAACTGGAAAAATGCATGTGTTTCTGGCGCGGTTGGGATTCGAGCAAGTACTGGAGTTACCTTCGAAGCGAGTCTTTCACGACCTTTCTTTTTGTTCATAAAAGACGACCTCCTTATTACTTCACGCTGGCTCTGACCTTTTTTCAAAGCGCATGTAAAAAACTACTTATCATACATATACAAATTAAATGAAACTTTTGATCACTTTGTTTGCAAGAGGCTCTTAAATAAAGGACTTTTGAAAAGAGACATAACAATTCTGTATTTTACTGTAAACTTACACTCAAACTTTTTTTATGCTCTGTTAATGTCAAAACGCCAACCAATATTTACATTTTCAGCACGGTGAAGTTTGCGAAGAAGCAACATTTGGAAATTATTAAAAAATACTAACGAATTTCTGAGTCGGAGGCCGCAACTTTAAGAGTGGTTACTCCAATTTTCGGTCAAAATAACTATCACACCAGGCAAGCTACGAGTATCATTGCTATAGTGGATATATTCGAATCAACATACTTACTATTGAAATGCCATGTGCCAGTGAGATAACGCACTAGTCGAAATAAGCTAAATTTCGCTGCCGTAAATGCCGTAAATCAGTTCAAAATGAGCCAAATCAGTCGATTCCATGCCACGCAATGGAAGTGGGATTCTCTCAGACCACATTGTGGCGAATTTTGGATAAACATCCTAGCCTACACCCTTACAAGAACAAATTACCTCAAGAACTGAAGCCTCTTGATCATTTGAAATGCCGAAACTTATCCAATATCTGGTTCTGCAAAAGTTTTTAGAAAAACCTGAATTTCAATGTTGAACCCCATTTTTGACTTAATGGCTTTGTCAAAAAAGCAAGTTATGCGTTATTGCACAGCAAAAAACCCACATGTGCCTCAGAAGACTCTATTACATCCACAAAAAGTGACCATGGGGTGTGAATTTCATGCCGGAGATGTGATTGGGCCGTATTTTTTCGTCGATACGGTACCACATGCGACACAGCTGGTCAAACAATTGATCTATTAAAGGGAAAGTTCGGTAACCGTGTAATTTCGAAAAATGGCCCGTTCAAATGGCCACTTCACTCATGGGATTTAATACCTTTCCATTGTGTTTTAAGAGGTTACGAGCTTATGAGGTTATTGCCAACAAGCCAACAACATTAGGGGAGCTCACGAACAATATCGAGAGGGAAATTGTCGAGGTTCCGGCTGATATGTGTGGAAGAGTGGTGGAAAATTGGCGCAAATGTGCTGCGGTTATTATATGAACAGGATCGAATTCCATACTTAAATTTGATATGTGTACTACACCTGGACTACAATATAGTGTTTTATTTAAATACAAAATTGTTATGTCTTTATTGAAAAACCCGATGTAACAGTGCATGTTGCACAAATGTAATAGCAAATATCGCAGTTATTTTGATAACATTTAGTTTTTAGATTTTTATATATTAACAAAGCAGTTGCGTTTAAGCTTTTGTTGAGTAATTTGAGAAGTGTTGAAATGACTCATTTTGTCATAGAATACAGAGTGCTTATTTCCTTTCCAGTAGAGATATTAACTCACTAGTAGACTGTTTGTAAGAAAGGTACCAATATTTGGAACTACACCAAATTACACAAGTTCTTCTAGAATTTAAGAAAGTATTTTTAACGAATTTTAAACATAAAAGCGAAATTTCTTCTAAAATATAAACAATGGCTAAATGTAAAGTTTTTGTTACTTTTAAACAAGATGATGATGACTCCCGCTTAAATGAGTCAAGTGCAGGGGCAAGTGGAAGACCGAATAAAGTGTTTGAACCCTGTTGTGCTCGGGAAAAAATATACATTGTGCAGGAATGAAAAGCAAGTACTTCCCAAAATCCAATAAACGCTGCCGCTACTTCGTCGCTCTCGACACTCCTTTCAGTGTTTAGTGCCAACAAAATGTACCCCTGGGGATTCAAACAAACCTATCAAAGCATCAATGTTAAGTTATTAAAAAAGCAGTCATCACTTGCTTTAGTAGCCATAGTATATTGTCAACATATAAACAAATTTTAAAATCTAAAATTCAGTCTTATCCTTTGAGAATTGAAATAGCTGGAACATATGGTAGGCTCAAATCGCTTGACCCTACACTTAAAATAATTATAGACTCAAAAGAAACTAATGAAGTAATAGCAGGAAATATCTTTAATTTTACACTACTTACAAAATGGGATTGTGATAGATCCTCTGGTCAGAGTGGGTTTATGCAAAATTTTTCAGGTGGTGATCCGGATTCATCGGACTCAAATTTGATTATCGATTATAACATTGCAGCTAAACACAACTGGCTCAATTAATCAAATTTGGAAAACCCCTCGCTCCCCCTTTCGATTTAAAAAAGAAAGCTAAGAACTAAAACGGGGGGAAAAATCGGGTTGAAAAGGTAATTAAAAATTTGAAAGAGACTATTCTAAATTTTGAATCACATGTTATTTGGATTAAGTATCACCTATATTTCACTACATATGATAGATTAGAAGGTAGTACAGCCTGTTACGAACACATCATCTTCAAGTCAATGTTTTATTTGTGGCGCTAACCCGACGGACATGAACAACTATTGACACTTAGTACAAAGCCATCCAATTAAGAAGTTTTTCAATTAAGAATGTCCTCATTGGATGCTCGTATTCGTTTTATGGAACTCATATTACATTTAAGTTACAATTAGATTTTTAAAGCTTGGAGAACAAAAACATTTACATGTACTATTAAAGAAGAAGAAAAAAAACGACGCATTCAAAAAGAGTTAAAAAAGTGGGCATAAAAGTAGATATTGTTAAGGAAAGAGCGGGTACAACCTGTTGTATTCCGTGAAATAAAAGATCTAATTATACTTCATTATAATTACTGACATACTTAATATATTTATTAATTTAATTCAAGTTACAAATCTAGTCAAGTTAGTTTAAGTTAAGGTGAATGCGAAACGCCTATTGTGAGAACCGGTAGCGAACTGACTCGCTGATATGACGTGTGCATGCATGGTGGCTTATTGCCCCCGGATCTATATATGAAGTACTCATCAGTCCTTCCCACTAGCTATCGATGAACCCTCAGTGATTGTTAAATTTGAAAACGTACGACGGGTTTTCTTATTCGAGAAGTTCTGCTGGAGCTGGACTTGCAATGGAACGGGGGAGGCTCCAGGTCTCTGGCTTATTCTGGATGGGCTGGGTTTATTAATCTGAGTATCTCTTGAAAATACAGAATTATTGTTAAACACTTCAGAGTTACCTATTTGACAATTTTCATGCTGATCCGTAGCTGGATTAGTCTCGGCTACGAGTAATACTAGAGCTGCTGTAAAACTTTCTGTGTCATCATGTCTGGGCCTTAATTGATTTTGATGGCGTTTCTAAATGCCTTTGGGAGTGCGAACTAAATATGTTATGGAACTAAGTTGTGATATGACAGTACCTTCATACCATGTTGGACCCTTTGCAAAACTTCCAACGTGATGACCCAGGACTGGTGATTTTACCGTTCGGCACTGTTTGAGATAAAACAGTCCGACGCTGTCTACCATGAAGAGTTTCGGCAGGACTTTTTCACGTAATAGGATTAGGCGTTGTCCTATATGTCGTCCGATATTTTGATACGGCGGTTCCTCGTAGATCTTGCTCAAGTTCGTTTTAAATGTGCGAACAAAACGTTCAGCTTCTACATTCGATGCGGAAGGAAGTGGTGTGATCTTCAGACGTTGTATTCCATTGTAAGTACAATAATTTTCGAACTCTTTTGATGAAAATTGGGCATCGTTGTCGTTAACGAGTACTTCCGGTAATCCTTCTAGCGCGAAGACTCTCGACAAGGCTTTTATTGTATTTGTAGATGTTGTATATTTATAAGTGCTGTAGCAAACGTGAATTTGGACAATGCGTCAACGGAAATCAACCACATTTGTTTTAAAAATGGCCCGGCAAAGCCGATCGCTTCCATGGCTTTTTTGGTTGCGGCCAGCTAACAAATTCTTTAGGAGGATCGATAATGAACATCCATGTATTATACGTCCTTAATCCCTTCCACATAGTATGTGTGAGTCTTAGCGTCCTGGTTGGACATCGCTTAAAAGATAGCTTCTGATACAGCTATTGAAGGCCGGAGGATGAATGCTGTTTCATTGAGAGCTGGTGCCTTGTTTATATCTTCCAGTGGTAATTCGAAATACCTCTGTAGATTATACAATAGTTGACTCCAAGCACCGACTGCTGTAATTGCACCTCTCGAAATGTCTGCTCATCGATCTTTTCAGGCATAGTGTTAGCCTTACTCAATTCATACTCATTAGCATCGCTGATCATGAAGTAGTATCCTGTTACTAAAATCTCCGTTGAAGTTGAAGACAATTCTAGTTTATCCATTGAACCTGGTAGTACTTCCATCCCTGGGCCAAATTTCTCCGCGCACTTGTTAATGATTTCTTCCATACCCGCATGCAGATTTCTCGTAAAGGTGTTGATTTTATTGTTCATTCTAGTTTCTGTCTCATTTACACTCGATATTGTAGACAGCATAATCTTGGTATTTGTTGTATTACTTTTGAACAGGGCTTTCTGGTTACTGTCTAGGTCTTCGATGTCATGGTATACTTCATCATTGACTCCGAATATTGACGTGAGAATAGTTCCTAGTAGTCCTCGTTTTTGTCTTCGCAAGGGTGTTACCTCCAGCCTATTGAAAATTGAGAGTGCGTACTTCCATTCTTCTTCCATGTGATGAGGCAATTCATCACACTGACTCCCCTTTGTTACTGATTTTGCCTTGTCGCACAACTCCATTATTTTTATTTTTTTTTTTTTTTTTTCGGTGGGTAGGTGTGAAAATCTTCATAGACACTATGAACCCGTTGCTCATAGTAGTGTGAGATTCTTACTCACTAAAAACACGCCTCCTTTCTTATCGACTACAACTAAGTTACCTTATCAAGTAGTTTCCGTTTCAAATAACGTTCGCGTGGGGCAGGTAGCTTTCCAGAAAAAGCACCTGCTAGTACCGCTATTATATGCGAATAGTCCTTATCGCGCCAGATCGACTGGTCTCATTCTTTGTAATCGACGCACTAAATTTGTCTCGTCCAGAATTTGGAGTATTTTATTATCACAATGACCATGACGACGAATACGGAGTTTGCGGGCAAAGTTCATTATTTCGTCCTCGACGGTAACTATTCCTAAGTCTCTGTCTGATATACCATGGGGCGTCCACGATTTGTCTTAGAGTTTTGTTTTGATAGCTTTGGAGAATATTTCGGTTGCTTGGTTTAGTACAGCCCCAAAGTTTTATACCGTACGTCCAAAGAGGTTTAAGCACTTGCTTATAGATGAGCAGTTTGTTATGTATGCTTAACTTGGAATGTTTTCCTAGTAACCAGTACATTTGTATGGATTTATTTTCAAGTTCATCACGTTTCTTCTTAACATGCGGCTTCCATTTCAGTTTTACATCTAGTGTCATTCCTAGATACTTTGCTTCATTTGCATATGGTATTTGTACCGAGTTAATGAAAATGGGAAGGTTGTTTATTTTCCGGTAAGTAAAATTAACCTGAGTAGATTTGGTCTCATTGAGAACAATTCGCCATATCTTTGTCCATTCGTAGATTTTGTCCAAAGCCATTTGTAGCTTTCCAGTAGCTAACTCGACTGAAGTATCTGTAGCAAGTATCGCCGTACCTGATTCTTCCGGTATGTCTCGAGTATAGAGTAAAAACAATACCGGTCCAAGTACACTTCCTTGCGGAACTGCAGCAGCTATCTTTTTAAATTCCGAGTATTCGGTGCCATGTTTAGCACAAAAAATTCTGTTTTCCAGGTACGATTTCAGAATCGTATGCAGCTCTCTCGGAACAACCTGGCTTAGCTTAAAATTTAAGCCTTCGTGCCATACCTTATCGAAGGCTTGAGACACGTCAAGAAACACGCTAGAACATATCTTTTTCCCCTCTAAGGCTTTCTCAATTTCATTCGTAATTCTAAAAACCTTGTTAATTGTGGAGTGCTTAGTTTTAAAACCGAATTGATGTTCAGGAATTAGACGTCTCTCTTCAATGATCGGTTGTAAGCGCATCAATAGGACTTTTTCAAATATTTTAGATATTATCGGCAGAAGCGATATGGGTCTGTAGGACTTGTTTTCATTTAGAGATTTGCCTGGTTTCGGGATCATTATAACTTCGGCAAATTTCCATTGGCTTGGAACGTTTAATAGTCTTAGCGCGGCATTTATAAGATGAAGCAGTTTGATCAGGGCTTTCTTTGGCAGCTCCTTGAGAATTTGAGCAGTTATTAAATCATAACCAGGGGCTTTGTTATTTTTCAGTTTTTTAATTGCTTGGTTAAGTTCTCGTAGCGATACTGTTTTTATTCTAAAATTGTCCGGTGCCGTAATTATATAATTAGAACCTCCTGTTAACGCCTGTCCATCAAAAGGCTTAAACGTTTCTTCTAGGTGCTCGGTAAATAGATCCGCCTTCTCTTTGTCTCCTTTTGCCCATTCGCCATTATTTTTTCTTATGGGAGGAAATTGCATTTGAGGCTTTTTGATTCCCTTCATGTCTTTCCAGAGGGAGTAATTTGAACTTCTTTCGGCAGTCAGACCTTTGAGATATGTAGAGATATTCCGATTTTTGTAATCTCGTATTGCTTCTTTTAATTTGTTGCACAAGTGGTTTAAGTATGTTTTATGCTGGGGAGAACGGGATTGTTGCCATCTTTTTCGCGCTCTCCTCTTTCCACTTACCAGTTCTATTATTTCCGGCGGATATTTTATTTCACTACTTGCTTTCTCTTTTCTTGTTAAATCTGATATGTGAAGTGAACGACACCCAAAGTACCTTCAATTCCAAAAAAGTTATCCTACAAAAAGGAAGTAGAAACCAATAAGTGAAGTGAACAAGTAAAATAAAAAACTTTAAAAAAAAAACTCAAAATTACAAACAGTTAAGGAAAAATAAGGAGAATAAACCATCCTATTTTAAAAGAAAGAAGAAGAAGACCAACAAAGGATTCAAACGATGAGGAGCTGTCCTATATTCCTAGGATAATAGTAAGATAATTTTAAGGAAATAATTGTAAGACAAAATATGCCAAATTAATTATATATCTGTTAAGACTAACATAGTCTCTGAAACCAAGAAAAAAAGAAGAAACTCAAGTAGAGTTTATTAAACATAGCTCAAAACTATGCCTAGGGGCCAACTCTCATGAAAAAAGGGGCCGGCTTACTTAAGAATTAATTAATTTTAATCACTAGTGGTGAAGAACCTCATACCCTAGTAGGTCGCTGTGACTTTTTACGCATTAACGACTAAAGAGGATCCATATGAGCCTTCCGGACTAAAGTAGCTACCCCGAAAGTTAATGGAGAGCGCTTAGCAGGCATCTAGGGAACTTTAACCCAACGTCATTCTTTTGACAGAACGATTTAAAATACTTTTAAAAAATTAATTAATCAAAAAAATACTAAAAAAATAAAAAATTATAATATTTAGAAAAAGCTATTTGCCACTTCTGTTGTTATTTTACTGTCGTGTTTTCTTATATCTAATTTTGTTCATTTTCCGTGCTCTCGAATACTTCCTTGGTAATCCCTATTAGAACGGATGAGATTAAGACATCCGTCACTCAGCTCACGGGAGCTATAAATTCCGTAATAGAACGGCTTAGGGAAATAGAAGGCCGCATTAGCAGAATAGAGCAATTCAATCCACAAGAGTCCATTAAACACGTTAACGAACGCTTAGCGGTTATCGGGAATCGACTCCAGGTTGTGGAGCAGGGAGACAGCTCCGTTCCACTTGCGGAAGTCGCGGTACAATTATGTGGGCCAACATGCGAACAAGACTTAAAGGATATTTCTAAACTCCCTGATTCGGTGAAGGAATTACAAGTCTTTAACGGCAACCCAGTCCAATATGTCTGCTGGGTCTACAGCGTAGACACAATTCTGAAGGACTATGAAATAGTTCGTAATAAGCCAATCTACCGTGCGATTCTACAACATATACGTCAAAAGATAAGAGGCAGGGCGGATTCTGCTCTTGTCTCATACAATATATTCGATAACGAGTGGAACGAGATTAAAAAAATTCTCTCGCTCTATTACGCCGACAAGAGGGATATCCGTACCCTTGAGCACCAACTCAATCAGCTCACACAGGGTGGCTCAAGAGTTGACGATTTCTATGCCACCGTAAATCATCAATTCTTCTTGATAATCAATAAGATCAGGGCTGAAACTTACTCTACCGAAACCATGAATGCTCTGGTGGAAACATATAGAAACCGTGCCCTCGACGTGTTTGTTCGTGGGCTTAATGGAGATCTTTCAAGACTCCTTATCATTCAGAAGCCAAGAACCTTGCCTGAGGCATATTCAGGGTGCTTAGAGATGCAAAACCTGAACTTCAGAAACAATTCTCTACATGTCAGGGCATCCAATACAATCTCTTCCCCTGTCAACTACGATTTTAGAGGTAACTCAGGATCTCATCACAATCCTGGAAACCCTAACAAGTCGTATCCTCCAAGAGATAATCCTGCTCATCATTCACATCATTCGGGGAGGTCAAATTCTCAGCAACAGCACCAACCCCAAAGGCCAACAGGGCCAAAGCCTCCAGTAAAAATGGAAGTGGACAATTCCACCCAATCTAGGAAGGTTAACTATATGAATTTGCCAAAATCGGCTAAGAGGGAATCGAAATCCGATTACTACCCTCGAAAACAACAGCGGCTAAATCACGTAGCGTCCACAGGTCCGGAAGACACCACGGGTGAAGAAAACCCAGAAATAGACTCCACTAAACTCCCCAATGAAGAGCCTAGGGGAGAAAATTTTATGGAAGGGGCCTCGTTTCCAGCGTACCATACATAGAATATGTAACGCGAGACGGGGACGTCCTAAAATTCCTCATAGACACTGGAGCGAATAAGAACTTCATCAAACACAATTTAGTTCCGTGTCCCGACCCCGTAAGAATCCCATTCCATGTCAACAGTCCTGCCGGAAATATCCTAGTTAGAAACAAAATCTGTGGAAGGTTCTTCCATTACTTAGGCTGTGATCTCTAGATAACATTTTTCATCCTGAATGGATGATGGTATAATAGGTTACGATACTCTGAAGTAGTTGAAGGGTGTAATAGACAGAGAAAAACATATGCTTACCATTGATTCGAATAAAATCATTCCTCTCAAAAACAGGACTTTCGCTGAATTAATTAGTCAAATGCTTACCTTAGGCGAAAATGTTTCCATGTCAGGAAGATCTAGATTAGGATACCTTTATATGAAGTTCAAAAGTCGTTTTGGTCCAGTGGGGAATGAGAAGGTCCGAGCAGAAATTCGTACAAACACCGACGAGCCAATCTATTCCAAAAGTTACCCTTACCCCGCTTGTATGAGGGAAGAAGTTGAGAGACAGGTAAGTGAACTCCTATCAGAGAACATCATTCGTCCATCCAACAGCCCGTATAATTCACCTATATGGGTTGTTCCGAAGAAGCCAAACGGAGAAAATGGTCATCGATTACAAGCGTTTAACCGCTGTAATAGTTGCGGATACGTATCCTATCCCCGATATTAACAGCACGCTTGCCAGTTTAGGTGATGTTCGATTCTTTACCACGCTTGATTTAACCTCAGAGTTCCATCAGATCCTCATGAAAGACAAAGATATTCCGAAAACAGCCTTTTCAACGATGAATGTGTTGCGGTAAATTTTCCCGCAACAAGTTTGGCTCTGTTTCTCCCTATAAGTCCCTTCGGTTCCTCTTTTCTTTGAGTTGGAACACCGAGCTCGGGCGGAGGTGGAGGGCAGCCATGGTCCCATCAGCCAGTGGTCCACCGACCCCAGACCTCGGAAAACAACCCACGTAGGTTCACGGGCGGATTTGCCCGCAAGAGGAGTGCGAGGAGGTTCAGTCGGTTAAGCCCTAAGGACAGTAGGGAGACTCACGACGAACCAAGAACCCCAGGGTGCCACAGGAGGTCCACCGGGAACACCGTTGTCGGAGCCCATAGACAGACAGGAGACTCACAACGGGCAGCATCAGACAGAACCTCTGAAAGTCGCCGACGGGTGGGGACGGACGGTCCTTTTAATCCAGACGATAAACCCAATACGATGATGACGGGTGGGGGGTGGCGATCCCTGGAACCTACACCCCAACGATAGCCAAGCAATAAGAGGCTATTTGAACACCCCATCCCGCTACCGATGGGGGGGTACAAGCACCAGCATCACATCGCAATCATGGATGTGGAGGCACCAAAACAATTGATCGATGGGTGAAGAGACGACGATCTCTTTTACAGTAACACCCCAACGAGGGAGCAACAGTGGTGTGCAGGCGGACGACACCAGCTGTAAAAGTTAGGTTCGATGGGTGAAGGGATGACGACCCCTTTTAAGCCAGCACCCCACCGATGGAGCACCAAAGGAGCCCCAAAGGAACACCAAAGGAGCAGCAGAGGCTTGTAGGCGGACGGTCAAGTAAAAGACAGCCTCCACCGATGGAACAACCAACACACAACAACAAACCACAGCAACCAACAACAACCAACAACAACCAACAACAACCAACAACAACCAACAACAACCAACAACAAACCACAAAGAACAGTAACCGACAACAACCAGCAAACACAAAAAAATAACAAGGGTACAAAAAAAAAAAAAAAGTACAAATTGGCAGAGCGGCCAAGGGGCAGAAGGGCCCAATGACGAAACAAAAATAAATAAATAATTGTAAGGAGTGACCCGCTATAAATAAAAACTATTATTTGCAAAGGCACTAAACTTGGCTTTTGTTAGGGGCGGTGATCCAACGGATGGTTGGGTCGAGATACAATCCCTTCTGGATTGTATCGACACTTTTTCCCTTTGTGTCAATACTCAAGCTATCGTTCCGTCCAACTCCTTTCCCACTTCGCGATCGTGTAAATTTTGGCTAAAACTTTTAGTGTATTCCGATTGGGGAAAATTACCCAGTAATCAGATGTGTAGCGAGAAATCCCGTCGTTGGGTCCACTAGCGCTGAATAAATATGCGAGAGAGTGGGCGTGTGAATATGTGTGTGTGGTTGGCGGGAGCTGTGGAACAAAAAAGGGTCTGGAAGTCAGATTGGTGACGACCAGCGAATTGATAGGGTCAGCCAATTTTTTTTTAACTTTAATTTTGCAAACTTTCTTAGACGAAAGTTGCGAATTGCGGAAAGCAATTCTGTCGGTTTTTTTTCCTTGCAAAACAAAAAAAAAGAAAAGTAGAGTAGAGTCGCGACTTGTGCAAAAAAGAAAAAAGGATAAAAAGGAAACCAAACACAAAAAAAAAATGGAAAGAAAAAAAGGAAAAGGGGAGAAAGGACAGGACTCAGAAGCGGGAGTAGCAACGCTGTGACAGAGAGGGGCATAACCCGCCAGAATAAAAAGCTAAGTATAGTGCAGTGAAGTGTAGATAAGAAAAAAAAAGTAAATAGTAAAAGAAGTAGAATCGCGTCATTTTTTTTTGTTCCTTTGGGATAATTAAAACTCCGGTAGGCCGCGCGTGCGCTTGAGATTCCCGAGAACAGACGGGACACGCGGCCCGTTAGCTAACGTTTTGGTTTGCTTGCTTCGGGACGGTAAAAATAGCGGGTCACTCTATCGACGAGTGTACCGCTACAAAATTCTTTTAAATAAATCGTCGAGCCCCAACGGGGCTTTATAACGTTGAGGAAAAAAAAGAAGGCTTTTTTATTTTTTTTTCTCTTCCTTTTTTGGTCGTTTCTTCCTTTTTTGGTCGTTTCTTTTTTTTTCGGGGAAGATTTTCCGTCCGTTCTTTTTTTCGTCGAGAGGTTTCGTGATTCCGGGGGAAAGATCACGTGGCGCCCATTTCGTTTCCCAGGTTTAGCTGCCATCAAAGCGCTACCTGGTGGGAACCCACCGCGCGGATAGCTAGATCCCAGAAACACAGAGTGCTACCAGTGCCGGGAACGAAACATAACAAATGGGAAGTGTGAATATCTAAGACTTCCGTTCGGCCTCAAGAATGCTCCAGCAATCTTTCAGCGCATGATAGATGATGTGCTTAAGGAGTTATAGGTAAAATCTGCTATGTCTATATAGATGACATAATTATTTTTAGTAAAACAGAGGAAGATTATCTAAGAGACATAGAGTTCGTCTTTACCAAAATCAGTGAGGTCGGGTTGAAAATCAATCTGGAAAAAACTAACTTCTTGGCTACCAGCGTCGAATTTCTTGGCTACCTTGTTACTCCCGATGCCATGCTTCCAAAAAAGCTTAGGGCTATCGAAAAAATCCTTCCACCGACGAACTTAAAGGAACTGAAAAGCTTCCTCGGATTGACTTCGTACTATAGGAAATTTATCCGTGATTATGCCAAATTAGCCAAACCCTTGACGAATATAACTCGAGGAGAATTTGTACAAGTTCGAGCTAACCAATCAAAAAATGTTCCAATATCTCTCAATGAAGATGCAGTTAAGGCTTTCGAAACCTTAAAGGAGCTACTCACTTCTGCAGAAGTGCTTGCGTTTCCGAACTTCGAGAAAAGCTTCAATTTGACCACGGATGCTTTAAATTTTGCGATCGGAGCAGTGCTGTCTCAAGGTGAGCATGGTAAGGAGAGGTCCGTCGCATACATATCTCGTTCTCTGAATCGAACAGAGGAAAATTACGCGACGAACGAGAAAGAGATGCTTGCAGTAGTCTGGGCTCTGGATAATTTGAGAAATTATCTGTATGGAGCAAAAAAGATTAAGATTTACACAGACCACCAGCCTCTTACATTCGCACTGAGTAATAGAAATCACAATGCAAAACTCAAACGCTGGAAAGCAAGGATTGAAGAGTATAGCTACGAATTGATTTACACACCAGGTAAATCGAATTTCGTGGCTGATGCTCTCTCACGCCTGAAGGCAGAAGTTAACCATCTGCCTGCTCTACCTAGCGGAGCCGCAACAACTGGCGACACAAGCACCGAAACTGCAAGCGAGCTACAAGAAGCACTCTCGGAATCAGCCACAGATACTGCAGATGAAGGACGAGCCTCAGGGGCAGACTCATTGACTGGTACGGCAGAAGAAGGACTTTGTGAGCTCTCTAACAGTGATACAGATTCTTGCACCGCGCACAGTGCTGATCAGGATAATTCCGACCTAATACCACATGTAGAAGCTCCAATTAATGTTTTTAGAAACCAGCTTATTTTCAGAGTTGGCATCGATATTTGTACTCACGAAGAACCGCATCAGGGCTATCATCGCCATTATATTTTTGCAAGAACATTTTGTCAGGCTAATCTGATAGAAATGTTTAGGGAAAACTTGAACGCAAATGTAGTAAACGGAATTAAAATTCCGGAGAACTATCTGGGATTGCTTCCAAAAGTTTATCTGGAAAACTTCGAAAAATACAAGATTCGTGACGCAAAGGGTTGTCGAGGACATTGCTAATGAAGACCGTCAATTCCAAATTATGGAGAGAGAACATAAAAGAGCCCATCGGTCGGCAAGAGAAAACAAAGAGCAAATCCTCGAACAATTTTATTTTCCACATATGATGTCTAGAGTAAAAAAATTAACTTTGTCATGCGAAATCTGTAATGCCAACAAGTATGATCGACACCCCATAACTCCCACTTTACAGGATACACCCATTCCCAAGTATCCATGCGAAATTCTTCATATGGGTATCATGGAACCTCAAAACGAGAAATTTTTAACCATAGTTGATAAGTTTTCTAAGTTTTCTAAATTTTTCCACATTAAAGATAAATCTGCCATTTACATTAGATCAAAATTGATTAAAATTTTACATTACTTTACAGTCCCACAAATTTTAGTCACGGACAATGAAAGAGGCTTCCTTAGCCCAATTGTCCTCAACTTTATTAAAACTCTAGGAATCAAATTATATCTAACCCCAACCCACAGAAGCGAGGTAAATGGACAAATAGAAAGGGTACATTCCACTATACTGGAAATTTATCGGTGCCTTAAAACCGAGTATCCAGATTTAAAGGTCAAGGAACTTGTCTACGTAGCCGTAGATCGTTATAACAATACTATACATTCGGTCATCAAATCAAATCAAATCAAAAAAAATCAAATCGGTCATCAAACGAAAACCAACTGACATTGTTGGGGTGTGTAGGGTTTAATAACTTTACTTTATTAGATAAGTGTAGGGTAAAAAATGTGGGGTATAAAAAATACGAGTTAAAAGAAAATACGTCGTTCCTTCTTCAAGTATTACAGCAAAGAGAGCTCTTTATTCGTCATCCGGAAATTACTTCCAATTTTACATTTTACATTAACTGTCATACAAGGCAAAATCTGAACTCTACGTTACGTTAATCCGTTTACATTTAGGTTAAAAGTTCAATTTACATACATAGTTTATCTTATTTTAAAGCAAAGTAATTAATTTATGGTTTTAACAAGCCAAAGATAATAATTTCAATAATAAAGTATGTTGTACTTCCGAACATGCTCCCGCCCGGTGGACGAATTTCGTCCACAAGTGTACTCAATTGCAGTTGGAGTATGTCGTACTTCTTCTGACTTAAGAGTTGTGTGTTGTGTGAGTGCGAGTGTGTTGACTATCTACATGTGAGTGAAACAAAATCGTGTAAGTTAATAATTAGAATCATTACATGTAGGTGACAAGGATGACGATATAACAAAAGAGCAACAAAGGGAGATGAAACATGCGTAATTTGCTTTGTGCAATAGTTTGCTTTGATCATTGACCAAAACTGGGTCAATTTGCGTTTCGTGTTTGTTGTGCGGTTTTTTTTTGTTTTCACCCCCTTTTTTTTTAGTTTTTTAATTGTGAATCTAAAGGTAAGTGTTTTTTATTTAATTATTTATCTCATCTTTTTTGTCTGCTCCCCTTCCTTCGCGAAATTCGAGTTCGATTGATTTGTGTATACCGGCGCGAATACGCAATCGTATGTACGTGCGTGTGTATATATTTATATACATCATTTGTTTTGGTTTCGCGGAAGTGATCTTCGTGTGCAAGTGCAAAAAAAATAAAAGAAAACGAAATGAAAAGAAATGGGAAATGCAAACAAAAAGTTCATTAATTTATTTTCCCAACAAATTTCATACAATTTGTGGTGTTATTTGTGCGGTAACTGTTCTTCGAGTACGCATTTTTTTGGTTGTGCAGTGCGTCGATGTGCGACGAAATTTTCGCGAACGTTTTGTTAGTGTACGGTTAAGTATGATGGCCGAATTGCTGGCCAACGTGTGTGTGTGGATAAGAATCCGCCCTCTGTAGAATTGTTGCTGCAATATGCAAATGTAAACAATTCCATCTGCTGTAAGTTTTTTTTACGTAACTTTTTTTTGTTGCATTTTGATTTTTTCTTTTTTATGTAATTTATATTAAATTATATTGTGTGTATTTAGCTTTTAAGGTTTTTATTATTATTGTTATGTGTTATTATCTTGTATGTTTTTGAATTATTTTAAAATTACTTTCGAAAAGAATACCTGTTGATAGGATTAAGTGTTGTTTTGTGTTATGTTTTCAGTGGACAACGTTGATCGTGTCACGAAAAGTTCGAATGCCGTCGGGATTTTGATTATCCATTTTCCGTAGGCATTTTGGAATTTCGAAACTTTGCGACGTTGTCCTGTATGCATGATTTTGTGTGATTTAGTGGATAACCTGGGAGGATATCAAACCTTCAAATGGCGTCGGGGTTTCGATTTTTCAATTCCCGTCGGTATTTTGGAATCTGAGAACTCCACAGCGTTTTCCAATATAAAAGATATTGTGTGGTTGAGTGAAAGGACTGTATGTGTTGTGCTGTGTAGGAAATCTAGGATAAGCTAAATTGTAATTATTGTATTTAAGTAAGTTAATAAATTATTCTTAGAAGAAAATAAATGCGTTTAATTTTTTATATAAATTTATTTAAAGTATTTGTTTCATATCAATTTTGTGTTGTGTCGTTCAATTGTCTTGCCTTCCGTGTGACCGTTTGAGTTATCCGGTTTTGATTCATATCGTAACCACTCGTACAAGTTCGTCTTTCCCGGGATGTGTGCCGATGATTCGTTCGAGTCGCCGTTGCAATTGTGGTGCTCTTTTATGCTTGATGAGAACTAAGTCCCCACGTCTTGGTCACGGCTTCCGTCTTGTCCACTTCGGGCGCTGTTTCATCTTGGACAGATACATTCTGCGGCACTTTCGACAAAAGTCGTTGGTCATCGATTGATTTCGATTCCATCGCTCAAGGTAACTTACCCTTTCCAAGGCAGTGTCTCCTTGAGGAATTTCGAATGTTCTTTTACCGATTGCATCTACCTTTAGTTGACCTTTGTCCCTTTTTCCAGCTTGTGCACTGCAGTTTCGTACAAAACGGTTGTAGTACGCAGGACTGCGACGAAGTTTCGTAGTTCTGGTTGACTCATGGAATACCGCATGGTGAGTAATGTAGAAATGGTGTCGTGTATCCAATATGGTATTCTTTGCGTCAACAACGGCACTCTGACGAAGCTCTTTGCATTCCTTTAAACACTTGGAATGCTCCTTGTGCTATGTGGGGTTTTCCTGGAATCTTCCTTCCAGTTGATGAAAACTACGTAAGGCACCTAACTTCGAGGCACCGAACACAAGCTTACATCCGTTTTTAAATGGTTGCGATTTCTGATCTTGACCATCAGCTAATCTTCTTTTTGTGTTGATGTTATGCTTTTTATCTCCTTTTATCTTTTAACTCCTCCAGTTCCCAGGACCTTCGCAGCTGAGTGTCGTTATCCAGAACCTGTAAGAAGCTATGGACAGGTTCTTTATTTTGCGAAATTGCCTTCCCAAGAAGAAGCCAACCTAGCTCAGATTCTTGTGAGATTGGAGACCTTTCATCTGTACCACGGATAATCGCTGATCGAATGAACTCGCAATAAACATCGCTTCCCAGGAGAAGATCAACAGTCGCAGGCTTGTCGAGTTGTGGATCAGCTAACTTTAAACCCTGGATGTGTTCCCAATTTTGTAGAGCTAAATTTTTGGATGGCAGGAGACCAGTCAGAGACTTGAACACATAGGCTGGGGTATTTGTTTCAAAAGGTGTTACCAGCGACCCAAAGGTAAGACTTACATACCGCTGGCATGAACCACTGCTAAATTTTCCCAATCCAGATACCTTAATGAGTGTTCGCCGTTGATGAAGCCCTAGCAATTGAACAGCTGACTCAGTGATAAACGTTGCTTCAGATCCAGGATCGACTAACGCCCTCAAATTAAGATAATTACCATTTGACGACCTGACTCGAACAACTGCTGTTGCCAGAAGAACACTTGGCTGATGTACTTCAGGAGAGACGACTTTAGGTTGGTTAGTAATTATTTTAGTATGAAAAGTTTGTGTACCTATAGTCGTATTTTCATTATTCCCTGTAGATTTGGAGCTGGGATTCTTAAAATGCAGTAGAGAATGGTGTTTTTGCATACAGTAATAGCAGCGCACACTGCTTTGACATTGGTTTGTCTTGTGACTGTACGCCAAACAGTTCCGACAGACGCCGATTCTATCCACTGCCTTAGATCGTTCACAGATCTCCAAGTCAATGAACCTTTTACACGTCTTTAGAGAATGTTGACCTTTACCACAAACCTGACATGCAAACTGCATCTTACCAATATGCATCACCGTTTTCTTCTAAACTGCAATACCTTTGTGTGGAGAAGAACCGCTGCCCTTTGTGCCACTCGTTCCAGCTACTGCTTCCAAGGTCCGAAAACGTGTTTCTAGGAACGCTGTAAATTATGTAAGTGTGGGCAACTCCTTCGAACTACCTAACTTCTCCTCCCACAAACGCTGAGTAAAAGCAGGTAATTTTTGTACTAGTATATAAATTAATATATCATCCCAAGAACTAACCGGCAATCCTATATTTTCCAGGGCATGGAAACATTCCTGTGACGTGTCCAGTAGAGACTTTATGTTACTAGCAGTCTCCTTTGTCAACTGCTGCTGGTCAAAGAAAAGTTGGAAGTGAGCGTTTACCAACACTCGCTAGTGGTCGTATCTGGCGACAAGCAGTTCCCATGCTTTGTCATAATTGCCAGAATACAACCCTAAATGCTGCAACAAACAAGCAGCTTCACCGTCAAGAGAAGATTTTAAATAGTGTGATTTTTTAATTTCACCCAGCTTCTTAATTGTGTGGACTAAAGATAAAAAAACATCATGGAAAGCCCGCCATTTTGTGTACGCGCCCTCGAAATGCCGTGGTGTAGTGGTACTAGCAATCGCTTCTCATTCGGAAGGTCAAGGTTCGAATCCTAGCCACGGAAAGTTTTCATTTGTGCAATTGGAACTCAGTCAGAAAAATCTGCGTGTGAAGGCATAACACTGACATGTAGATTTGGCTATTGTAGGGTTTTCAAGCACAAAACAACCGTTAAAATTCACAACCTCACCATTCCGAGTGAAGAAAATCTCTCTGTCCTATTCGGACTCCCACCCCTGGAGAGTCAATATCGAAACCAAACACACCTGAGTTTCAAACCACTACATCACAAACTTTCCTTTCTCCTCCTTCTACCTTTCCGCCCGCGCCCTGGCAACAGTGTAAGGGTATTCATAACCCCTTTGGCGCGCGTAAATTATAAAAAAAAAAAAAAAAAAATTTAGACATTTTATTTGTAAAATTAATTATAACCCAATGTGTTTGTATGTATCAAGTACAATATTTATTAAAGTATTATCAGATACAGATGATATTTTATTAAAATATTTTATTTATTACAGCAACTTACGACCTTTGGTCAGCTTTGCCCAGCTGGTACAGTTGAGCTTAAAGTTGATAAATTGATGAATTTTTACACGGCGCGGGAATCCCGATAAATGCACAACCACCGAAAGTCTGAAGTCTTTAAAGGGAACAAGACAAGGGCAAGACACCGACCGCGAGGGAATCTATGTATGTACTTTATTTGTTTTATATATATATCTATGCATATACTTTGGACTTTGCACTTGTCCTTGGACTTGCACTATGCACTTTTTATCAAAATTTTTTTCTCTTTTAAATGTTTTGTGTAGTCTATTAACTATCTTTTTTTTTGAAAAAGACCAAATGTTGGGGTGTGTAGGGTTTAATAACTTTACTTTATTAGATAAGTGTAGGGTAAAAAATGTGGGTTATAAAAAATACGAGTTAAAAGAAAACACGTTGTTCCTTCTTCAAGTTTTACAGCAAAGAGAGCTCTTTATTCGTCATCCGGAAATTACTTCCATATTTACATTTTACATTAACTGTCATACAAGGCAAAATCTGAACTCTACGTTACGTTAATCCGTTTACATTTAGGTTAAAAGTTCAATTTACATACATAGTTTATCTTAATTTCAAGCAAAGTAATTAATTTATGGTTTTAACAAGAAAAAGATAATAATTTCAATAATAAAGTATGTTGTACTTCCGAACAGACATATTCTTTAATAGATCCCAGAGAGTCAATTATCAAAATCTTTTAAACATCCGCTCAAGAATCAATAAAGTTCTCAGGGGCATTATTAAGCGAAACATGGGGGCCAGAAATGTAAGGTTAAATTTAAAGAGAGGTAAACCCAGGGAGTATCGCGAGGGGGACGTGATTTACACTGCAATTAAAAGAATCAAAGGAAAAAACAAGCCGTTGTTTAAAAAAGAAATTGTGGCAAAGAATAATCGCGTTACAGTAACAACAGATAGTGGTAGGAAAATTCACAAAGCCCATCTAAAAAATGTCAATGTCCAAAAACAGAATTAAAGCGTTTGAGACTCAAAAAAAAAAGGGGAATGTTTCCCTATATCATAAAAAATTATAAATTTTATAACAATTTCTGCACTTGTTTATACTATATGTAACACACATATGTAACTAGAGTTAAGCTTTTATATTTGTAATAATGATCTTATCTTTAAATAAAATAACAAATTTGTATTACAGTTTAGTTTTATGGGTTCCCTCGGAAGCCTTGCATATTTTTTCATATAAATCGCCAATCGTGACGGTTAGAGAAGGTGACGCCTGGATGACGAATGGATACTTCAGGCTTATCCATGTTATTGACTTAAAACTTTACGACGGACTTGTACAACAAACTGAACAACTTGTTACGAAGCATGTATGGGATGAAGAAACCCGACTGGTCTTAAACTATCACCTAAACCAGACCAAGGATCACTTAAGAGAACTCCGTGATCCACGGGCAAGAAGAGCTAGATCCATAAATTGGATTGGGACTGCCTGGAAATGGCTGGCGGGTTCCCCTGATGCAACTGACTGGGACAAACTCTTACAAACACAGACTGACTTAGCAAAGAACAATGACCATCAGTACAAAATTAACGAGAAGTTGTTTGACGCAACGCATGAAGTTATGAACAAGGTTAACAAAATGATCGACCGCTACAATAACGCCTTACAGAAGGGAGAATCTGAGAAACTTAGACATGACTTACTTGACAAAATACTTATACTAAAAGAGGGTGTAAATGAAATTATTAGGGCCTGCCAAATGGCTAAGACAGGGATAGTGAATAGCAACATATTAGACTCTGAAGAAGTTAACACTATAATAAACAAGCTAGAAATCCTACCTTACCAAAACATCGTAGAAGCTGTAGAATACGGGCGACCCTCCGTTTTTACCAACGGAGCTTTATTGCTGTACGTCCTATCAATTCCGAAGGTCGGACCCAAAATTTTTCATCTAGTGAACGCTCGCGCTGCAATTAATGACGGAAAACAACTTGACTTAAACTTTACGAAACTACTCATAAACTACGACGAAACGTTCGGACTAGAGGGTGATTGCCTTCATATTGGAAATACTTCCGTATGTGAGGAAAGGGTGGTAAAAAAATTACCAGAAGATACTTGTCTACCAAGGATCCTCAAGGGTGGTACAGCAGCTTGCGACTTTAGGAAGAATAATGCAGAGATCATTGAATTAATCGGAGAAAACACTATCTTTGTTACTAACTTTAACGGCTCTCTTTTAGATAGGAACTGCTCAATTCCTTTAGAAGGCACTTACTTGATCCAACTGGACAACGAAAAAATCAGCATCAAGGATCGAACATACTCTAGTACAATTTCCAAGAGTCTACAAGCACTCCCTCCTGTCCTGGTCAACGTAACTAGCAAAAGGGTGAAAATTGATATAGATCATTTACATGACATCAGTGTTAAAAACATAGAATACATTAAATCCTTAAAAGAAAGTTTTAGTTTTTCTTTAATTACAGAAACTTGTATCATCATAGTAATCTTCATTTCAATCTGTTTGCTGTGTGGAAAGATCTACGGGAAAGCCAACATTAAAGAACTTCGTGCATCCTTTCGGTGCAAACAAGTCCCTTGCTCAGCCCAGCGTGTTACCAAGGGGGTTCAACAACCCGATGGAAACCTAAACTGCTCAACATGTTCATGTGTAGATCTGCGGGACGCAGATATTTAAAAGGGCGGCAGTTAACACTCGTAAGCAGTCACCTATCCGACGGAAATACGAGAAGGCTCAAGTATCCAGTCAGACGCATCGTATGCATTTTTCACTTGCACGCACGAACTTGCATGAGCTTTCCCGTGGGAACCAAGGCCATTGAAGTCAATTTTATCGAGGTTAGATTTTAAGTATGAGTTTCATTGTTAGGCAGTTCTAACGAGCACCTGGTTGAATAAACAACACTTATAACGTAAAATTCGTGTTTCATTTTAATCCAAGTTGCGCGGCTTGTTCGCGCGGATTTAATTTTTTTTTTTGAAAACTCCTTACGAAGGACCTTTACTTAAACATCATTTTGTTATTATGGTTTTTCATAACAACCATGTTGTCATTCCGGGGGAATGCTAAATGTCAATTCACCTTTAATCAAGAATGAGACAGCAGTCGACAGTGACAGTCATGTTTTGTCTTTTTTTTTTCTTAATCGGATACCAACTGTCAAACAAATAAATTAACAAAAAAAGTAGATGAGTGTATCCTTAGAAAGCGAACGTGTTTCTTTTAATTTTAATCAATTTCTCAACTTTTTTTCTCGAACCAGTTTTTTCAACCAAGCAAATTCAAGTCCGAATTTGCAATCATCTAAAACACATACCTAGAGTTGGAACCAGAGAAGGCAACAGCTTAAAATCTCTAGTGGACACAGGAGCATATAAAAATTTTGTTTTACCCGAATTAGGCGAAAATTCTATCCCCGTAAAAAAACCTTTCAAGAATTCGATCTGCAGGCGGTGAAGTGACAATAGAACGCAAGGTGAATGGCAAATTTGGTTGGTAATAACACAGATTTAGAATTGTTTTTTCTACCTGGCTTAAGATCTTTCGATGGTATAATCGGAGATGACACATTAAAAGAATTAGAAGCCGTTATAGATAGGAAGAATAATATGCTCAGCATAAAACCAAATGTAAAAATAAAACTGAAAGAAAAGCAATCCATTCAAGTTTATAATATTACCCAGGAAATTTACGGAACGAGATAGAGAGACAAGTAGAAGATGGCATTGTTGCGAGAGCTGGCATCACTTAGAAATAGAAACACCAGTGCCACCAATCTGGAAATTCAATTATGGCAGATATCAGCTGGCCATAGCACTAGAAGACGCGCAGCTATACTCCCTTTGAACTTCCGGTCTTTTAATTCGGTCCTTTTGTCAATCTGGTCACGCAATCGGGACAACAACATTTAAAGAATTATTAATTGGAGTAACTAGAAGTAAGGTAAAATTTAATTATAAAATGTAATATTAAACCAATAAAATTTAAAGGTTTTAAAGTTCTTGGCAATTCGGAGTTTTTCTTGTACCAAAATTAAGTTCCAAGGGCTCTGTTCCCTGGCGGACCAAAACGCCAGAGGGAACATTCTTTAAAACTTCTACTGTGTAAAGGATATTTGGAGGTGAAAAGGAAAGGCATTTTCCGCGCAACAGCATTTTTTCACGCAACTGCGCATTTGCAGCAGTCATCACCAGCGCAAAAGCATCCTCGTCGCCAACCAAGTGCGCATCAAAATCCTCATCACAACCCCCATCATCAGCGCAACAGCAACCTCGCCACCAAGCAAGTGCGAACAAATCCATATTACAACTTCCATCATCGGCGCAACTGCATCCTTCGCAACCAAGCAAGTGCGCACAAATCCGTATTACAACTTCCATCATCGGCGCAACAACATCCTTGGCAACCAAGTGCGCATCAAAATCCTCATCACAAAGACCACAACAGCATAACAGCAATCTTCACCTCAACCGCATCACCACCAATAACTTCAGCTTGATAATCACCGTCCTCACATCAAAACTGCCTAAGAAACACGGTAAGTCCATAAATATTTTTTCAAAGATATTCCCCTTTTCCTTGCTCAAAACCCATAACCTCTACCTCTGTAAAACATCATCTGGCACACGCAAGCAACATGCCATTTAACTGCAAGGCATGCAATAATGCAGACACTCACGAAATGGTTCAATGCGACGAATGCGATCAGTGGTTCCACTTCATGTATGCTGGTGTAACCAATGATATCCAGCATCACGACTGAAGCTGTACCTCATGTTGCGCTGCTAGATTAATTGAAACAGCTGTAAGCAATACCTCAAAATCAATCCTGATACCGCAAAACGAACTTGCCACATTAGCCTCCGTCGATCCATCTCAAACACAACCCTCGCCTTTATTTACTCGCACTGTACCGCAGCCTACGACGACTACGGTAACATACGAGTATAGTCAACATTCTGTACCAATTTCTCACCCCATGGATCTACTTTCTCAAACAGATCCAAATAGAACCGCGATAGCCGCATCAACATCTAAGGAACTACCCGTACCATATATGGTACTTTTTCTCTCTCGCTTCAACCAGATCTCAATAGACACAAAACAACAGTGTCGAGCTTCAACGAATCGCACATGTTTCGCACTCCTATAGCGGCACACTCACAGTCAGACAAATTAACCATGTGTACCTCGCACGCCGTACCTCCTCAATTTACCTATTTACAAACGTCTGTCGCTTTGGCGCTAACATAGCAATATCCAAGTCGTTTCAAAAAGATCCGTTAGTACCAGAAGGCAAAATTAAATCAAAGAAAGTCTTACTCTTACTTCAACGAATGGACGAAGAAAAGCGTTAGCTGAGCAACGACACAAAGAATTTCTCGAACGCAAATATGCCATATTGCAGGAAGTAGAACAGGAAGCAACCGATGAAGATGATGACACGCCGCAGTGACTCAATTCTTCTACCCTATTCGTCGAAAATCAACTTAAACAACTGCTACTCGAACGCAGCTTTACACAGTAAACCTTCAACAGCTATCCCAGGTAAAATCGCATTCCCCAATGCATCCATCAGCCCACAATGCTTCTCAATGTGACATGCAAACAGTTAACCTATTCACATCCGACATGTCATCGTTAAGTCTGCATATGAGCAGCTAAACAGTTAATATCAACGGAGCAGGTGAACTTTAGTGGCCGACTGGAAGAATGGCCGCTATTTAGCAGCTGGTTTGCGGCCCGTGTCAACCCCGGACAGATTTGCGGCCCCGGTCAGACCCGGACAGATTTATTAATGCTTATTGCAAGCTTATTCTTAGAACTAACAATTTTCACTTAAAACTAAAGATAAAAACTAAAGGGTGGGAGCTGTTAAAAAAAGTTAGGATGTGAGGCATAGGTGGAAATAAGATTGTTTTTAAGAGAGAGTTTGGTGAGATGGTAGTCAAAGAGAGGCAGAATATCGTTAACTTCACGAAGCATTCTAGACATTGGCTCCAAGTGTCCGTAATTCGTTCGGTGAAGATTGAGCCGGAAAAGTGGCATAGACCTAAGATTGCGTGGGTTGGTATTAAAAGAAATAAGTCGAAGCAAAGAAGGACAATCGATATTACCAACTAAAATTTGATGAATAAAGAGAATGTCGGCAACTTTTCGACGTATAGAAAGGGGTTGTAAATTTACAAGTTTCAGCCGGTCGGTATAAGGTGGTAAGTTCTGGCTATCATCCCAGGGAAGACCACGTAAAGCGAGTCGTAAAAACCTGCGTTGAACAGCCTCTATCCGGAGGATGTGTGTTCTATAGTAGGGTGACCAAACTTGGCTTGCATATTCAAGAAGAGGCCTAACAAAGATTATGTAAAGAGATTTGGTAACATAAGGATTGGAAAACTCCTTAGGGCAGAGTTGGCTTTCTTTATTATATTATCAATGTGAGAACGGAAATTGAGTTCCTTATCACAGATAACACCAGATTAAAGATTAAATAGTAGCGAGGTGAAGTAGGGGGCCGCTTACGGGAATACTTTATAGCCTGACACTTAGTGACGTTAAGCTCAAGAAAATTCTTCTGACACCAAGTACAAAATCTGTTAAGATCTCCTTGCAGTGGTAGGCTGTCTGAGGAAGAAGATATATATTTAAAGATTTTCATATTGTCTGCGTAAACAGATATGTAAGAATTTTTAATGATGCAATCAACATCATTAATGGCCAGAATAAATAGTAAGGGGCCAAGGTGGCTACCTTGAGGAACACCAGAGGAGGCTTTAATTGGGTCAGAAATCAGGGACCTAAATAAAACATAGTACTGTCTTCCGTTTAAATATGATTGAACCCATGTTATAAAGTTTATTTGGAAACCAAGAGCTTTTAATTTCAGAAGGATTATATCATGTGAAATCCTGTCAAAGGCTTTGCTGAAATCGGTGGCAATCACATCAACTTCATTTCCAGATTCCAGTGCACATAAAGTGCTTGATACGAATTCCGTTAAGTTGGTGGTCGTAGATCTACCTTTGAGAAATCCGTGCTGGTTTTGGGAAACAATAGGTTTACAGTGGAAAAGTATTATGTCATAAATAATGCTCTCGAAAAGCTTAAAGCTGTCCTGTATGCAGGACAGCTTAGCAATTGGTCGATATTTGGAAATATCATCTTTTCAGCCTTTTTTATGTAGGGGAATAATAAATGACCCTTTCTAGGTCGAGGGAAATAATCCCTGGGTGATAGAAAGCTGAAGGAGAGCTGTAAGAGGTTGGGCTAGGTGCATTTCACATTTCTTTAAAAATATAGGGGGAAGATCATCAGGGCAGGCAGAATAGTCATCTTTGAGGTTTATTATTTTATCTTTGATTTGCTCTAAATTTATAGACACAGATTCCAAAGTTGTTTGTGGGCAGGTATTTAAGTAGGAAAAGTAAGAGTGGTATGGCTCTTGGGAATGGGTGGCGAACGCTTGGCTAAAAAAAGTTGCGAAGAGATTTGCTATAATTTGGGGATCGCCCGAGGACTTATCTAGAAAATTCAGAGATGATGGATAGTCATCCAATTTGCTTTTAGTTTTGATGAACTGAAAGAATCGCTTGGGGTCGGAAATGAGTGTGTGGTCCATTTGGTTTAAGTAGTTGTCATATAGAGTTTGACAAAATACAGAGAAACCTATTAGGGCAGACTGGTAGTAAAAGAAATCGATGTGGGAACGCGATATTAAGTAAGTACGCCAGAGCTTATTTCTCTTATTACGAAGAGATCGCAGCTCTTTATTATACCAGGGTGGTGATGATGAGGGATTCTTTTTGGGTAAAAAAGGTACAGATAGGGAGAGACATTCGAAAATTTCGGTATAAAAGGATGCGAGAGCATCGTTAACCGTGAGGTTGGGATTATCGTAAAGAAAGTCAAAATTGGCCATACTGCGGAGGTTATTCAGTTTGGCGTAGTTAGCCCTATGAAAATTAAAACTGTAAGAATACTCATAAGAAACGCGATTAAGACCATTGTTATACGCCAACGTAACAGAAAGGGGAGGGTGGTAACTATCTAACTTAGAAAGAAGATGTCTGCTTTCTAAAACGATGCAGTTATCTGTGTCAGTGGCGAAGACTAGGTCGAGTTGTCTGCCAATGTTATTGGCGACACCACTTAATTGATACAGACCAGAATCAGTAAGACAGTCGATGAAAAGGTTTTCTTTATCAGAGGTGGGATTTGTTGCAGTAAAGTAGGACTGGTCGGTCTGAGGAGGCTTCGGCAAAGAATTGAGTGGTGGGTTAGGAGCGATGGTAGTTTTTGAAACTAGACCGTGTTCGCTGGAGGTGTAGTATGCTTTGGAACTTACGTGAGACGCAAAAGAAGAGACATCATCAGGAGTCATATCTAATTGCTCATGAAAACGTATAAAAAGTTGCAGCAGATCATTATTATTAGTGGGAAGGGCTTCTTGCAGAATTTAAACCATTGCATTGCTTTTCGTTATACCGTCGATACAGACAGAGTCTGGTTTATCATGTATGCGAGATATAAACGAACATTATTGTATAATCTCTGGTCTCCTAATCAAGAGAAAACTTACCGGCCATCTTCTTCTGAATCGATAAGGTGCTTGGTTAACTTTGCCTTTGGAGGAAGTATGGGGTCGAAAAAAGAAGGTGGTGTAGTATTAGGGTGGGACTTTAGCTTAGAAGATGGGGAGGGATTTAAAATATGGGAGCGAATAAAGTTAGGGTATGTCGTTTTTGTTTGAGTGGGATGAAGAGATGTTGTTGGGTTTTTTAAATGACTGAGAGGAGGATCAAGATTAAAAGATTCACGTTTGGGAATTGGGTTGGACGGTGTGGAAGAACGTTTTATGTATACGCGATTAGCAATATGAAGTGAAGAAGGAGTGAAGAAAGGGAATGTCCCAACTTTAAAACTCCAGTTTGGATCAGGAACTTGTTTGTTAGGCTTTGAATTTTTTTTGTGAGAGTTGGGCTTCGGTAAAGGGTTAGACTGCTGTTTTTTAGGTTTAGCGGGATTTGAGTTACTGGACTTAAAGCTAGTATCCTTGCGATGTTTGTTGTTTCCTCTATTTGGTTTTAATCTTTCCACGGCTATTCCACCCAGATTGATGACGTCGGAAGCAGGGTTGATGAACATCCATTCATATTTTAACGGGATGCTTAGCTTAAGGGTGTTGGTGGAGATCTTACGGCAGTTGTTGACATCAATTATAAATTTAGATTTGAAGAGACTAGTTAGCCTGGTTCGATCGAGATGTGTACCTCTTATTAAAAAGGGAACCGATTCGGCTTTGGAATTGTTCAACTTTTTGATTCTCTTGTTCCACTCCGAAAGCGTCCATAAAGTGCTAAATCGTGAGATTGTGGGTTCAGGAGTTCTTGTATTTGGATCAATTTCCGGAGCGGGTTGTGGTGGAAGAGATGATGACCCAGGAGTTACTGGTGGTTCCATTATTGCAGATTCAAGCATCTCAGTCAGAATCGAGGTGTTGTATGATGCAGTCGGTAGAGCTTAGGATTGCACCGGTATATCGTCGATTTTACTGAAAGCTATCCGGATGTGATCAGCAATTTCGTTTAAAAGCGCGCGTGATTCAGTTATCTCGTTGCTTAAATCACTCATTTGGTACATGATATTTATGAGCAACTGATCATTATTTGGCGGAGAGGGAACGCTGCTTCGGGACGTACTTTGCAGATGAAAATCGAGGGAAGACCGTAGAGAATTTAAAGAGTCTGTTATTGTGGGGATTTACGATTTAATTATGGATTTAACACTATGGGATATGCAATTTTTTAAATCTTCACTAATTTCGTGTTTATCGTTTCGTTTAATTAAATCACTGTTTTGAGCGAACTGCATAGATAAGTTTCTAAATTGACTCTTATTATAGCTTGCATATTTTTTTTTTTTTTTTTTTTTATAATTTACGCGCGCCTAAGAGGTTATGAATACCCTTACACTGTTGCCAGGGCGCGGGCGGAAAGGTAGAAGGAGGAGAAAGGAAAGTTTGTGATGTAGTGGTTTGAAACTCAGGTGTGTTTGGTTTCGATATAGACTCTCCAGGGTTGGGAGTCCGAATAGGACGGAGAGATTTTCTTCACTCGGAATGGTGAGGTTGTGAATTTTAACGGTTGTTTTTGTGTTTGAAAACCCTACAACAGCCAAATCTACATGTCAGTGTTATGCCTTCACACGCAGATTTTTCTGACTGAGTTCCAATTACACAAATGAAAACTTGTTGTGGCTAGGATTCGAACCTTGACCTTCCGACTGAGAAGCGATAGCTAGTACCACTACACCACGGCCACCCCCTGTTCGAGGGAAATTTATAAGTCTTCAACTGTTTTTAAAATGTCATCATATTTGGTGAATTGATTTTGAATCGATTTCAATGCATGGTTGTTTTCCGCCGCAAAGCTGGTGACCGAATCACTGAGACACTTAATAGCAAGCAAGATGTGGGACGGAGTGATGTCCTTGCACTCATCACAATAGAACAAAAAATTGTTTTTAAAGTCCCTTAAATACGCGATCTATCTCTTACTCAAGCCAATTCATAGGGCGAGAAACGACTTGCAACAAAGACCACTGCAGATCACCATAACAGCATTTGGATCATTTGTTAAGGAGCAATTTGCAGTTTCACATAATTCAGACATGATGACGATGAAGCTAGGGTAGATCAGTTAAAAAATTTACGCAAAAGGCGGTGAATGTGAATTGGGTTAACTTTAATATTACTAGGTACTTTTATTACTCAATAAACAAATCGAGTCAGCAAAATAGTTGAAAATGTACACAAAGGGCGGTGAATGAGAATTGGCTTATTAGGCACTTTTACACAATAAACAACAAAGGCGATGACCGAGAAATAGCTTGTGCGAATTATTGCAAATTAAGCAGGAACAAATTAAATGAAAATAAATAAGCGGAGCGAAATTTAAGCGCGTCTGAACTTAATGAATGACAACGGTAAAAAAAAAAATGGTTTAACCGCTCCACGGTTTCATGTGGTTACACCAACACCGACAACTTGCGACAACTACAAAATTGTCTTGAGAGTAACACCATGGAAGCTGTTAGATGCAAACTGATTATTCCCGAACAAGTGCCAGGAGTTATCACTACCCTCCAAATGTTATATGGTCGACCAGAGACTATTATCAACAATCTATGTGATTGAAAAAATTCGAAAGGAGCCACTACCACGAGCTGAAAAACTTCAATCGATTATCAACTTTTCACTCTCAGTGCAAAATATGTGTGCGGTTATGGAAGCGACTGAATTAAATAATCATTTATCCAATCCATGTCTCTTCCAAGAATTAACCGAAAAACCCCGAGCTTCAATCCGTCTGAATTGGGGAAGCTATCGTAAAAGTGTGGCCGCAGTTAATCTCTCGGTCTTTAGTGCTTGGCTAACAAACCTTGCTTGTTCAGCCGCGGAGGTCACACCGATATTGAGCTCAGCGCAGTCGAACCAAGAAAGGAGCACATCAAGAGCATCGCTAAATGTGCACCAGACTCAGAATCATCAAGAGTCAAAAGGGAAAAAATGTCTACTCTGTCCTTCGAATCGCAAAACGATTGACCATTGCCAACAGTTTATAAGGATGAAGTTAAATGATAAGTGGGCAGCAGTAAATAGACATATGCTTTGGCGGACTTGTCTTCGACAGCACGGGAGGAATCGTTGCTATCAGGTACGAGAATGCGGCAGATAAGGCATGAGTCCCAAGCTGCTGCAACGTCCTCAGAATCTGCAGTAGCTTCAACTCCCACACATTCAGAGTCTTCAACTTCAGCACACGGTTACGTTTGTCATCAATCCGAATATGGAAATGGCATCTTATTCCATGTAGTTCCAGTCACCTTGTACAGTGCCACCAGGCTAATGAATACCTACGTATTTCTCGATGACGGTTCATCAGTATTGTTGGTGGACGAAGACCTCGCGTAGGAGTTAGACGTCGAAGGAGAAGTCCAGCCATTATGTCTCAAATGGACATCGAACACCCATCGCTCAGAAAACAATTCTAAAAAAGTAAACATACAGATTTCGCCGATCGCTTCTAATAAAGTGTACAACGCCACAAATATACGCACTATCAGGTCACTCAATCTTCCCAAACAGACAATTAATGCGAAAGAATTCATATACTAATGCACAACCACGTATCTTACTCGGGTTGGACCAGTGGAAAGTGAGTATCCCTCTAAAATCACGAGAAAGAAACGATCATCAACCGGTGGCTGCAAAAGCGCGATTGGGATGGACAGTTTTTGGGCCGTATATAATGCCGATACACAATCACATCTGCGACTGTCACCAAGGCAAAGACGATGAACTGAATTCATTATTTAAAGAGGGTCAACGGCCTCGTCACACTGAAAGCATCACTTCCCGCTAGATCACCGAAATCAAGCAGTGTTGGGCGCGGTAAGTACGTAGGTGGGTGACCACATGGGAACTCAGTACTCCGCGTTCTGTTGACAAAACGCACCACATGGGCATAGTAACCCGGCGTTAAATCCCGGACGATACAAATTAATTTGTATCATTGCCTTGATAATAATAATAATAATTTCCAGTCATTAATCAACCAAACAAGTTAAGAATAGTTTGGGATGCAGTTGCGGAAGTAAACGGTACTTCCTTCAATTCTTTGCTACTGTCCGGTCCTGATATTATACCATCCTTACTCTCTGTATTATTTCGTTTTAGGGAGCGCAAAATAGCGATTTGTGCGGACGTCAAAGAGATGTTCCACCGAGTGAAAATAAAGAGGATAGATCAACATGCACAAAGATTTCTGTGGCGAAATAAAGCCAGCAAGGAAATCAAAGAGTATGCATTTGTGAATGTTTGTGAAGAATACAAATGTAAAAGCATATGAAAAGCTACATCCAAGAGCGACGACGGCGATTGCGGAGAACCATTACGTCGACGACTACCTGGATAGTGTTGATTCTGAAGCAGAAGCAATTAAGCTGATAAGGGAAGATATTTTCATACACAAGAAAGAGGGTTTTGAAATACGAAATTTTTTGTCAAATTCGCCTGCCATTCTCAGCACATTAAAAGAGAAAGCGGCGAACAGCAAAAAGAGCATAAGTAGTTGGCATATACTTTCCAGTTCGGAAAAAGTTCTCGGCATGTGGTGGTTGCCATCTCCCGATTTCTTTAGCTTTGCTATCAGAGCTCCCACAGTAAACTTTGACATCGTAGTTGAAGATGTATGGCCCACTAAAAGAGAAATGCTAAGAGCACTAATGTCCGTTTTTGATCCTATGGGGTGAATGCAAACTTTTTAATATTGCTAAAAATGTTACTGTAAGAAGTGTGGATTACAGCTATTGGATGCGATGAAATCGCGTATGAGAAATGGTGTATATGTAAGGGTCTTATACCGGACATAAAAAATATTGTGGTCGAAAGATCTTTTCTAGAACATTTATATTTTAATCAAGACTCTCAGGTACAAATGCATATATTCGTGGATGCCAGCGGTGGATCGGGGAAATTCTTGAAGAAACTGAAGCGAGTAATTGGAGGTGGGTCCCAAGCAAAAGCAATGTTGCAGATGAAGCAACAATGTTGCGTTCCAGGTATGATTTTCGCTCAGGTAATAGATGGTATCGGGGACCCAGCTTCTTATAAGAACCAAGTGACAGCTGGCCGGTGGCATTTATGCCATCTACACCAAGTCAAGCAAGCGATTCCGGTTATCGATTTAACACGATTTAGTCAATGGAAAGGGCTTCTCCGCTCTACTGCTCAAGTACTCCGTTTCATTCGTATAATCTCCAGAAATAAACAAGATAAGCAGACTGCAAAACAAATGGTTCCGATAGATTTGTCAAAACGAAGCCTTCCCAGAAGAAATCGCTGTGCTTAAGAATAATAAAAACACCAAAAATGAAGTTAATTGTGAAAAAAAAAACAGTCCGCTTTATACACTGTCACCATACTTAGACGACAACGTGGTATTAAGGATGAGGGGTCGTATAGATGCAGCGCCCGCAGTACCCTATAGCATGAAAAGACCAATCATCTTACCAGAGAAGCATCACATTACTTAGTTGATTGTAGCCGATTACCATCAACGTTTTCATCATCAATGTAGTGAGACAGAGGTTAATGAATTGCGTCAGCGGTTCTTCATTCCCAGACTTCGCGTCTTGCTAAAGATAATAAGAAGGAAATGCCAATTTTATAATAATGATAGCAGCAGTCCACAACCACCGTTAATGGGCAGTGTGCCACCAGCTAGATTGAAGCCGTTCACCAAGCTCTTTTCTTATATAGTAATCAACTACTTTGGACCATTGTGCGTAGCAATCGGAAGGCGCTCTGAAAAGCGCTGGGGCAGGCTCATTACGTGCATGACGGTGAGAGCGGTGAACATTGAGGTTGCATTTACAATACTTTATCTACAGATTCATGCATAATGGCGTTAAATCGCTTCATCGCACGTAGAGGCTGGCCCCCAGAGATCTATAGCGATAACGGTACCAACCAATGAATTAAAGGAAGCAATAGATAACATTAAAGTAACCAAGGTGGCAGAAAGTTTTGTTGAACCAAGTCTTAAATGGAATTTCATTCCGCCTTCCTCACCACAAATGGGGAAAAGTAGGGACAGGTTATTTCGTTCGGTAAAGCAAACACTAAGCTGCATTTCTCCAACAAGGAACCCGTCCGATGAACTTTTGCCAACAATGATGACAGAGGTAGAGCGTATTATTAATTCCCGACCCCTTGCCTATGTTCCCTTAGGCAGTGAAAACGCAGAGGCATTCACACCTACCCACTTCATCTTAGGATCATCAAGTGTCAATAAGTTCTCAGGGGAACTTAACGACGATGGAGCTGTATTGCGCAGAAATTGGCTAGCCAGCAATTCGCAAATCGCTTCTGGCAAAGTTGGGTGATTGAATATTTTCCCGAACTCACCAAGCGCACGAAATGGTTTCGTTCGTCCAAACCCACTCAAAAGGTCGTAATCGTTATAGACCCAAACGACCCATGGAATAGAATCTTTTTGAAGGCAATACCAGGTAGAGATGAGGCAATAAGGAGCGCAGTGATAAAAACGTCACACACAAAACACAAGGCCATCAACGAAACTCGCTGTACTAGATGTAGGTTGCTATGGCTAAGATGGTGAGCCAGTTGAGGGCACCAGCTTGCCAAGGGGGAGTGTTGCGAGAGCTGGAATCACTTAGAAATAGAAACACCAGCGCCACCAATCTGGAAATTCAATTATGGCAGATATCAGCTGGCCATAGTACTAGAAGACGCGCAGCCATATTCCCTTTGAACTTCCGGTCTTTTAATCCAGTTCTTTTGTCAATCTGGTCACACAATCGGGACAACAACATTTAAAGAATTATTAATTGGAGTAACTAGAAGTATGGTAAAATTTAATTATAAAATTTAATATTAAACCAATAAAATTTAAAGGTTTTAAAGTTCTTGGCAATTCGGAGTTTTTCTTGTACCTAAATTAAGTTCCAAGGGCTCTGTACCCTGGCGGACCAAAATGTCAGAGGGAATAGGCATTATAAGATTATCTAAAAGCCCCTACAATTCTCCGCTGTGGACAGTCCCGAAAAAGATGAATTCTTCGGGATAAAGGAAGTTCAGAATTGCGATTGATTATAAACGTCTCAACGCCGTTACAATACCCGACACATATCCGATTCCGGATATCTCAAACACAATAGCCAGCCTAGGGAAATCAAAATTTTTTTCAACTCTCGACTTAACTTCAGGGTTTTATCAAATTAAAATGAATCACAGATATAGCAAAGACAGCATTCTCCACAATGAATGGAAAGTACGAATTTACAGGACTTCCGTTCGGAATGAAGAATGCTCCAGCAATTTCTCAACGTTCAATAGACGATGTTTTGCGTGAGGAAATTGGGAAAATTTGTTTTGTATAAATAGACGATAATGTCATAATAGGTGAAACCGAAAAAGAACATATGAAAAATATACTCGTAGAAACAATATTTTCCAAACTGGAACAAGCTAACTTTCGAGGTAACTTGAACAAAATAGAATTCTTGAAAGAAGAAACCGAATTTCTTGGTCCGAAAAAAGGTATTAAGCCAGACCCAAAGTAAATACAGGGATTGAAAAAAATAAGACCTCTTGAGAACCTCAAAGAGTTAAAAGGATTTGTTGGCCTTGTTTTTTACTACAGGAGATTTATTAGGGACTTTGCAAAAATAGCAAAGCCTTTGACAAATCTTACGAGGGGAGAGAAGGCTCGGATCAAAGTCAAGCTAGAACTAAATGCCGAAGAGCTTAAAGCACTTAACAACTTAAAGAAAGTTCTTACATCACCTGAAGTATTGATTTTTCCTGACTTCAACAAGCCATTCATATTAACAACCGATGCTTCGAACATAGCAATTGGTGCAGTACTAACTCAAGGAGATAGTGAAAAGGACAGACCCATCACTAGCGTTTCTAGGTTACTCAGTAAAACCTAAGAGAACTACGCTATAAACGAAAAAGAAATGCTAGCGATAGTGTGGGCCTTAGAAAATTTAAGAAAATTTTGTTATTTGTATGGAGCGAAAAAGATTAGGATTTTAACTGACCTCTGACTTTCGCTCTAAGTACTAGAAATAATGCAAAGCTGAAAGGATGGAAGGCACGGATGGATAATTATGAGCTCGTCTACAGGCCTGGTAAAACCAATTTCGTGTCTGATGCATTGTCAAGACTGAAGATGGATGTGAACAATTTGACTTCCTCCAATACAGCAACAGTGCAGAAGAAGACAGTTCCGAACTAACACCTCACTGCGAAGCTCCATTGAATGTATTCGAAAATCAATTGATCTTCAAGGTAGGAACTGATATGTGTGCTTACAATGAACCACAACCAAATTACCATCACCAGTTTATAGGACTCGCTGAAATAAATGAGGAAAACTTAGTACTGCAACTGAAGGGGAAGTTTAACCCCAACACTGGCATCCAAATTCCAGAGTAGTTCAAGATTTGACAAATGAAGACAACCAATTCCGAGTCATACAGGAAGAACATAGTAGGGCTAATCGTAACTACAAAGAAAATAAGGATCAGATCTTGTAGAAATACTATTTTCCGCATATGAGCAAGCTAATAAAAAAATATAGTAAAGTTTGTGATATTTGCATTTTAAATAAACATGACCGCCATCCTTTAAAACCCGAATTTTAAAAGACTCCACTTCCCACTTATCCTTCAGAAATTCTACACATCGAACTCTTCCAAATAAACCATGAAAAGTATATTACTTGCATCTATAAATTTACTAAATTCACGAAGTTCTTACGTATTAAAAAAAAAATTGGCTTTGTAATTAAGAAACAAAATAATGAAAATCCGCCACTACTTTACAGTTCCGAAAATACTAGTCATGGATAATGAGAGTGGCTTTATAAGTCCCATTATTTCGAATTACATCAAAACGCTAGGAGTTCAAATATACTTAACACCTACACGAAAAAATGAAGTCAACGGCACAATTGAAAGAGTCCATTCAACAATAATTGAGAAGATCAGCTGCTTACGCACGAAGTACCCAGACTTTACTACAAAAGAGCTTGTCCGTAAACACAATTACATTTCATTTTTTAATAATTAAAATTTATTGAGATTGTATTAATTATTGTAACTACAAATAAATTTGAATGTAACTACTACGAGGGGCGTTCAAACTATTCTCGGTATCGGGGTGAAGCTGTGGTTGTACGAGTATATATAAATTCACTTATTTATCAAGTAATACTATTATTTTAGTGCATTCATGTAAAATTTCATATAAATGTGATTATTAATTCGCGTTTTATCTCTAGTTAAACAGAATCATAATGGCAACTGACGCGATGATGGTGAAAATTGAGCATCGCGCTGTAATTAAATTTCTCACTAAGCAAGGAAAAAGTCAAAAAACTATTCATGAAGAGATGGTGGCTGTTTACCAGGGTTCCGCACCTTCATTATCAACTGTGCAAAAGTGGCCAAGTGAGTTCAAGAGAGGCAGAGAGAGCATTGAGGACGACCCCCGCTCCGGCGCCCCGGCTACTGCTTGTACGGGAGAAAGCATCAAAGAAGTCGAAAAACTTGTTCTTGAGGATGCCCGAATAAAGGTGAAAATGATGGCAGAAATCACCAAGCTTTCAATTGGTACCATTCACACCATTCTTCATGACCATCTTAACCTTTCAAAGGTCAGTGCAAGGTGGGTGCCACGAATGCTCACAGCGCCTCAGATAAAAAGTGAGAATCGCATGCTACAGAGAGCTTTTGGAGATGTGTAGTGAGAACGCGGACGGTGTTATGGATCGAATTGTTACTGGGGACGAAATATGGGTCCACCACTATGACCCTGAAAGCAAACAAGAGTTCATGCAGTGGCATAAAAAAGGAACAGACCCCCCGAAGAAGTTCAAAGTCACTCCGTCTGCCGGGAAGCTCATGGCAACACTTTTTCCTGACTCAAAGAGAATCTTGCTCATTGAGTACAAAAAAAAGGTGAAACCATCAACGCCACATCCTACGCTTCCACTTTGCATAATTTGCGGGAGGAAATTAAAAAGAAAAGACGGGGTAAACTCGCAGCGGGTGTGTTGCTTCTTCATGACAACGCTCCTGTTCACACGGCGCGAGTTTCCAAGGCTGCTGCGCGAGATTGTGGTTTCGAAGAAATCCAACACCCACCCTATAATCCAGACCTTGCCCCTAGTGATTATTTCCTGTTTCCGGATTTGAAAAAATGTCTTCGTGGAAAAATATTTTCGGATGATGAAGAACTCAAGTCGGCAAAAAATGGAGGAGGAGGAAATTTATTTTTTTGAGGGTTTAAAAAAGCTTATCTCAAGATGTAACAAACGCATTGATGTTAAGGGAGATTATATTGAAAAATAAAAACAATTTAAATTGAATTCGCATTTTCCTTCATATCAATACCGAGAATATATTGAACGCCCCTCGTAACTTCTAATGTAAACAAGTAAACGTAACGTAAAGTTTTGATTTTGCAATTTTATGAGACTTAGTGTGATAATTAAAGATGGAAGTAATTTCCGGATGACGAATAAAGAGCCTTTTTGCTGTTACACCTGTTTTTTTTTAATAATCGGCGAGCGATCAAGGGGTTCTTGTACCCTTAAAATGTTCGTACACAGCGCGGGCGAAGGAAATTTAGGCAGGAAAAAAAGACAGATACCGATGTACATTGTTTTGAAATGTTTGCAAGTTATAACGACCAGGAAACACAGAGGTCGGCAGGGCATTCCATAAGCGAGTTGTACGGCTTAGAAAAGAATCACAATATTTTAGAGTAAGTCCGAAAATGGGTATACTGATGAGCATTCAAAGCGAGACGGGTGTTACGGTTGAAAGTCTGAATGGGCGGAATGCTACTGGCGATTTCAATGGAGCACTGGTGGTGGAAATAGCGATAAAACAAAGTGAGACAGGAGACATTACCTCGGTGTTCGAGGGTGTCAATTGATTGACTGATATTAGTATCACCAATTAGTTTTATCGCACGGTTTTGAATCCTATCTAGCAGGTTCAGAGATGTTTTAGGAGCACCTGGCCAGATGTGGGCATTGTACTCCTGTTTTGGGTGGATAAATGCCTTATATATTGTGGCCAGACCAGAGGGGGTAAAATACTTCTTACATCGCTTGAGGAAACCTAGACATTTCGCAGCATTTTTGGCGACATCGAATATATGGTCATTCCAACGTAAGTTGTTACTGATACACATACAGAGAATGGAAAGTTTATCGGCTTCGACGATGCAAGTGCCATTCATGGATAATGGCTGGGTATTTGAATTTCGCTTTAATGACAGCAGACAGCATTGAGTTTTGGAAGCATTATATTCCATTCGGTTGACAGTTCCCCAATTGGTTATACTATTAATATCGGAATTTAATGAGCTTAACATACGCTGCCGTTCCCGTTCTACAGGCGAAGAGCAGGGGCGTGAGTCTGGGCACGAATATGAGAAGCAGAGAGTGCTGTCATCAGCAAAGGAATAAATTGGATTAGAAGTAGCAGACAAGAGATCATTAATGAAAATTAAAAAGAATGTCGGAGACAGAACGGAGCCCTGGGTCACGCCAGCATTTATTTTGTAAATATCAGACTTGAAACCATCCAAGACAACTTGAATTGAACGTTGCGAAACGTAATTTCTAATCCTTTGAAGAAGTGAGCCATCGATCCCAAGAGCACGCATTTTCGACAAAAGAGCCTGATGCCAAACTCTGTCAAATTCCTTAGAAATATCAAGTGCAACTATCTTGCTTTTGCCAGATTGATGTACGCTTTGGTTCCACTTTTCGGTGAGACATGCCATCAAATCACCAGTAGACCTTTTGCTACGAAAACCATATTGCCGGTCATTGAGAAGTTTTCGTGTTTCGAGATATTTCATGAGTTGACGGTTTATTAGCGTTTCCATGACCTTGGAAAGAAGGGACGTAAGTGCAATGGGTCTGTAGGAGGATAGAGAAGAAGATTCGCCTTTTTTAGGGACGGGCTGGACAAACGCTGTTTTCCATCTGCTCGGAAAGGGTCCTAAAGAGTAGGATTGATGAAAAAGCTTACGCAGGCGTTTTGCCAGCGTGGAAGAACGCCTGTTCAGAAGAAAGGGAGATATACCATATGGACCAGCGGATTTATGCATGTTGAGATCTTTAAGTACTCTTGCTACTACACGAGTGCGAAAGTGGATTCGTCACATTGTAGATTCGACGCACTCAAGTGTGGGACAAAGCACAATCTGGGAGTGTTGAGCTAACCGCAAAGTGAGCAGCAAGCAGATTGGCCTTGTCCAAAGAGCTGACAGCTGGAATGTCATTGAAAATGAGCTTTGGGATGGAGTATGAGGCAAAATTTCTAATGTTTTTGACGAATGACCTAAAATGTTTACTGTCTTTGGAATTTCACACGCTTGAGAAAGACGTTGCAGTCATTTCTGGCTCGTTTAAACTTTTTTCGGTTTTCCTCTGTCGGGTTGGTCAATTCTCTAACCCTGACTCTTCACTCGATGAGGGATAAAGCATCTCATTCCAAAGAGAATAGTTTCTGTGATCATGTCAGCAGCGGCATCCACGTCGTTATCGAGGAAACATAACGACCAGTTAAAATTCCTAAAGAAGTTGTTAAGTCCGCTCCAATTGGCTTTCTCGTATTGCCATATGGTTCTTTTAGGAATCACTTTCTCTAACCGTGTGGTGGGTGTACAAGAATTTAGCTGATATGACACAATGGGCCGACTAGCCTAGAGGGGAGATCACATCAACGCAGTACTTGTCAGGGTGAGAAGTTAAAAACAAGTCCAGTGTGTTGGCGGTATGAGTATCAACGTCTGGTATGCATGTGGGCTCATTTACAAGCTGGGTTAAGTTATGTTCCGCAGCGAAGGTACAAACACACCGTCCTTCGGGTGTTGTCTGTCCAGAATGTCGAAGCCAACCAGAATTGTTAATATTGAAATCGTCCGTAATCACAATTTCAGTATGAGGATACAGGTATTCTTTGAATGGAGTCAGACAGCGCATCAAACTCGTGAAAGGTCGAGTTGCTGTCTAGTTTGGGGCTTCTGTAAATAAAGCAGTAGTGGATAATTTGCTTACGGAGATAGAATTTTAACTACATGAAATTGAATTCCGGATTGGAACAGGGACCACATTGTGGTGGAATTTGGTAAGCCACATCACTACGCACATAAATGGCGAGACCGTGAAGGGGAAAGAATAGTGATACTAGTTTCTAGCCAGGTAGCTTCAGATCAGAGTGATCGTGTGGGCGGGGATCTACCTGTGTTTCACTAAGTACTAAAACAGCTGGTCGGTACTTACAGACGTGGACGTACGCAGAAAAGTGATTACTCTTTAGCCCGCGTATATTGGCTACGTACACCCTGAATTTCCTAGTCATAATTGAAAGGAAATACAGTAAAGACAAACATCGACGATACTAAGCAGGGCTGCCAAGTGAAAATTCTGACGTTGGTTTCGCGAATCAAATTGCTGTAGGTGTTATGCCCTTACAACAATATGAAACAGTGCACCAACAAAATCTTCACACACAATACGCTATCCATCATTTGTTACATACACTCAGTCACTGTTTCTGTTTCTGTTTGACTGTCAACCTGTGCGGACGTGTTTTCTCTTGTATACCGAATTCTGTTACTTTTCCGCTTTCCTTCAAAGCCCCGTAAACTGCCGAATCAGTAAATTTCATATTTACCGTCTCTGTTCGTCGACCTAGTTTCACCTGTGCCAGTTTCGTACCCCAAAACAAAAACCCTAACAAAATTTAATTGTGTCAATAAGTGTTCGTAGCCCAAATAAAAATAAACAATGGAAAAGTGCTGTGCTAGTGTTTTGTGCTCAATTGTTGACCCCAACGCGGAATGGGTAGCCTGCAATGGTCTCTGCGGAAAATCATTCCATGCCATATGCATCGGACTTACCCGGAGATCCATTACCTACCTCAAGGAGTATTGCAGTCTCTTCACTTTTTACTGCGACGAGTGCAAAGAGATCACCTTGGCTCACGTTATGCTGGCAATTAAATGCAATAACGAGTCTATCAATGCGATGCTAACCGAGAACAATCATATTAGCAGAACTATTCTCGACAGAATAGAGAAGATTGAAGACTCAGTAAACTGCATTGACAGTAATGTGGAAGCTTACAAGTCCACAGGAAGAATGATAGAAAAGCAACTGACAGCGATCCACAATCTGTCCAAAAATCAATCTCATCACGACAACGAGAGCGAAGTGATCAAATATCACTTGGATGGATTAAAAGCATTCCTCAAAACAAATTTTGCCAACCTCCTTAAATCCAGCGTACTCACACACATAAACGACTCTATCAATCTTCTCCGTACTGATCTCGACTTGCTTTTTCAATCCTCCTCCAAAACAATACATCCCACCCCGCATCCATCAGAATCTACGCTCGATGACTTAACCCTAAAAATAATAGACGTCAGCGAGGAACTCATAGCAACTCGGTTGACCGTTGCCGAAATCGGTAAAGAAGTGAGATTGGCTTCCCACAAAATCGATGGAATCCCCTATCAAATTCAACTCCAAGCTAGTTCCCCGTACAATGTCTCAATTCATAATGAATTAGTAGACACGGAGTCATTTTCAAATACTCCTCCCGCCGCCCTAACAACGGAAACTGAAACCGCGCTGCCTATCCCTCCCGCCCCCGCCCCCGCCCCACGCAAACTGCTCAAACAATTCGGAACTTCATGGACCCCCTCCGAATGGAAAAGCCGACTCGAAAAGTTGAAAGAGGGAAACCATACAGCATTCTACGTTGAAGGGGCTCCTCAACACGCTGATGTTAGTTGGGTGCGGAATTTCTTTCACCGAAATTATGCCATCACCATTAGCGAGTGCGAGATGATTTCCCCAGCTGACTCCAATAGTTCCTGCAGCTTCAAAATCAGCATCCCAACCAAATATTCATGGTTATTCCCCACTTCCCCTGGTAAGGCCACTAAACCTGGGAAGATAAGTATCACCAAATGCTCTGAGGAACGAGAAAACCCACGTGTCGACGACAACCAAAATTTTAAAAATAAACGTAACGATAAGCTTAAAAAAAGACCGCTCCCAAACCCACTTCCAACTAAAAAGCACGCTAATAAAAAACGAAGCTCTAATCCCGATCCCAACTGGAGCTTCAAAACGAATTTGTTCCCCGATTTTAGTCCCCCCTCTTCACTTATCCGACACAAGGCCCTTACACACCAATCCTCTAATCCGCTAATTTCCAATGTTCCACCCAAGCCCCCGCGCCAACGCGTCTCTTTCAACTTAACCCCAACCACCCATATTATCCCTTCTCAATCTTCTACGCCACCGATCCCAGCAAACAACTCATTTCCTAACTTCGACCTACAAACTGGAGCTAAGTACCCTAATTTTATTAACTCCCATACCGTAAACCCAACATCTCATCCGGCTCCCAACTCCATATCCAACCACGAATCTCCATCTCCCTCCTCCACTGCCCCTATTCTTGATCCTCTTTTTCCCCCCACAGTTAAACTAACCCAGCAAACCAATGGAACTACAGAAAGTCGCTATGCACTCTCTATGCTTAGAGAGAGAAAGATATATGAAAACATTCGTCTCTTTCTCGCCTATCTACACGACAAATCGGACTCGGTCTGCTACGAAGGGAAGACCAAACCCAGCGTCATGGTATCCATCCAGCAGGAAGGCCTCCCTACCGACCCTATCAGTCTCAGGAACCTTTATGTCAGGTACCACGAGATTTTTAGCATGTCCCCTCAGAAAGTAGCAGACGACCTTGCTGCTTTCGGCCACTACGTTCACTCTAAACGAGTCTCACACCTACAGCGAAGCCGAGCTGACCACGATAAATTTTTTCGTCCATAACGTGCCTTCCTCGTCAGCACTTAAACCATCCCGCCATACATCTCCACCCCACAACATCCCTCTTACATTTTACTACCAGAATGTAAGAGGTCTTCGCTCTAAAACCAATGCTGTCCTACGTCAATCGCATTCTCTTCCCTTTGATATTTACGCCTTGACTGAAACCAATTTGATTCCCGACATAAAGAACCAGAAATTGTTCCCCTCTACTTTTAATGTTTTTCGCGACGACGATCCTACCCGCCCACATGATGATTCCCCCTGTCGAGGCGTCCTACTGGCGATCCACAACAGCCTTAACTCTTCTCCCATTACCATCTCTTCATCCTCTAAAGTCGACTTAGCGACAAAATATAAAAATATCACTCCCCTTCAAGTCCCTTTACGTTTTATGTTGCTACATCCTGCCAGCTCAACCTACCGAATCTTACTAACTTGTTGTCGATGCGATCTACCATTTAATTGACCTGTCTGACTCTACTGACGATATCTTTGTTCTCGGCGACTTTAATCTTCCTCAGCTACAGTGGATTCCATCAGACGATCAATCGTTCTTCATCGCTTCAAATGCCAACTCAGCTAAGGAATGTCTCTTCTTAGATCGCTTAACAGACTCAAGTCTATGCCAAGTCAGTGGTGTATCCAACTATATGGGCAGGCAACTGGACCTTATTTTCACAACAGATTCAATTAACTCCTCAGTCTCACTTTGTCCCCTATCTCTCTCTACAATCGACAACTACCACCCCCCCCTTCTACTTTCATTTTTTCATAACTCTTCTCTCCAGTCCACTCCTCCCACAACTCTCTCATCCTACGACTTTCACAAAGCAAACTTTCACAAAATCAGTGACTATCTTAGCAGATCCCCCTTTAACTTTCACAACCTAAGCGTAAATGATGCCTTATCCATTTTTTATAAAGAAATATTTAATTCTTTCAGCCTTTACGTTCCGTTTTCCCGCCTTAAAACATCATCTACTAGTCCTCCCTGGTATAATCGCAAGCTTCGTTCCTTACGAAACAAGAGAAATAAGTTATGGGCTGTTTTCCTGCGTACCAGATCCTTGTCCGACTATTCCAACTATCTTGATGCTTATCTTCATTTCACCGAACTTTACGATTCCCTTTACCAGCGTTACCTTAACAATGCCCAAGTCAACCTTATAAATGACCCTAAGTCCTTTTACCAATTTGTTAACTACAAAAGAAAGTCCGATGGTTACCCTCCTTCCCTCTCTTTCAACAACAAGTCATCAACCGATCCACTCACGATTGCCAACCTATTTGCCAGCTTCTTTAAACAATCCTTTACCAAAGACTCCTTTGTACCAGATCCATCCTATTTTCGTTACCTACTGAACTTCTCCAACGGCCCACTTCTCTCTCACATCTTGGACCCCTCCTATATCGAATATAAATTACACCAACTCAATGACGAATTTACACCCGGTCCAGATGGCATCCCTGCCATATTTCTTAAAAAATGTTCTTCGTCTCTTTCTCTTGCCCTTTCTGATCTCTTTCGTCTATCCCTTTCACAAGGAGAATTTCCTCAGGTTTGGAAAACCTCCTTTATAACCCCAATCCACAAAAAGGGATCAAAGAACGAAATAACAAACTATCGTCCAATCGCTAAACTCTCCCCTATACCCAAACTCCTCGAAAGTATTTTGTATGAAGCTCTAAGTTTCCAATGCAAATCACTTATTTCCCCCAGACAACACGGCTTCCTAAAGGGTAGGTCAACCACCACAAATCTCGTTGAATTCGTATCCTTTACCATCTCTGCCCTAGAGAACGGCAACGAAGTCGATGTAGTTGCAACCGATTTTAGCAAAGCCTTCGATAAAATCTCTCATCGATTAATACTCTTCAAATTGTCTGCCCTCGGCTTTGAACCCATACTGTTAAAATGGATATCCTCTTACCTCGAAAACCGTTTTTACAGTGTTCGTTTTAGGTCAGCCCACTCCGCTCCATTTTTGGCCACCTCTGGAGTTCCTCAAGGTAGCCATCTCGGTCCCCTTCTCTTTATATTAACCATAAATGATCTCGATAGGATCATTAAATACTCGTCCGTCTCCCTTTACGCCGACGATACCAAATTTTTCAAAACCATTTCCTCTCCCCATGACTCCTTCCTTCTTCAACAAGACCTTGATAGTTTTTCGATCTGGTGCCTCAAAAATTGTTTGGAACTTAATATCACCAAATGCCAATCCATCACCTTTTCACATAAGCGGCTCAAATCTCCTCCCCGACTCTACCTTCTCCACAACCAACCTATCTCCTCCGTTGAATCTCTTCGCGACCTCGGTATTTTGTGTGATAGGGAGCTCAACTTCCGTTTGCATATGGATGGGATAATCCTTAAAGCCAATTCTGCACTAGGTTTTGTAAAACGATGGTCCAAAGAATTCACCAACCCATACGTGACCAGGTCCCTCTATATTACCTTTGTTCGTCCCCTCCTAGAGTACGCCAGTCAAGTATGGTCCCCATATCATCGCGTTCATATCTCGAGAATCGAAAGCATCCAGCGCCGTTTTCTTCGATTCGCTCTTCGAGGTTTGCCCTGGGATGATTCTTTTACTCTGCCCCCCTATCTTAACCGTCTCAACCTTATTAACCTAAACACCCTTGAGGAACGCAGAGATGCAGCCGACTTTCTCTTCATTCGTCGACTTCTTTCAGGTCAGGTTGAATGCACGTCCCTTCACAATTCTATTTTCCTCAACACTAACCCTCGTAATCTACGTACCCTCGTCTCTTCTATCTCCCAACCCACCACACTACCTACGGCGCGAACGAATCTCCCGCATGCTACGAAAAATTAATTCAAACCCTAGCGTCTTTGACTTCCACCGCACCACTTCCTACCTCAAATCGGTTCTCCTTCACCAGAATAACCAGCCTTAGTTTTAAGTTTTAGTTTAAGTTTAATTTTAAGTTATAGCTTGTATTAAGCCGAATAAATGGGGGCTTTCGCCCCCACCAAAATTAAATTAATTAAAAATCACTGTCCGTACCGTATGATAAATACAGTAACGGCAGTGACCGAGTGCAAGCAACAGTACTACGACCAGGAGCGGAAGAAGTGTAGGATTGCCACAGTGTGTGTTGATTTTTGTTTTTTTTTTCAATGAAACTGTGCACTAGTTTAGTTTTTTTTTTTCACGCGTGCGGTGGTTTGGGGTTTTTTTTAAACACTGCGCGTTGTTTGTTTGTTTTTGTTTTTTTTTGTCTTTGTGTACAGCACGGAGAAATACGAGTGCAGGATGACGTGTGCACTCGTCGGTGGTCGACACGGTACTCCTACAGAAGGAACAACGTGTTTCATTTAACTTCGCAATTTTCCCGTATTTACCCTACACTTACCCTACACTTACCCTGAACCTAATCAAAAGTGAAGAACCCCTACGCACCCCAACATTTGGTCCTTACGAACCGGATAAATAATAAACTGCACAAAGCATTAAACATTTAAAAAAAAAATAAATAAAAAATTAGAAAGTGCAAAGTGCAAAAATATATATATATATATATACATATATATAAAAGTACATACATAGATTCCCTCGCGGTCGGTGTCTTGCCCCCTGTCTTTCTCCTTTTTAAAACTTAAAGACTCATTCGGTGGTTGCGCATAAACCGGATTTCCCGCGCCGTGTAAAAGTTCATTTATTATCCATTTTAACCTCAACTGTCACCAGCTGAGCAAAGCTGACCAAAGGTCGTAAGTTGCTGACATAAAATACTGTACATTATTTAATTAATAATTTAATAAACAACTGTATCTAATAACTTTTTTTTTTTATAATTTACGCGCGCCTAAGGATTTATGAATACCCTTATCTTGTTGCCATGGCGCGGGCGGAAAGATAGAAGGAGGAGAAAGGAAAGCATTGTTGTGATGTAGTGGTTTGAAACTCAGGTGTGTTTGGTTTCGATATTGGCTCTCCAGGGGTGGGAGTCCGAATAGGACGGAGAGATTTTCTTCAATCGGAATGATCCCGGTTGATTTGTGCTTGAAAACCCTGCCTTCACACGCAGATTTTTCTGACTGAGTTCCAATTACACAAATGAAAACTTGCCGTGGCTAGGAATCGAACCTTGACCCTCCGAGTGAGAAGCGATTGCTAGTACCACTACACCATATATTTGATACATACACATATCTATTGGTTAATTCATTTTACAAATAAAACTTTTAAAAATGTCGAAATTGTCGACGGGTGCAGATTAGAAAGGAGTACTGGAGCAGATACTTCGTGACCACTCCAACCTCAAAAAGATTGAAGCATCACGTCGTACAGTACCTTTCGGGTCGTCTTCTTGTTCTAGAAGGGAACTTCAAGAACGCGCTGAGTCTTCAGGCGAAGATTCGACGAGGAGAAATTGAAGAAGGTCTGGAAGAAGAAGATTTTGATGAAATTTTTGGTCTACTTCAAGAAACATATTTCACTTACTGCGGGAAATTTGTCGATGCTATCGACAATGCAAAGTCAGCATCTAAGGAGAAGATTGTCGAAAGTGAATCCACAGGTGCTTCTTTTAATGAGCTTTCATTACTCCAAATTCAAATACCACATTTTGAGGGCTCGTAGGCCTAATGGCGGGTTTTTCACGATGTTTTTTTGTCCTTAGTCAATAGTAATAAACAGCTAGGGGAAATTCAAAAATTACACTATTTTAAATCGTCTCTTACAGATGAAGCTGCTCGTTTGTTGCAGCATTTAGAGTTGTATGCTGGTAATTATGAAAAATCAGGGGAACTGCTTGTCGCCAGATACGACCACAAGCAAGTTTTGGTAAACGCTCAGGTAACATAAAGTCTCTACTGGACGCGTCCCAGGAATGTTTCCATGCCCTGGAAAATTTAGGATTGTCGGTTAGATCTTGGGATGACATGTCAATTTATATATTAATACAGAAATTACCTACTTTTACTCAGCGTTTGTGGGAGGAGAAGTTAGGTAGTTCCAAGGAGCTGCCCACACTAACACAATTTACAGAGTTCCTGCACGTTTTCGAACATTGGAAGCAGTAGCTGGAACGAATGGCACGAAGGGCAGCGGTTCTTCTTCACACAAAGCTGTTGCTGTAGAAAAGAAAACGGTGTTGCACGTCGGGAAGAAGCAGTTTGCATGCAAGGTATGTGGTAGAGGTCAGCTCTCGCTTCGGACTTGTCAAAAGTTTATTGACATAGAGATCTGTGAACGATCTAAGGCAGTAGACAGAATCGGTGTTTGTCGGAACTGTTTGGCGTACAGTCACAAGACTAACCAATGTAAAAGCTGTGTACGCTGCTATTACTGCAAGCAGAAACACCATTCTCTGCTGCATTATAATAATATCAGCTCCAAACCTAAAAAGGATTATAGAAATACAACTATAGGTACACAAACATTTCAACTTCGCCCGCGCTGTGTGCAAACATTTTAAGGGTACTTAAATTCCTTGAGAGCGTGCAAATTATAAGAAAAAACAAAGTCAAAACCCAACCCACCTAAAGCTGTCTCTCCTGAAGTACTTCAGTCAAGTGTTCTTCTGGCAACAGCTGTACAATTGCTAGGGCTTCATCAACGGCGAACACTCATTAAGATATCTGAAGTGGGAACAATTAGCAGTGGTTCATATCAGCGGTATGTAAGTCTTACCTTCGGGTCGCTGGTAACACCTTTCGACACAAATACTCCAGCCTATGTGTTTTTGCCATCCAAACCTGGGAACCGGAGGAGATGCCTTTCAACACGAAGGAAACTGCGGAAGACAAAATATGTGAAAAGCATAATACGAACCCAATAAGAAAATTGGCTGATGGTCAACATCAGGAATCGCAACCATTTAAAAACAGATGTAAGCCTGGGTTTGATGCCTCGAAGTTTAGTGCCTTACGTAGGTTTCATCAACTGGAAGGATGATTCCAGGAAAACCCCACACAGTACAAGGAGCATTCCAAGTATTTAAAGGGATGCAAAGAGCTTCGTCAGATGGTCGTAGTTGACTCAAAGAATACCATACTGGATACACGACACCATTTCTACATTCAACCAGAACTACGAAGCTTCGTCGTAGTCCTGCGTACTACAAACGGTTTGTACGAAACTGCGGGGCACAAGCTAGAAAAAGAGACAGAGGTCCACTAAAGATAGATTCAATCAGCACGAGAAAATTCGAAATTCCTCAAGAAGACATTGCCGTGGAGAACGTAAGTTACCTTGAGCAATGGATCTACCAATCGATGACCAACGACTTTTGTCGCAAGTGGAGTAAAGAAATCTGTCCAAAATGAAACAGCGCCCGAAGTTGACAAGATGGAAGCCGGAACCAAGACGCGGAGACTTAGCTCTCATCAAGTATGAAATAGCACCACAATTGCAACGGCGACTCGGACGGATCATCGACACACATCCCGGGAAAGACGGACTTGGCCGAGTAGTTACGATGCGAATTAAAATTGGATAACTTAAACGGTCACTCGAAAAGCGAGACATTTGAACGACACAACACAAAATTTACGAAAAAAAACACTTTAAATAAACTCACACGAAAAATTAAAGGCATTTCTTTTCTTTTAACAATAATTTATTACCTTAGCTAAATACAAATAATTACACTTTTATTCATCTTAGATTTCCCTACACAGCACAACACACCTACATACATACAGTCCACTCACACACAAAACCTTTCATCCCGGACAAGGTTGCGACTTTCCGAAATTCCAAAATGCCGACGGGAATCGGTGAACAAAACCCCGACGGCATTTGTAGGTTCTTACTGAACACTCAACATTGTCCACAATACATACACTTTAACCTATCGACAGGTAGCAATTAAAAAAAAAAAATATTCTAAGGTTTACATTTTACAACACTAAAATATAAAAATAATAATAAATACCTTAAAATAATTTATAATATAATTTTAACACAAATTACATAAATTATTGGTTTTATTTATGTAATTTGTGTTAATGTAAATAAAAAATAAATATAAAAAAAAACTTACTCCAAATGAATTGCAACAACAATTCAATATTAAGGCGGATTCTTGATGTTTCTTTAAAGATGTAAAAACACACATTATCAAAACATCATTATAACACAAACCGTTCGCGAAAATTTTGTCGCACATCGTCGCACTGCACAACCAAAAAATGCGTACGCGGAGAACAGTTACCGTACAAATAACACCACAAATTGTATTGAATTTTTTAGGAAAATAAATTTAATGAACTTTTCTTTGCATTTCCCATTTCTTTTTTCTTTTTTTTTGCACTTGCAGACGGATATCACTTTCGAGAAAATAACAACAAAACATATGTGTACATCAATATGCACACAAAAACTCACATATGTATATTCGCTTGTGTTATCGCGCCAGTGTACACAATTCGAAACGAAATCTAATTTCCGCGAGGGGAGCAGACAGAAAAAATAAATATTTAAAGAAAAACCACTTACCTTTATTCGCAATAAAAATAAAAAACCTAAGGGAAAACTAAGGACCAAACTAAAACAAAAAAAAAGGAGCAACACACGCAATAGGAAATTGATCCAGTTTCGGTCAATGATCAAAACAAACTATTGCACTAGGTAAATTACGCACATTTCATCTCCCTTTGTTGCTCGTTTGTTACGTCGTCATCCTTGTCACCTACATGTAATGTTTCAAATTATTAACTTACACGATTTTGTCTCATTTACATGTAGATAGTTAACACACTCGCACTCACACAACACACAACTCTTATGTCAAAAGAAGTACAACATACTCCAACTGCAATTGGGTACAGTAAAGTACATGATAAAGGACACTTGCGGACGAAAATCGTCCACCGGGCTGGGGCATGTTCGTAACCACAATTACAATATACATTTAATTTTTTTATAATTAAAACTTACTGAGATTGTATTAATTATTGTAACTACTACGACCACTGCTTCGACTCATATCGATTCAATTTTTGTATCCGATATGGGGAAAGTCCTTTTGTATAACCAACTCTCAGCACCTGCATTCTCAAAGCATGTATCTAACTTACCACGCTAAAAACGAATTTGCTGAGTCTAAAGTCATGTTTACAGACTTTTATAACTTAAATTATGCTCAATTGCAAGCAGACACTATAGCCACATGTTGGGAGTGTATATATCGGATGCCCCTTTTTGATGATCAAACTAACTTTCTGTAGGAAAAAAATTGCTTTCCTCTTCAACAAACATGTGCCGTTAAAAGCAAAACTTGCAAAGCCCCCTTTCCTTCAATGGCTTACCCCTAATATCCTACAGCTTATGAAAAAGCGTGATGATGCCTATAAAAGCTGGAAGGAATACCGAATGAGGAAGACGCAGAAGCGGTACTATCGATCAAATCAAACGCTATGGGACTCGACGAAATCCACCCAAAATTTGTTAAGCTTCTGCTTCCTCATTTACTGCCTTTTATAACACACGTCTTCAACTCAATTTTAACGACATCAGTCTTTCCCGCTCAATGGAAAGATGCAAAAATTATTCCTATTCCTAAGAAATCGAATGGAAATACGGTGGAATTAAGACCAATCTCAATTTTGCCATTCCTTTCAAAAGTTTTTGAAAAATGCATTCTAATTCAGATACAAAACTATCTTTTGACTAAAAAACTGCTCTGGGAGAACCAATCTTGTTTCCGTCAAAAACGAAGTTGGAAGACTGCGTTGTTAATGGTCGTCGATGAAATTAGAAAAGCTGTTGATGAAAACTGTGTTACAATCCTTACCTTACTTGACTTTCCAAATGCATTCGACACGGTTAACCACACTATTCTTTGCTCAAAGCTTAGGGAATAGTTCAATTTTTCATTGCCCTCCACAAAACTTATATTTTCCTATTTAGAAGGGAGACAGCAACGGGTTGTAGCGGGTAACCGATATTCATGTCCTTTGTCAGTAAAGAGGGGGGTACCGCAAGGCTCTATTCTTGGACCATTACTTTTCTCGCTCTATATAAATGAACTGCCCAAGATTGTTGAGCATAGCGCAATCTACATGTTCGCTGATGATGCCCAGATCCACTTAAGCTTTCCAATGAATTTAATTCACGAAGCCACAGCGCAGGTAAATGAAGATCTCCAGCGTATATTTGTTTGGTCGTCTAAGAACGAACTGCCTCTTAATGTGCAAAAGACAAAAGCACTTGCGATCCATAAAAGAAAATTTGATCATACTCACTTTCCATCAATCCAGCTACCTCAAAATCCAATAGAGTACGTTGACTCCGCCAACAACCTTGGTCTGATATTTAACCGGACCCTTACTTGGTCTACCAACCTAAATGCCATTATAGGTAAGGTATACGGTGGACTACGTGCTCTCTGGACTACACATCGCTTTATCCCTACACGGACAAAACTTTTGTTAGTGAAAACCCAACTAATGCCGATTCTGTTCTATTGTTCTGAGATCTTTTGCTGCCCTGACTACGACTCCAGAAGAAAGCTCAATCTCTTATATAATAATATTGCCCGCTTTGTTTTTAACCTAAAACGGTATGACCATGTTCCCTTTTACTCAAAACAAATCAGCGGATGTACATTTGATAACGTGCTCAAATATAGAACCCTTAGTCTCTTGCATGATATAATTCAAACTAAGCAACCGGCATACCTATTCAATAAGCTACGCTTCCTTCAGTCAGGTAGATCATGTATGCTTTTTCAAACGAGCTATGCCTGCTTGACTTCCGAACGCCAATTTTTCGTAAGTTCTGTACGGCTGTGGAATTCCTTGCCCATAAATATTAGGAAAATTAGAAGCACTACTAAATTTAAGTCATCTCTCTTAAAATATGTGGCCAATGAAACAATTAGAATTTAAAATGTTTAATATGTTGTAATATCAACCCACTCTTTCTGTTTTTTGTTTTCTTTTTTATATATAAATTGTAAATTTACTTCTTCTATCACTACTATTATTGTTATACATACACATACTTACACATATTTGTATCTAATACTTTTAAAAAAATTTGAGGCTTTCACACTTTAAAAGATTCCATTATCTTACCGTGTAAGCGATACTTACTTAATAAATACAAATACAAATACAAATACAAATGTAACTACTAACTTCTAATACAAACAAGTAAACGTAACGTAAAGTTCTGATTGTGCTATCGTATGAAACTTAGTGTAATAACTAAAGATGGAATTAATTTCCGGATGACGAATAAAGAGCCTCTTTGCTGTTACACCTACAGAAGGAACAACGTGTTTGATTTAAATTCGCAATTGTCCTACCCATATTTTACTCTACACTTATCCTACACCTAATCAAAAGTGAAGAAACCCTGCACACCCCAACATAACAGTCGATCGCTATAACAACTCTATACATTCTGACACAAACAAGAAGACAAGTGACATATTTCTAGGCAAAATACAAAGGATAAATTGCAAAAATCTAATGGATTTTCAAGAAAAAGTAAATGAGGATTTAACGAAACTTATTTGTAAAAAACAAAGAGAGAAAATCAGCAGAAGAAACCGGAACAGAACCAAGCCTAAGCCTTATCAAGAAGGCGAAACTGTTTTTGGTGTCGTCGAGCATCGGGACGGAAAACAGAAACCCTTGTTCAAAAAAGAAAAAGTTCAGAAAGATAGTCGCGTAGCAATTACAATAGAAACTGGGAAAAGAATTCATAAAACGCAGATTAAGAACACAAAGCAGTAACAATATAATTTTTTCTTTCCGTTCTAGATCGATAGGATTGCCCTCAGCAATCTTAAATATTTTCGAATACAATACACCATTAATAACTATAAAACGTGGAAGAGGAAGAATCATTAATGGCAATTTTAAAATGATCCACATTATTAATCTCACATCGTACAATGTAATAGTCAGCGCCTCTATTCCTACAATTGAACAACAAATAGGCAAAAATAACATACTCAGACCTCAAATACTGTATCAATTACATCAAATAGAAGAATCATTTAAGAAATTGTACCAAAAGACTAAGGTTAGCCAGATCAATAAACTGGCTTGGCTCTACATGGAAATGCCACCGATTGGGATAGCCTTCTGAAAACTCAAAACGTCATTATTGAAAACAATAATAATCAGTACCAAATTAATAACCGCATTACTCAAGTAACTCAAGGAATTTTGGATAATTACAATAAAATCATTCAGAGAATTAATTATACTTACAAGTGCCGATAAATTTGAACAAACAATGTATAATAAACTTACAATAATAAAAGATGAAGTCAATGAAATCGTTTCAGCAGTTCAATTAACGAAAGAAGGAATCGTAAACACAAACCTTTTGGACAAGACCGAGATCCAGAATATTCTTGCGCATATGCCATATAATAATGAAGTCGAAGCTATCGAGTATGCAAAACCAATAGTGCTACAAAAAGATTCAATTTTACTTTAAGCTATTTCCTTACCAAAAACAAAACCAACCGATTTCAATCATCTTCTAATTAGATCTTCAGTTAAAGACAATAGACGAATATACTTAGAAACAAACGAACTTCTGGTAAATCAAGACGAACAATATGGAATCAAAGAACAGTGCCCAAAAATTAACAACATGCTAGTATGCAACAGCAACCAACTTCAAAAACTATCTGCAGACCATTGTATAAGTCAGCTGCTAAAAGAAATCAGTGCTAAATGTGAATACCAATTTTATAAAAAACCAATCATCGAACTCATCAACGAAAACATCACAACCAATTTCAACGGAAGCGTTAAACATCAAAGGAGACCAAAACTATGGAAAATTCTAGTTGCAGTCCAATAACAACTCTATATTTATCAATGACCGAGAATATATGAAGGCACCACCTATCATATCTTACTACCAATTCAACAGTAAAAGAAATAAGCCTAGATCTCCAATATCTACACAGATTACATATAGATAATATTAAGAAGTTACGAAAATTTGCACTAATCAACCATTTTTCAGTCGTTTCAGATGTCATTATCTTTTTTGTTTTGATAATCATTATTATCATACTTATTAGATGCAGATGCAAGAAAAAGCAAACTCCATTTCAAATTAAACTATCAACAGCTGTTCCACAAGCCAATGACCTGTTGGCACAACCCATCAAACTTAAGTTTTGATCCATGAGACATGGACCTAAGGAGGGAAGAGTTTTCACACACAAACCAGCTTCGTCAGCACACGCGCCAACCACCTGCATGTATATCCAGCGGATATGGATCAGATATCTGTCCGGAATATTTCTATGTTTTATGTATTAATGTTGACTTCATATAATTGTCAAAAATTGTATTTTCGCGCATTAAGATATTATAAATAGCAGTATAAAAATAAATTGCATCCAAATTTTAAAGTGTAAGTAGTCAATAAAGTGTGACATCTGTTATTAAAAAAAACTTTTTTTTATTTAATTTTAAATTAAAAGTTAATAACTTGAGGCCTCGTAAGTAGTTCTCTATTCATGGCAAGAGCATTTAGTTGGTCAGTGCTTTCAATAAGAAAGTTTTTATCGCTGGGAGAAAGTTTGACGTAAACAGATGCACCTATCTTGAAAGCTGTAAACCGCTGTTTCTTTCGCCTAAAATTTGTGGCAGCCCGAAGTAAAGCTCAGACACAGTACCCATTTCACTCAAGTTCTCTCTGTGTTTGTCTTCGAAAAGAAGATGCCGCTTAAAGGAAGGTATTTCTCTCATGAGAAGTAGTGAAACGCAACAGATTGGGAGATGGCGAGGGGTTAGCTTCATTGTGATGTTTGCCTTTGGCACGAAAAATGGATTTCAAAAGTGGCGGCTTACAACTGGTAGAAAAGCAAAGTTGGTTAAAAATCAGCGGCAAATCATTCTCGTTGTGCCCTGGTACACCAAATAAAATGGCGTCTGTAGCGATCTCTCTACGCTCTAGGGCATCGATCTGCCTTCGAACCGCATCCAGTTCTAACTTGAATTTGCGTGTGTCAGCTGATTCAATTTCGATTTTTTCTAAAAAATCAGTGACATTTGCCAAGGTGGATTTCAGACAATCCAGTTGCAGAGACCAACCTTTTTCGGTTTCGCTTATTTTTGCTAGGAATTCTTTGCGAAAAACACCTATTTCGTTTTTGGTTGTTGGTGTCAATGACGAATTTTGTTTTTGCAGAAGCTGCCAAGTGGTGGTGGTGGAGCCACGGCGCGAACAGTAGTTGAACTTAAAACTAAAACTGTTGCTATTTTTACTATTGCACCTTTATGAATGTTTTATATATTGAGTTCGGATTAAAGAAATGTATATCATTCGCTTATAGCAACAAAAGTTAATTCGAGGCTGAGATATACTCTTTAGTATACGCGAGCAAAAACAAAACACAGCTACTCGCTATGAAACATACCTTGTTACTATTTTTGGATCGAATTCATCGAAGTGAAAGATTAAACAACTTACAACGATTTGATTATTTAAAAACAGCGTTAGTGGAGGATGCTGCGCAAGGCATTCCACATATTAACCCCACCTGAAAAAGTTACACGGAAGCATGGAATATGTTGTGTAAGCAGTACGACGACAATCGCATTCTGTTTGCCCACTACATGGACGTATTAGGCCAACAGGCAGATGTACTACGAGATGACCCTGCTTCACTTAAAAGGTTTACCCAAACTTGTCGGTCTTGCATTAGTTCCATTAAGAAGCTGGATGTTGGTAACTTCTTCAAGTAAGCATTTAAACCAGTCACTAAAGCCAACAATAAAGTCTACGGGAAACTTATCATCCGGCAAGAGGGAACTTAAATCTATGCACATGGTAAAGAAAAAATCAACAGTAACATGTCCCGTTTGTGAGAAAGCAGTTCATCCAGTGCGTAAGTGGAATTTGCCGAAATTAGTGTAAGAGGGAAACGAGCTGCGATAGGAGTATTTAAACTTTGTTTCAATTGTCTAGGTTATAATCTCCGATTGTCTAAATATAGAGGCATCCGAACTTGCGGTGATTGGGAAGGACAGCATCATACTCGTATCCATATTGATGGAGTTTCCGCAATAACCGCTCAGACAACTTCGTCTAAGCATGTGGGGACTGAGGGAGGGTTGGTACAACAAAACGGTGGTGACAAACAACCAGGGTTATACGATGTACTTTTGCCAACGGCTTTCGTTACTCTTAAGAATTTTGCAGGGCAAAATTATCAATTTAGAGCATTGCTGCACCAGAGGTCACAGGCGTCGTTCTTGGCGCAACAAGTAGTTCCATTGCTGGGTCATCATAGAGATAAAGTTTGCATTAACGTTAATGGCCTGTCAGGGTCTAGGGTCACTACTGGTCGTTATAGGATCAATCTGTATGTTGGTTCAAGGCTGGATCCACTAGCAAGATATGAAGCTTTGGCATATGTGTTGCCTAAGGAGATTTGTGTTTTACCGGATAAAAGAATTGACATAAGCAATTGCACGCATATGCAACAATTGGGCTTTGCGGATCCAAAATACTTCGGGCCTCAATCTGTTGATATTTTGTTAGGCACTGTTATCTACCATAAGTGTATTTTGGATGATAATCGGCCTGCAAGCAGGAAATCGGGAAATAATACCAAACGGCTACCTTCATGCACAATATTATCATCCTTACATAACCAAATCGAAATAGATAGGCAATCTAAAGGAAGTTCTGGGAATTCGAAAATATTGGCGATTCTTATGTTCCTTTGGATGAGGATCAATGGTATGAGGACTTTTACAAAAATACTCATGAACGGGCGGAAAACAGAAAATGTCTGGTGAGACTGTCACTTAATATCAACACTAATCCATCTTGTTCTAATGGAAGGTCAAGGTTGTTTGATTTAAAGTGGTTTGAGCATTTAGAAAGGCGTTTACAAAAGCATACCAAGTTAAAGCGAGTTTATATCGAGTCTGAGTATTTAAAAATGGGACAAATGAAGGCGACTCAGACTAGTGAAGATCAACACTGCATCGTGGAAAATAAAAGTGGACAGGGATATACTTGTTGCTACCTTCCCCATCACCCAGTTGTGAAGTGGTCGACAACGAGCGCAAGTTGCGAATTGTGCGAATGAAAGGTCGCTCAATGATATTTTGGTTACGGGACCAGTACTTCAACAAGATTAATCTGCTATTCCTACCAATTGACGTACTCTGAAATATGTATTCATGACGAACATAGAAAAAATGTTTCATCGGATCGATAAGCATGAAGACGACGCACAGTATCAGCGTATACTATGGAGGGAAAATCCTAGCCATTCGATTGTTATTCCACTGTTATGTTTGGACTGCCTCACCTCCCTATATGGCAATATGTACAATGCATCAATTAGCAGACGATGAGGGTTACCGATATCCGATGGTTGAAGAAGTCATAAAGCAGCAAATGTATGTGGATGACATACTGCCTGGTGCGAATTTGGTTGAGGTTGCATTGAGTAAACAGGAGCAAGTTATAGGCATATTACGTAGCGGATGTTTCGAATTGCGAAAGTGGGCTAGTAATCATCCCAGATTATTAGATAATATCCTTGCGCTACACAGGTATACAAATGGCCTATTGGAACTCAGAGAACCAGATAATATCAAAAGATAAGGGATGTATTTTCACCCATACACTTATGACTTTAAGCTCAAAATCAATTTTAATATCACAACCGATTCACCAACACCTGGGCTGCTTCAATCCAGTTATAGTATCGGCGAAGATATTATTGCAACAATTATGATTGAGCAAAATCGGCTGGGATGTGGAAGTAGCGACACCAATTCAAAGGGCTTGAAAATGTTTTGGTAAGGATCTTCCATCTATTATGCGGTTTCGAGTTGCACGATGGTTGAATAGCAATGGCGATTGAAGTACCTACGAATTACACATATTCTGCGGTACGTCAGTGCATGCTTACTATGCTGCTGCGTATTTTAGAATTTGTATGGATGAAGGCAAGTTTTCAAATAATTTATTAATGGCAAAGTGTATAGTAAATCCTAGGAAACCGAAAATAACAATCGCTCGAGCGGAATCGCGTTATTTTTGCCACTAAGGTTTTAAGACTTATAAAGCAACATATGCGTATGAGTATCGACTCTTCAAAATTTTTCCGAGATCAGAGGAGATCCAAGCGAATGGAAACATTTTGTTTCGAAACGTATTCGGAAAATTATAGCTGAATCTTTTGTCAAAGAGTGGCATCACGTGGCTTCTGAAAAAAGCCCGGCAGATATTTCTAGTCGTCTGATAGTTCCATCCCGACTAGCAGATTGTAGTTTGTGGTGGCATAGTCCTTCAGTTATCATTTAAAAAGTGCCCTCAATCCACACTAAGCACATCGTGTAAATCTGTCGAGGAAGTGGAAAGACGATTCAATACCTTTTTAATTCTGAAACCAGAGTTTATATATTCTCTTTGCTTGAGGAATGGTAATAATTTTTTAAAATAGTACGGATGTTTGCATATTGCATACGATTTGGTAAAAACTGTAGTGCAAAAATTGCATCAAAATCAAATGGGAGATTATCAATCAGTGAGTTAAGTTTAGCAGTTACAACAATCGTTCGACTTCCTCAGTAATTTTTCCTCAGGCCGAACGCTCCAGGAAAATATTATTTTGCGTCCGCTCAATCCATTCTTTGACAAAGAGCGAATGGTTATTCTGCTTGGATGTAGATTAAAGCATGCGCTGTTTTCTGAGTATCAAAAACATCCGCTTACCCAAACATCATCTTACCAACTTCGTTTCTAAATATAGTCATTTTAGTAGTCTAAATGGTAATGTGGCATTTACGTTAAATCATATCCGGAGACAGTTTTGGATTTTGAATGCACGTGATGTCGTTCGTTCCGTCATTCTGTTGGCGTCATGTTCAGATCCTGTTACACCAATTTTGGTGACAATGGAGTAGTGAATATTTGGCATGTTTGCAACACCGTCCCAAGTGGCTGAAGTCCAATTGAATCTCGAAGATCAATGAAATCGTATTGATTAATGATGTGAAGTTTCCATGTAACCCTTGGCTGCTTGGTCGAATCGTTGGACTGCATCCGGTCACTGACAGGTTGATATGTGTCGCCACTTTAAAAACTCAACACGGGTTAATACGACGACCTGTCATAAAATTATGTCCACTGCCAATACAGGACAATTATCAACGGTTACCAAAAGACCAGACACAATAAAATTATTTCTCATAATACCTTCCTTTGTTACAGATATTTCCAACACTAGGGAAAGCGTGGCAGCACATTGGATAATGTTCTCCCGAACATCATCGCCGGGCAAAATTTTTGGATCTGGCAACACCTACTTTTTATTGAATGTTTACATAGTTTGACATTTCTTTTTCGCTTCATTTTACTAAATTTGTAACTCACTTCCTATTAACCTTTGAAATTCTAAAGACCTCTGAAATTAAAATTAAAGAAAAGGATAAAGTATAGACATACTATTGTACTGAAGTACTCAACACATTTATTTTTGCATTGGCATCGATAAATGAGACATATCTATTCTATCAACAATTCAAATGCATGGCAGACTATAGGAGATTTTCTCCCAAGCTCAAGATGATAAATCGGAAAGTCAGTGTTTCTGTGGTGTTTGGAAAAACCTTCCTGAGCTTGACAGCTGAGTAAACGGAAACTCATAAGTATGAAAGGTACATCACGAGTGGAGATCGTTACAAAAGCAACGGGAGTGCTTTGGGTTAGTCTTGTTTTTATTGCTACTCAATACACTTTAAACACTTGTAGCCTTGTGCACTCTTTATTAAAAAATTTTAATTTGGCAAACTTGGCGCACTTAGTGAGATGATGCCAAGTAAATTGCAGACTGTCGCTTTTTTACATCATGGTCAAATGAGTCAATATTCATTCCAGTAAGAAGACTCTGACACCATAAAGTAAAAAAAAGTTAGGAAAAAGAGCTTACGTTTTCTTACCTTTTTAACCTTCTATTGATCCATTACCATGACTAATTACGGAAGTTATAATAATTTTTTGAAAATCTTTTCTATTCGGCAAATATTAGCAAATGTTTATGCATACCATATATGGTATGATATTATGTGCATTAAAAACAAAATACTCTTCAAGTTTTCAGTCCAATTTTATTCTATGCTCTCATATATAAATACAAATGTCCTTCAAGCACTATACATTATTGCGAAAACAGGAAAAATACATATATGGTATTCTATGATTATTTATCAGGAAATCGTGAGAACGGTTTCTGCCTTTGTTAAAACAGATGAACAAAGTCGCATTTAACACTTCTAGAAGAAACTAGGATTTGCTTATCTGATGCTTTTTCCTCTAATAGTTAAAAAAAAAATATATGGATTTTAAGAAAAGTTCATCTTTTTGTCTCTTTATCGTACCCTATCGAAAATGACACTTTTTATAAATTGCGTCGAATGTCAGTTAAGTTCTGACATTTGTGAAGCAAACAGAATTACAATTTGTCTGAATAGAATGCTACACTCCATACTATATAAGGCGGAATAATAGTGCATTTCGTTCACGTTTTCCTAGCCACGCTGCTCACATCGGTCGTTCAATGCTGCGTTTAGCCACATAACTCTTAGAGACTGGAACAACACAGGACCGAGCAAGTCCTAGAAGGGCTCATATCGCTCGTTCGGCCGAGAATATCACTGCCGTGACTGAAGATGTCGTAGAGTCTCCGCCGATTCGATCAGACGATGTGCCACAAAATCGGCAATTCCACGCACGTGTCTGCAGCGCATTTTGGAGAAAGACTTAAAGACAGAGAGACATCAACTGATGGGTGTTAACCGTGAATGGCGTCTAACCTACGCTCACGCCCTCCAGAATTTCAAAACTAATCATGGGGCACTGAAAATCCGCGCGTAATCCGCTAAGAGCTATTACATCTGCTCAAAGCCACTGCATGGTGTGCTCTCTGCGTTGGAGTAGTCATTGGATGGTGAGCACTATAAAGCAGTGATCAAAGAATTTGGCAAAGAATTGGGTGAATTGGGACAGGAGGACATGTGGTTCCAGCAGGACGGGGCAACGGCACATGCTGCATGAGCCACAGGACAATGTATATATATATAATACATTGTGGCCCACCTTGTACTTAAAAATAAAAATAAACATTTGAATTTGAATTTTTTTACTAACTAAAAAATAACTTAAATAACTAGAGCAGCAAAATATTTATGTATGTACTATATATAAAAAATATAAAAAAAAAATGGTTGAAAATTAATACTATGTACATATATGTACTTTTCTTGTGATAGTGTGGACTGTCTCGTTCATCAATATTAGTCGCCAAATATTATCTCTTATCATTCTCCTATTATATTGCCCCTGATAACGACGTCCAAAATCTATGATATCACTTCCAAGTTCACATCATATTGTCTTGAAATTTGTCTAAGTGAGAATGTAACAAGTGGACTTAACGGGACATTCTTCAGTCCATGTACTTAAAATCCTCAAGCATATTTGAAATCAGCTCTTTATAACTCTCACCTCTTATGTTTTCGAGAATACCATGTATAAGGCTGTTCCATGCTCGCCTTTCATAAGTATTGAGTAACTGTAAAAATACATTGCTAGTTATTATTTTCTTTATTTGTAGTTTTTTAGTTTGGCTTCGGATGACTTAGGCAATAATTTTTTGACGAAGAGCTTTTACAAATTGCTTCATAGGGCGTAATTTTACAAGCCATGTTTAAATTCGACAATTTAGTTCACATTTAACATTATTCTTCCCTATCTCGAACTTTATTCGCTTAGGCCGTGGGTGCCCCTGGTAGCCGAAATGTAATTAACTGCCCTATTGTCGCATAAGCAAAGGCAGCAAGCATGCTTGGTATACCTGCCTTGCCTTCCCATCAAAAGGCCAACCGTATCAAAATTTGCTATCGCTGACCAGGTGTACTGTATGTACATATACTACTTTAAATTTTCAAGCACCACTTTCACACTTTCGTAATTTTTCTTGACGGAATGAGCCAAAGTTATAAATGAAAATGTATTTCCATTGTGAAGAAAGACAGCTTTTAGATATTGAACGCATGGATTTCCCATTTCTTAATAAAAGCCGTTACACATCATTAAAATAGTAAAGACCGTCCTCGAATATATCTTCAATCACTTAGTTCAACATTTGTTTCAAGCTGATTCCAATGTTTCAATCGAGAAGCCAGCATTTCTGCTTTACTCTTGGGCAAATTCAGATCTCTAACTAAGTCGTTGTGTTTAGAAATGAAATTGTTTAAATAATTTACATTAAATCTTTAATCACTCTCTGCATTGTACTCCAAATGTTTAAGCATAACTTCATAATTGTAATCAACTTAAAGAATAATTATTATTTACCCTATTATTGGATGGGTTTTCCTATGTTATTTTTGTTAATTCAATTATTCCCTACATTTCCATTGTTTTACGAGTATTAACATACGATTTCAATGAAACTTGCCATCACTAAAACAGTTGCAGAGCACAATTAAGATATTGTTTAGAAAAAAATACTGGTTTTGTGTTGACCAATTTCAATATTTCTTGCTATTCTGAAGATTGTTTTCAGCCTTTTTCTGCTAGCAACCACCATCGGAGTTACAAGTATTATTGCACATTGAACCATTGATCCTCGTATTTGTCTTGATTTTATTGGTTTTAAAAATTCATTTCTTTTATTTATGATCACGTTGAATTCGTTGGAGTTAATGAGGTGTGGTTCGGATCTTACTGATCTGATGACGAAGTCACCGACCTCATAGCTGGTACTAGTAGTACAGGATTACGATAATACTCGTACGATGTCTTTTAGCACTTTAGGTCATTGTTGAAACTACCCTGACACAAAATACGTTATATCACTACAGAGTGCATTCGCATACTATCTAATGGACCACGTTAGTAAAATATCGAATCTTCTCCTACCGCTTGTTTCCGAATTTACTTAACCCTAGTATTGCCACCCGGGTACCCGGGTACCCACCGGTATACGTTTTGTTGAATAATTTTTTTTACAATAATGATTGCCCAAAACTTTCTCGAATCCTTCCGATAGAGAATCCCGATTCTCTATTAACTTAAAAAATTTTGCATTTGAAAAAAAAAACACGTATGAGTCACCCGATAGAAAAAGTATAAGTTTCATATATTGTAGTATGTCATAAAATAAAAGTTTGTTCTAAAAATATAATAAATAAATATGGATTCATATATAAATAATAACAATATATATTTATTTCAAATTATTTCACATTTTACTATATGATTGTTGGACAAAAATCATGGAGTTTTAATTTTTTGCGCAGTAATGTAAAAATACTGTATGAAAAATTGCTAAAAAATAATTAGTTTCAAACTTTCACGCAGTTATATTAGAAATCAAGGATTACAATTCAAACATTTTTTCATTTTTGCTGTGTGCTGATCACAATGCAAGACTTCCTTGTGTTTTTCTCTTTCATTGCAAGCGTTGCATGATCCAACTACAACTTTTCTACCACTAGCGTCTCGTTATCAATTACCACTTCTGTTACTGGCCTTTCATAGTAACTTTCGATTGCGATTTTCGTTGCATAATTTTGCATGACTTGCTGGCTAGAAAATCGCTCTCCAACAATTGACATGGCTGGTTCTTCTGAAACCTGACGTATAAAAAGTCTGCGTCTGTTAGTTTTTTTTTGCAAGCATATTATTATTTTCATAGTAAATAGCGTACGTAGCAACACCGGCGATACCCAAAATATTGTAAAAAACAGGCTACCTGCACGTTCGCCGTTGGGTGGAATATCTCATGCAGCTTTGATCCATAGCATCAACGCTAGCTTGCGTTTTATTGTAAAAGTAAATCATTTCTGATTTCTGGTGAGATACATCAAAGATCGTAGCATTATTGTGCATCGTACTGAGAAGAATCATCGCTTTGTTTTCCTTCGGAACAAACGAAAAGATGGTAACCTTTTCGTGAAATCCAAAATCGTCTAGAGTTCAACGGCTTCATTTCTTGAGGAATGAATATTTTATTTTTTTTCAAAGTACAGACGATAGTGAGCTTCCATGACAAAAGACTCAACTCGTTCTCCCTGATTGATTTCTCGAATATTACCTTGTTTACCTGTATAAAAAATATCTTTGAGTGGATAAGCATTACTTGCGTTGCAAAACCAAAATCCTTTTAGACCGTATTTAATAGGCTTCGATGGCATGTACTGGGTAAACTTTGTTTTTCTTCGAAAAGGAAAGAGCTGTTCGTTGATAGTCAAGAACTCCGTTGGTCTATACACCGCCGCTAGGTTTGCATTCAGCATGTTCCAAATATCAGAAATAGGTGTAGTCTTATCATTGGCTGCTCGTTCCTGGCATGTAGTGTAATCGTCAAAACGTATAAAATTTAAAAGCGACTGCAATCACCATCTTCCCATCGTTGCACGATATAGCGGATATGAATTTTTCTTCAACATTTCATCTATTGTATGTGGTCTGTGTTTGAGTTGTTTGCACCAGCACCTATCAACATTCCACAAAAAGAGTACATTTCAGTTGCCGTAATTTTCTTCCATACACGTGGGTCGTTCTGTGGATGCTTGTTATTGTAATCTTGATACTTGGTTACCGCTTTTTATTTGTGCACCGAACGATAATGTCAACCATTTCCAACATCATGAATTGGGAATGTGCCCGAATCGATAACATTTCCGTACTTTTATGCAGTCCAGCTCTCTGCCTAACAATATTTCTAGCCGGAGTTTGCTGGTTTTGAGCTGAAGTTTTATTTTAAACCGTTTTGTCTTTTGCCACAAAAGTTTTACTAGTGCTGGCTGAAACATCTGACGCTATTTCCTTGTTACTCTCCTCCTCAGCGACTCTTTCATCGTCATCGTCTTCTGCTTCTTCTTCTTGAGTTCCGCCATCAATTTCGGCTTCGTTATCAACGCAATCTTCATTATCCGGTGCTTCAGCATTGGCAGAATTCGGAGCTCTATCGTTGGGAAACAAACCCTCGCTTTCACTGTCCGAAGGGTCATCACTTTGGTCATCTTCTTCGCCGAGTAATCTCTTCAAGTACTCTTCTTTTTTAGCGTAGCTCAATCTAAAAACTAATAAGTAAATTCGTGTTTTACAATAATATTACACTTATAATAATATCAAATACCATATATAATACTCGCACAAATATTTTATTTATCCCATTTACGTTACCTCAAAAACTCAGGTCTCGATAATTCCTCCATCTTTCTGTTTCTGTTTTCAACAAATTTAATGCACAAGTTCCATGCACACATCACTAAATAATATTGGAGAAAATAAAAACAGCGGACATAACACGCACACATACACCAAACTATCCAAACTCTCTAAGCAGTAACTGCACGTATCGCTTCTTCGAGCGGACTATAAAAACTTAGGTATACGGCTTTACTGCTCTAAGAACATAGACATGTTTTTGTCTACGTGTTTCAAAAGTGTTTTCGAATATTCCTCAGTTATAAAAGAACAAAAATGTCGACCCTTCTGCATCTGCACATCTGTTTTATGCCTGGTTTAGGACTCCGAAGGTCACTGTACATAATTTAATTGTTATATTCTGGAAGGAATAGCTTCTTAGAATATGAAGAACTAAATATTGCTGGCGTTGACGGTGCCAAGATACGAACAGGTAGGGATAGTGCTAATGATGGCTGGGGGATTATTTTTAATTACTAGCGAACGAAAACCTGCTCACTACAACCCATAATAACCTATGTAATCGATGCGATCTAGGCGGACTTTTTTCGATATAATTATTGCAGAAGTAGTTTTCTTTCATTTAAATTTTGTGGCCTAAACCATGAGATGGGGTTCCCCGTTTGTTGGTTTCACTAGTCAAACTGCAATGCTTCTGGTACAAACACCTTAAAATCAGTTAAGAACAGGAGCGTAGGTATGTGTTGTGTTTCTTTGTCTTAGATTTTTATTGAACATACATATCGTGCATAGAAAGTCCAGTTCTGTTAATCCATGGGATCTTTAATGCATTGACTTTAAAATGGGCTATGCGCCAAAAAACTTTACGCTATCGCAGTTATTTTCATATGAATATCTAATAATTTTTTGTCTCAGAGACAATAGTATATATGTAGTATGATATGCGAGTTTTTCTTACTGTGCCCATGCTCAGGAAGCCTAAGTGCTGTAAACAAACTTTATATGAAAACAGCTACAACTTATTATTTGCACATGTCCTTCTTATAAAACTCAGACAGCAACCGGATGGATATAGAGTAGTTATTGAAAAGACCCTGTAGTACATATAATGTGGAATAGATCTTGTCAAACGAGTGTGAACGGAAGCAATCATTATTCCCCTGAGTAGTGTAAAGTCCAGAATTAAGCACATAATCTGAAACTCCACATTAAATGAAAAATTCGTATTCCCATTTGCCAGGCTACGTTCAAATTTAAGGACTTGGAAGATCATTTCTTCCATTTAATCCAATTAATCGAAAAAGAAGGAATAAGAAAAATGTAGCAAGATTGCACTTTTAAATTTGGAAGGACTTAGAGGTTCATAGTCAAGAAATACGAATAAAAAATAAACGCAAGGAATTAAAGTAAATGCTACACGGGGCAATAACATGACATTTAGAGATCATGACGAGCTACTAAAACAAAGTCTGTTATTCATATAAGACAGATACTGATATACTCTCATAAATTACAGCCTAATAAGCCTCTCGTATATAGGGAAAAAGTGTATATCTACCAATGCTGTGAAAATGATGCACCGCGTCATTGAAGACTATTTGTAGTTTACGATGTCTCAGTCGTTCATAGACCTCCGTGAGGAATAAACGTGTTGCGGCTTTCAAAGTGAAAAAACTAAATAAACAAGTTTCCATTAAAAGTGTTACTGAAACATTTTTTTTTCAAATGCTTCGGTAGCCCAGTGGTAGTAGTGTCCAACCGATACATCAGAGGTCGTGGGTTCGATCCCCGAAACACATCGTGCTTTTTTACTTTTCATTTTAAAAGTAAAGTGAATAAATATGACGAAAGAGTGAGTAAAACAAGTGAACAATGAGTGAAAGTGGGCGGTCAACTATTCAAATAGCGGAACCAGCAGATGGCTTGATGTTATCAGATGACCAGGCCGTTATGTCGGCCCATTCGCATTCTGGGAAACCAGAAATGACTATTAAGAGGAGAAGGAAGTTGATGCCTACTCCGAACCTAGTGATGCGCCCTTCCCTGTCAGCATCTTCAGAAAAGCTGCATGGTGGTGCGAGGGATGAGGCGCCAACAACATCAACAAGGGCAGCAGCATCAAAAAAGGCAAAACGCCAGTAAAGATGATTTTCCATATGTGTCAGGTGGAGAAGGACACTATATGGGAGGCGCGAACGCATTTGCATCGTTAATGTTCTCCGAGTCCCATGCAGAGGAAGAGGAGGTAGAAGCCATAAATAACAGCATTAAACAGCTTCAGCAAAGAGTGCTAGTTATTAAAGCTAAGCAAATGGCAAGAAGAAAGAAGGAGCAAACAATAGAACTCCACGGTTCACAACAGCAGCAACAACAACAACAGATAGAAAAAGAAACACAACACATAAAAAAACAACAACAACCACAAAAAGCCAAATAGCAGCAAAAACAAAAACAACAACATCAACAACAGAAACTGTGTTCGCTGCCAAAGGTTCGGGCACGCCGCCTCGAACTGCGAAATGCAGTTGATGCGTGAAGTGTGGAAAGAACCACAAGTCAGAGGAATGCGCTCTTGGCAAGGACGGAGCGTCAGAAAAAAGCCAACTTTCTTTTGCGTTATGTAGGATCCCGGGACACCAAACAAACTATCGGGGTTGCCCCAAATTCCAATAGCAGCAGAAAGTGGAAGTTAATCATCCACCCGTGCAAATGCAAACACCAGCCGTTACTCCCCACGTTACCTACGCCCAAATTGCGGTATGTAGAGGAACTACGGTACAACAAGCAAATTTACCTTCTCAGGCCCCAGCGCCAACAGCACCTGTACCTGACATGCTGGCTATCTTGCTCTCTATTCAAGGGCAGATAGCTCAGCTTCAGCGTTAAATTCAGGAATAGGCTAAGCGGGTAGACCAAATATACGCGCTCCTGCCGATCTTAGCACATCTCCAGTCGTAATGGGTACGTACATGGTGGAGCAAATCCTGAAGGTCGTTAGGTTCGAACGAAGAGCCGCACTGTTTAAGTTGCTCCTAATGTGCTTTTTGTTAGCGAAATTAGACTTACCAAAAGACACAAAATGAGGCACAGAAGATATAAAATATTACGAAGAAACCGACCCAATTTTTTTCCAAGGAGGAGGTGTTGCGATCTTTGTTAGAAAAGGACTGCATTTCAAAAGAATATACAGTCGTCTAGTACGTAAGTTCCAGGTGCTGGAAGCATGCGTCATGTACATCCCACTCCGTAGTGGAAAGCGGTTATACATTGTGTCGGTTTATGCACCTAAAGCTACTCAATCCACCTTATTCATCTCAGAGCTCGAGACACTTTTTCGATTCCTAAGACTGGAATTGGAGGAGAATTACTTTATTATCGACGGCGATTTCAGCGCCAAACATAGAGATTGGGGAAATAATACACCAAATGCTAGAGGGAATCTACTATTCAATTGGTGGGGTCAGCACAGTATAATGTATCGACTCGGCCTTAAGGCGACGGATAGTCCGTCCTTTCACAGACACAGTTCTTATTTGGACCTTTTGCTGTTCGACATACGAATACACCTGACGTGCACTAACCAACATACCATAAACTGTCTACGCACGTTTGTGTATGACAATGACCATTGCGGTCTCAGTACCGAAATAACAGTTCCGAACGAAACTGCGGAATTGGAAGTATTTGTTCAAAGGCATTCCTAAAATTAAGTAGGGTGGCTGGACACACTTCTCCAGAACACTGACGAGAGCACTCTCCTCGAATTCGCTCTACCCAGCGTCCAATAGAAATCTGTCAAACGAGGAGATTGATAGGTATCTAAGACTAATGTACGATACAATCAAACGAACAATGGACAAAGCGATACCTCGATGACAACATACTGACAACGAAGAATTATTCCGCAACGCAACTATTGACGCACTGCACCGACGTAAAAATAGACTGCTGTCAAGGCTAAAAACCTTGTACATACAGTTTAATGATAGATATAACCCGAAGATCGTGACACTGAAGTCGTCGATCAAAAACTTCCAAATATTAATAAAGGAAAATTACAGAAATTCCTTAAGTTTGTATTGGAACAATAAAATTCGGGCTGTAAACACCAGCAACCCGAATATGTTCCCGCAAATAAATAAAATATTTCGGAGAAGTAATCAAAACGACCTTTCGCGTCTTAAAATCGCCGGAACGACGAACAACGAGCACATACCCATAGCAGCAGGTATCGACCCAAATGAGGCAATTGATGATGACAACTTCTTTGTGATCGAGGCTATAGGAGTGACTTTCCAGGAAGTGCACAAGGCGAATGACATCATTGGCCCCAACCACGACCTGAAAAATCGAGTCCTTGTGCACAATTACTACCTTCGAAATGAAATAGTGAACTGGCGATTCGAGAGCTCGGGCTTCACCCAGTTTAGTGACGAGAATATGTCAAATAACCTCATCACCAACGATAGGGTACTACCCCTTTCATTTCGAAGGAAGAGCTCCAATCCATTTTCGAATCGCTTAGAAGGAAGAAATCAGAGGGAACCGATGAAATACCGAACATTGTGCTTCGACATCTCCCACTAGAAGCGGTGGACATTTATACCACCCTGTTTAATAATGCAATGAATAATGCACATTATCATCAGTAAGGTTTCCGAGAAGGTGATCAATAGAGTCCTGACTAAGTGGGTTGAGGACAGACATATAGTTCCTGATAATAAATTCGGTTTCAAGGTGGGGCATGATATCATTCATGCCGCGTCTAAACCGGTTTCTTATATCCAATAGAACAAAGGCAAGAACCAGTGCACTGGTGCCTGTCTGATTGACTTGGAAAAGGCCTTCGACACCGTATGGTTAGAGGGACTCTTCTTCAAGCTGGTCAGGTTGGGTATTAGTAAACCACTGCCGTAAATTCTTTTTGATATGCTCTCCAGTAGACAGTTCATCGTGAAGAATGGCGATGTGACTCCCGCTGGGACATTTAACATTAAAAACGGCCTGCAACAAGGTTCGGTAAATTCGCCGATCCTGTTCAACATTTACACAAGTGATCCGATAGGTTCACTTCACCATGCCATAGCATACGCAGACAACTTAGTCGCGTACAGATCAGGTCCAAAATTGAGGTCATTAACATACTTTTGCAACGTGACTTCGATAAAATTAAACGATATTGCGTCGACTGGAAGTTGAAAATCAACTTTCAGAAGTCAGAAACCATTTTGTTTAGGACGCATTTGTCTGGGGCTCTAGGGATACCAGAAAGAATTGGCGAAATTTCTCTATCGTCGGACGAAATGGACAGCCACTTGCTTGTCGAAATGTAGTCAGATACCTTGGGATCTGTATTTTAACAAACATATAGATGTTGCTCTGGCCAGGGCCAGAGGTGCTATGCCCTTACAAGGAGACTGTTTTATAACAGCCAACTCGATGCGAGGGTGAAGGTGATCTGCTACATGACCCTTATCCGGCCTAGGCTAGTATTTGGATGTCCGGTGTGGTTCAGCGTGAGAGAAAGTTTACTGGAAGACATTCGGGTGTTTGAGAGGGCTTGCCTTAAGGCTTGTCTTCGGTTAAACAGAACACCAGAGTCTTAGTACATAAAATTCTATTCTAATGAGGTCTTGTAAATAAGGCGAACCTAATAAGAGTGGACAATTTTGTTATTAAGTTGATTCGAAGGCACGTTGCAAGAGCAATGACCTCATCGAACAACCTGATCTCAGGGGCTTACTACCCTAATTATATGTATCACGAGAGAGTTCGCTTTGACGGCTTTATTCCTGCAGAAGCGTTCCTCTACTTAGATAGTAAAGGTCTCATCCAGGACAGATTAGCGGTGCAGCTAATCTTCCACGTTGCTCGAACAGCTGGGGACAGGCGACTCAACTACGACAGAGACGTCGCACACGGCAGTGCGGAGCGTCTCCGGTTCAGTAGGGCGGTAGGGAGTCGCGACAGGGGGGATGTTGCTCAGCAGCACCAACAATTTTGGTGGCTTTTTGAGGGAAAGGATGCTTCGTCGTCGAATTCCTCCAATACTTGGTAGCTTCATGTGAGGCTAAGTCGGTCATCTGTCTATTTTGTTAGCCACGGCCGGCTTACGTAGTTTTCGGTAGGATTAAGTTAGATTTAAGGAAAAAAAAAAATTAAAAATAAAAAAAATAATATATAAAAAAATTAAAAAAAATAAATAAATAAATAAAACAATTATATTAGAACAGAGTTGGTTAACACACTCTAAAATAAGTTATAGTTTAAGTAAGATTAATTAGGTTAAGATTTACTTTTAGTTAGTTTATATGTCTAGTTTTAAGTTTTATATTATAACAAAAAAGTCCTGACACTAGAAAGACATAGATTAAATATTATATTCAACCTAGAGTGCCCTCATGGGGCCAGTAAGTTAACATAAGTTTATTTTTAAGTTATTTAAGCTAATTTTTAAGCGTTTTTTTGTATAGCATGTAAGAGTTAATTAAGTCTAATAAAAATGCATTTAAACTGCAACTGCACTACTGCAATTTACGATAAGATAGTGCATCAAGGTTGCAATAGACAGCCTCAGTATACCTTAATAATGGCACTACTATTGCTTTTTTCAACTTTCGTCGTGTGCAATCTGATTGCATCCATAAATATGGCCGATAACCACGTTGGTGTGGTTATATCCATATAACCATATGACGTCACGTCAATGACCTTGAAGTGGGTAAGTGGGTCAGTGTGTGTATTGTGGTTGCGGTCAAAGTATATTTTTATGTTTGTGTGGTTTAGTAAGCGTGCGGTGATAAGGGTAATATGATATAAACATGTGTGAATGCATGGCGGCAGGGGGGTTGACGAGGCATGCCGGTTGCCGGTGTGTGGGTTCCTAGTGGCAGGTTGCCGGTGCGTGAGTTCCTGGTGCCAACGTGCCCACGTGGATCCCTGGTGCCCGATTGCATTAGTCGGGGGGTTGCTGGTGTCAGGTCAGTCAAAGTACAGTGGATCTTTTGTGGTTGTTGTTGTGGTTTCAGAAGTGCGCTGTGACATGAGGAGTGTGTGATAAAAAATAAAATTTCGGGTGTTTGTGTGGTCGCATGAAGAATAAAAACAAAAAAGATTTGTATTTGAAGGTCATTGCTTTTGGTGTGCATTGTCGTAGGTCGGGGCTGGTTTATGGAATGTTTTATTGGAATGTGTATTTCGGGTCATTGTTCTGTGGTACATTGATGGTGATAAGATTTTTGTCTTTCGTAAATAGGTCAGTAAGTTTTCTTTCAAGAGAAAACAATTTTAGAGGCACTTTAAATTAGAATATGACAATATAGAAGTAACTATCCGATGTGCGTATGGTATCTCACATTATCGTAAGTCGAGAATGGTTTTCATATTGTGGTTTTTGAGTGTGTATTTTGGTTAATTTTTCGCTACTTAAAAGAATAAATAGTAAAAAACACTTCCAAATGAAAACGTGCATTGCTTATATAAATTGCTAGTTCATTTTAATTTAACTCTAAAGGTTTTGTGTGTGTGTGTGTGTGTGTTAAGTCAAAGAAGAAACATATGAAAGGATTTATTTGTGAATTTTGTGGAAAGGATTTTTCTTTAAACAGAAATTGAAGAAGACATATTGTTAGTGTGTATGGTAATAAACATCTTAACCACATGATTACGTGTCACGATGTTCGTTCAGATATGTCTTATTCTATGTGTAAAAAGGATTCGGACGGCAGTGGCTCAGGTGATTGTTTATTGGATTCTCAATCGGAAGGAACGGGCTTCAATACCAGCCGTGGCCGAAAGTCGTTTTTTCAGGCAACTAAAATTTTCGAGAGTGGAATGGTTGCCTAAATACAACATCAAGTCCAATTTCCACTAATAATTTAGTCTCCCCATTTAATGTTGGATGCCACCCATGGAGCGAAATAACCACTGAGCCCAAAAATCTTTCTCTATCCCTCTATCCAATTTTCCGAAAAACTTAACACGTGCTCCGGCATTTTAAGAGTAGTAATACCCTCTTGAGTGTTAAGTTCTTTTTAAAAAAATAAAAAAATCAATTAACATTTGTTTCATTTACAAAATGAGTGTTGACAAGTTTGGGCATTCTCCCCATACAAATTTTCAAAATGAAAATAAATTAAGAAAAGTGTTGGGATTTAATTTAGATCGTGATAAGAACATAAACCTCCATAACAAACGTTTAAAGAATCTAGGTTTGCCGATGGAGGACAATGATGCAGTTTCGAGAAGATTCGTTAGAGAAGATATAAGTCATTAGCACTGAAAATTCAAAAAGAAAACGCGATTGTCAAGAATACCCTTAGTAACTGTTTAAAACTAAACCAAGAAGCTCTGGATAAAGAAATACACATTTTTAATACAAAAATCGAAAGCTTAAAAGAAAACATTACACGTATTGAAAATTCTCTTTTTAATCAGGTAGTCAAAACGAAACCAGAAATACTTCTAAGACGTCAAACTGGAAGATTTTCGTGAAGAAACAATAACTTTCAAACTTCACTTAAAACCAGATAAATAATGATTATTTTATGATAAAAAATGACCAGCCCATCGTGGATGCTGTGTACTTGAATACGCATTACTTCTAAGGAAAGCTTTGAACGATTTGGTATAAGCAACACAACACTTTATTCAAGATTTTGTTAACAAATTTAAGCAATAAATAAAAAGATAAAGATTATTTGTTTTCACACTATTTATTTATTTTAATTCTTAACATTATTTATTCCTTTCATTTACAACTTTTTAATTCGTACTAGTGAAGATCTTCCCAACGGGCCAAGATATGTCAAGGCATATGCTTCTTTGTTAATTATATTTAACGTTTTTTCACTCAAGTTGTTATATCGCGATGGAAGTAAAACCTGTTATATGAAGGATATATATACATATATATATATATATATATATATATATTTTGTTTTCATGTGTACAGAATGTGTGTACTTACTTGAAAATCCACCAACTCGCACAGCATGCGCTTACCGTATTTTGTTTTGCACATTTTAATTTGTCTTATTTCATAAGGCAAATCTTTTTTCAATAATGAAACTGTTTTCTTAAAGTCACCAGCTTCGACTTGGTTTAGTTCCGGTTGATAGTCCATTTGTTCGTTTTTCCTAAGATCGAGTTAAGTGGTGTGTAATAAAACAAAATATGGTTTCACATTTTATAGAATTTTTGATTTGTTAATTAAGTCAGAGTGACCGCAAATATAAGATATGGCTATTGCTATTTTAAGTTAGTTATAGGTCTGTAGATAAAACATTCAAAACCATTACCACAAGTTCACGAAATTTATTTCCATAAACAACAACCATGTATCTTATCATTACCCATGCCAAAAACCAAATTTGCGCCCCTAATATCTTCTTCATTAAATACAATTACTTTTATAGGTTAGTTTTCGGACAACAGACAGATGGTTACATAAAATAATCAAAACAATTACCACAAGTTCACGAAACTTATTTCCATAAATAAGAATCATGTATCTTATCATTACCCAGGTCACTCACGCTTCCAAAAAATCAAAACTGACTCGTAAACCAAGATAATCAGACAATTATGATATTGCACTACACAGTTTTTTAATTTCTGCTATAAAAGACTGGATAGATGAGTTATAGGGTAACAGTCTTCAATTTAATTCAATTCAATTTAAATTTATTAAGACAGTAAAAAAATCAGTACATTTGATTAAACCTACGACTATAAAGTGTTCGACTTTCAAGGTATATCTGGCTGAAGTAATATACAGTAGACATTTTATAAATGTTTAATTTTACATTAGGTACATAAAGTTATTAAATCAAAACAGCATATAACCTCAACTTAGCTTCTATTGAGCACTTAAGGCCAAGGCCCATAGAATCCGTTGCGTCCGTTGCGTCGACGTTATCGGCTGACAGCTGGATAGAATATACACTTTGTTATAGAAGCAGGCCCATAAACAAAGGATATGACGGAACGTACGGATAGAGTAGATTTACTTTCTACTTTTCAATCCGTTGGCAGTTCACACATTCACACATTGAGAACCATACATTCACATATTGAGGTTCACGTATTAACAAATTGAGAGTAAGCACTTTCATTGGTGGATACATTGAGAGAATGAAGAGAAATTGTCGTAGCTTGAAAAGAAAACATTGAGATTAATTGACATTTCAATTATTTTGTTTCGTTTCGTTTGTTATTGTGCCAACGTGTGCCACGGGTTCTATGGGACTGCCAATTCCATAAAATACGTCAACGTCAACCTATCCGGCATCGTAACGGACGCAACGAATTCTATGGGCCGGGCCCTTTAAAACTAATACTTAAAACTAACTAAAATTAAAAATATTACTGAGACGAAGTAGCTCAAGTATTACCCGTCAGGAAGATAAGTACATCTAAACGTATTTCTTTTCCCCTCATCTGTATTAATCTTCAACAAAACATAGAAAAATGAATAGAATCATCGAGCAGTACATCGCAGAGATTAAAAAGAAGTGTTAGGACATTCCCAACATTTTAATCTGTGCGAAGGCTCTTCTCTCACATACTGAGGAGCACCAGAACGAGGTCTCTCCACGGTTTTTGCAAACAATCTTAAAGGAGATAGACGCCTATGTATATCAGTACGCCTACGAGGTTCCAATGAACCCCATTTTAAAACTATTCATTGATAAAGATATATAAAACAAAAATTATAAAAAACAAAATATTTTTTTATTTGAATTTCTTATATTTCACAGTACTTCAATGGATTTTTAAAAACTGTATACTGCAATATTTTTTTGTCGATGATTCTTTCATCTCAGGTTTGGTTTCTGATCTTTCATAGTGATGATGTTTAGGATTGGATGTTGCCACGAGAGTGCTTCGATATTCAAACAATTCAATGTCTTTTAGGTCAATCATTCCATCATCCCATTTTTAGTATGTATTAAGTGTCTTGTTCTCTTTGATGACTAATATTTATGATCACCATAGATTATCATCAGTTCATAAATCTGCTTGTATGCTTTATCATTAATCATTTCAACGTATGTTCGATAATCCAAGTCTTCAAACAGAACAATAACCCGAAATACACATTCCAATAAAACACTCCATAAACCACAATACGAAAACCAGCCCCGACCTACGACAATGCGCACCAAAAGCAATGACCTTCAAATACAAGTTTTTTGTTTTTATTTTTCATGCGACCACACAAACATCCGAAATTGTAATTCTTATCACACACTCTTCATGTCACAGCGCATTTCCAAAACCACAACAACAACAACCACAAAAGATCCACTCTACTTTGACTGACCTGACACCAGAAACCCCCCTACTCATGCAACCGGGCACCAGGGATCCACGTGGGCACGTGGGCACCAGGAACCCACACACCGGCAACCGCCATGCCTCATCAACCCCCCTGCCACCATGCATTCACACATGTCTTATCATATTACCCTCACTAAACCTTACGCTTACTAAACCACACAAACACAAAAATATACGTTGACCACAACCACAATACACACATTGACCCACTTACCCACTTCAACGTCATGGTGCTCCGTGCTCCATGTGTCCCAGGATCGGCAAATAACCTCTACTGGCTTAGGTAAACATAAGGATGGTAATAATCTTAAACTGAAGTTTTTCTTAGACATTGGAATTACCTGAGATTTAGTTGGATTTAATAATAATCCATTAGCTTTTGACCAGTGTTGAAAGTGTTTTAACTCTTTGTTTATAATAATAGCGAGTTCAATAAGTCTGCTGTGGGGTTTGCCTGGGTGTCGCTGGACATCACAGGCATTGTTAATGGATGTGTTGGGTTGGCTGTGAATGTCCTTCGACTTTTATATTAGAGCTATTTAATATATGTAAAATGTATTGGACTAAAGAAATGAAATAAAACCACTTGTTTTCTGTTCGGTGTTGTAAGACGTTATAAAATTCGGTTTTATTTTCAGTTTCTTACTGTTTGTATATCTGTACAAAATGTTGCTTGAATTGCATATGTTGCTAAACATTTATTTGAAACTTGACATTTTGTGTTTAGTTACGTTTCCATTAAAGCAAGAATTAACAAGTTTAAATCACTAATTTTAATATAAGATATATATACATTTGCTCAAACATTCTCCCCCCACGGTGAACAATGTTCACCATGAAATACATAATTTGCATCTTCACTTTTGATTTTGTGGGTTGACCTTAATGTGCAGATTTCTTCTTTACGATCTTCACAAGATGTTCAACTTGAAATTGATGCCTCATTATCGACCCTGATATGTATTCTCTTGAGTATATAGTGTCATCCACGCCATGTAAAGACAAATGATATTAGTGAAATGAATACAAAGTACATAAAAAAAATGTGACAACAACAAAAAGAGTAGTATGCAAATTAGAAAATTGCATTGCACATATCAACTGCGCCGTTTGCACTCATGATGATCAATGTGTCCGGGTGCATATTTGCGTCCTTTTCGCAAATTGTGTCACGATGAATGCAGTAATTCGCATTCAGTTAAAATTCTTAATTCATGGTGTTGCGCGTCGGTGTTGTTTTTTTGTTGTACAAATTTTTGTGTAATTGTTTTTCGCCTTTTGCCCTTTTTTTCTTGTTTGATTTGAATTAGGTGAGTGTCTTTTATTTTTATATCCTTTTTCGGCTAATTTCGCGTAATTTAATCGGTTTTCAATTGTTTTTGCGATCGCTGGTGTGAAAGTGTGTGAGGGGAAGTGAATATGAATGGCATGGATATTTAGAATAATGTGTGACATCCATTGCCGAAAGCCGATATTTGTGTTGTTTTTAAAATGTGCATTGGTAGATTTATGTGTATTACGAGTAGCATGGAATTCAGGTGAGTAGATTTATATTATTGATTGATTTGTTATTGATTTCATTTTGTTATAATTATATTCTAATATTATTGTTTTAATTTTGATCGTTTTCTTGTGTATTTTTGTGTATGTATGAGTGTGGATTGTGGATTTATTGCTTTTATTTTGTTTCGCGTGATTTATTTTTTTTACTATTGTTGATATTTAGGGAAATAAAGTGTTGAATTGTGTTTTAAGTTTTGTTGTGTGTGAAGATTTAATCTATTTTATAATTTAGTGGTTTTAAATTTGAATTTTGTGAATGATTTTGTGGGGGATGTATGTGAAAGATTATTGTGTTGCAGAGTTGCGGACTGTATGCTTTGTGTCTTGAACATTGTTGCTGCGCCTTGTTCCTTGACACAGTGAAATTTTTAAAATTTATGTTTTTTTTTTTGTGTAAGCTAAGTTAAATCCATTTAAAAGTATAAATAAATTTATTTATTATGAGTTCTATATCATTTACTATTTTAAGAATTTTATTTTTAATTTTGAGTGTTGGTTTATGTTGAGTTCATATGTGGAGTGTTGGTATGAATGTTTTTTTGAATGAAAATGTGTTGGATTTATTTTATGCTTAAGTTAAGGCTTGTGTTGTTGATTCACTTACTGAATCCTTCTGGAACGATTGCCTCCTCGAGCTCCTGCACTGCCGATGGCATGAGTACGGTCGAGGAGGGGCCATTTGGCAGCACAATCGATTCCTTTCTAGATTAATTAGGTATGTGTGTTGATTTGTTAATTATGATAAGAGTATTAAAGTAATTTTTTCTTTTACCCGTCGCGTTTATTGCAATCCTGTACTAAAGGAATTGTACGGTAGTGGACATATTTTTGATATCGGTCGTTTTACTTGTGTTGTTTCGGTTTGTAGCGTTACCACTCGTACCAAATCGTCAGATCCCGGGTGTAATTTAAGTATTCGTCCTAGACTCCATTTCAATGGAGGCAGCCGTTCATCTTCAATTAGTACTAGGTCGCCTTCCTTTATTTTTGTGTCGGTTTCTCGAACCCATTTCGGTCTTTGTTGAAGTCGGGCGAGGTACTCGTTACTCCACTGCTTCCAGAAAGATTGGGCCAGGGTCTGTACCCTCTTCCAGCGCTCTAGGTGGGAAATTTTTTCTAACTCGTACTCAGGTTGGGGCGGTGCGATTAGTGGTTCTCCAACGAGGAAGTGGCCGGGTGTCAAGATGTTAAGGTCATCAATATCGTCTGACTGTGGACATAGTGGTCTAGAGTTCAGACACGCTTCTACCTGTGCGAGAAGCGTGATGAGTTCTTCAAAGGTCAGAACCTGGTTTCCAGCTACACGCTTAAGGTGAAATTTCACAGACTTCACCCCTGCTTCCCATAGACCTCCAAAGTGGGGAGAAGCCGGGGGAATAATATTCCACTTAGTGCCAATCCAACTTCGCTTGTTTGAGTTGACGTTGTAACTTATTGTTGCTTCCTACGAAGTTTCTACCACAATCGCTGTACAGTTACTTACAATTTCCCCTCCGAGCAACCAATCTTCTGAAAACTGCCAGAAAGGCTTGAGTCGTCTTATCGCTGACCAGTTCGACGTGTATGGCTTTTGTTGCCATGCACACAAATATCGCGAAGTAGCCCTTCAATGTCTTTGCGTTGCATCCTCTCCAAGTTTTTATGTCGATGGGTCCCGCATAGTCCACTCCGGTAAAAGTGAATGGTTTCGAAACCATTGTCCTTGCTTTAGGGAAATTGTCCATTAATTGCACCAACGGTTTGGCTCTGAATTTAAAACAAATGTTGCAATCGTAAATGTGCTTTTTGACTGCACTTTTTAGGTTAAAAATCCAAAACCGTTGACGAATGTAGGCAATCATTTTTTGATTACCGCCGTGAAGCGTTTTTTCGTGAGCATCGGCGATAATGTGTCTCGTCAATATGTGGTTTCTAAGAAGAATGGGGTGCTTTTTATGAAAGGGTAGGGTCGAGTTGGAAAGTCTCCCACCAACTCGTAAGATTCCTTCCGCGTCTCGAAACGGATTGAGTGACGTATATCCCTTGGTTTTGTTATTTTCCTCTTCTTCAGCAAACATTTCCTTTTGCACTAAGCATATGACTCTTGTCAGCGTCTTTTCCAGTTCTAGCGGTGTTAAAATACCTGAGTACTGTTCCGGGTGTTTGCTTCTGTGTCGAAAACGTAAACAATAGGCAATTACTCGCAGTGACCGTTGAAGTGTAGAAAATTTTGCTAGAATTTCATTAATAAGGATATTGTTTTTGTTTTCTGGGCAGTGGTGGACGGTCAAAGAACGGGCTTCTTGAGAAGTACTCAAGCAAGATGGTTGCAGAGGGTGGATTGCGTCCCAGTGATGCCGCAGAAAATCTGGCCCTTCCCACCATAATTTGTTGTCGATGATCATCGACGATGATCATCGAGGGAAAGGCTCCGCGCGATGCTATATCTGCTGGGTTTTGATCCGATGGAATGTGTTTCCATATAGTATTGCTGGTCAATTTCTGGATCTGGGATCACTGCACAAAGTGATCACTGAGTCGGTCCAAGCATAGGCATCGGCTGCTTCTAACTTCAAGTTTTTTGCCGTTTCATGAAGAAGTTTAGCCATCAGTACCGCTCCGCACAGCTCCAACCTAGGTAGTGTGATTGTCTTTAAGGGAGCCACTTTCGTTTTAAAAATTACCAGATGCATGTGTGTTTCGTCGTTTCCATCCAGTACACGTAGGTAAATGGCTGCCGCGTATGCTTTTTCCGTCACTAAAACCATGGACCTCAATCTTCTTGTTGTTTATGTCAGTGTTGATCCAACGGCGAATCTGAACTCGTTCAAGTGCTGATAACTCGGTCCGAAAGGCTACCCATTCCTTTTCCAGTTCAGGTGGAATCGGCTGATCCCATTCTAATCCACTACCCCAAAGCTGCTGCATGATTATTTTTGCTTTGATTGTGCAGGGTGAGACCCAGCCCATTGGGTCATAGACCTTAGCTATTGATGCCAAGCGTCTTCTCTTCACTTGTTTCAACAAACGGTAATGAGAAGTCTACTGCTCGCTGGTCTGCTGGAATGTTCTGCAAAACCTCTTCTGAGTTGCTGACTTGCTTGCGTAGTTGGAAACCTCCAGTTTGCAAAAGGTTTCTTACTTCATGAAGTTTGTGTTGGGTTTCAGCAATAGTATCAGCTCCACTGATAACATCGTCAACATAGCTTTCTTCACTGATGACAGTAGTAGCCGTAGGATATTTATATGCTTCGTCCTCTGATAGCTGCAAAAGGACCCTGATTGCAAGATATGGGGCTGATGACGTACCAAAAGTTACCGATAAATCCGTAAATCTTGGCTGGGATTTTCTCTCCATACAATCAGTTGGTAGTTTGCATCTGCTGTATTGACACGGATTTGACGGTACATTTTTTCTACATCACCAGTGAAGGTAAACCTATATTTTCTCCATCTTAAAATAATGTCGATAACATTCGTTTGTATTTTAGGTCCAACCATCAACTTGTCGTTCAAGGAAGAGCCAAAAATTGGTTTAAAGGTTGCGTCAAACACCACCCGTAACCTTGTAGTGGTATTGGATTCCTTTACGACGGCGTGATGCAAGAAACGCCTGACCGCACCTTCTCGTGTTGGACCCATACTTGGATACTTTCCACCCTTAAAGGGCAGACAAACTTGGTAACGGCCATCAGGTAAACGTTTTGTATGCTGTTTAAAATGTTCTTCACAGCTTTCATCTTCTTCTATTTTATAGGTTCCACAGGGTTCTTCCTCGATCTCCCAAAACTTCTTCATCGTTGTGTTGAGGTCGGTTTGGTTCAAGAACGCACGGATTACCTGTGATTTGGATGTCGGGACCTTACCTATTAAGATCCATCCCAACTGCGTCCGTTGTGCTATTGGACCTGGGCGCATACTACTCCTCACGACTTCTCCGATGACTATATCTGCATAGATGTCACTACCCTGCAATATGTCAACCTTCGCTGGAACGTTAAAAGTCGGATCTGCCAACTGCAGTTGAGGTAAGACCACTTCTCTGTATTAGTATATTGGGCCGGAAGGAGCCCAGTCAGTGTCTTTAGTACAAGAGCTTGTACTCGACCTGTAAACTTCGATACTAGGGACGCGAAATTTAGATCGACTATTTTGTTTGTTTCTACACTGCTGACCTCCCCCAACCCACTAATTTGGCTAAGTGTCCATCTCGTCTTCTGGTTCAGGCGTTGCACAGCTGCTTCTGTTATGAAGGAAGCCTCGGAATCGGTGTCTATGAGGGCTCTGAGTGTGGTCAAGTTTCCATCAGCTGCCTTCACTTTAACTAAAGCTGTTGACAGGAAAACTTGCGAGTTGGTGTGCGTATGATGGACTCGGTAGTTGTGGCTAGTTGATGGCCCATTGATTTCCATCTGTGGCTGTTCCTGCGTGTGATTCGAATTGCCAGGTACCCCCGGATCGTTTGGTTGTGTGTTGGTTTGTATGCAGTAATTACTTGGAGTCGTAGACCATTTATTTTGTGCTTGCTGTTGGAATTGAGGAAAATTTGGATTGTGTGGAACAAATTGAGGGGTGTTTGGGTTGAAAGATGGGTAATTGTTGGTTTGGTTTGACTGATTTTGTGGTATTGGGTGTAGTAAGGAATTGTGGCGTTGTTTGCAGTAGTAACAACATTTCTGACTTGGACATTTATTCTTGAAATGGCTGTAGGCCAAACAGTTTTCGCAGACTTTAATATTGAAAACAGTTTGTTTTCGTTGGCCTACATCCATCTCCAAAAATTTCCTACATTCCCTCAATGCATGTTGTCCCTTTTGACAAACCTTGCAATTTATTTGCCGTTTTTGCACCTGCCGGGTGTGAAGAACCTGAGTTGTAGATCTGGGTTTTGTAACAGTCTTTGCTGTAGACTGCTGCTCAACTGCTTCCAGCGTTCTAAATCTACACTGTAAAAATTCAAAAAAGTCTTTTATTTTCGGAAATTCCTTGTTGCTGCCTAATTTTTCTTCCCATAGCTGTTGGGTTGTATTTGTTAACTTTTGCAGGACAACAAAAATTAAAATGGTATCCCAATAACCCACTGGTACCCCTAAATTGTCTAACGAGTGTATAATTTCCTGCGAGGTATCTAAAATGTTCTTAATGTTGACTGCTGAGTCGCTGCTCATGGTAACTTGCCCGAAAAATAATTTCAACTGCGTGTTAACTAACACCCTTTTGTGGTCATAACGATCGGTTAAGATTTCCCAAGCAGGATTGTAATTGCCTTTGTCAATGGCCAGGTGTTGCAGCAGCCTTTCGGCCTCACCACGAACGTTGCACTTCAAATAATGTAACTTCTGGATTTACGACAGAGCTGCATTGGTATGAACCAGAGATACGAACATGTCGTGAAAAGATCTCCAGGTTTCGTATCCACCGGAAAATGTTGGAAGTGTGATAACGGGTAACCTGAGCCCACTTCCACTGCTATCACTGTTCTCTACCGATGCCGTTGCTGTTGTACCGCTGCATTTTGAGGTTTCTTCGGATCTTTATTTGTCCATATTATCCAAAACTTCTATTTTATATTCTGCATATATCTCGCGAATGGTATTGTATGCTGCTTCTAGATCTTCCTGTTTCAGTTCAGCTTCGATTTTACCTGTTCCTAGAATCTGTTGATGATAGTGCCCTGCTGATGTCATCTGCTTTTCCATCATCTCTAGTCTCAATTTAAGGTAATTAATTTTCCCTAGTCTAATTTTATCAGCTTTATTAAAATTTGACCTATCTGGTTTGATGGTAGCAAGGATATTAAGCTGAAGCTTTCCGTAGGACATTTTCTTTACTTATGAAATATATGCAATCGTAAAAGAAAAATTTGTGCAGTACTCACTTGTGGATAGTTCGTGGGGACAAAATCCTTTGTGTGTTGCAGCTCCTGATATGGACAGCCAAGTTCCTCGGAGTAATTTTCCTTGATGTGCACAATTAATCGACACTCTTCACACTTTTCACCCAGGTAATTATTATAAATTAAAAATGTTTTTCGTATGTATTAATGAAAAGTTTTTCTCTTTTGTATTTAGATTCACGTACTTAAAAAAAATGTTAATTTCGCGGCTCGAATGGACCAAAAATGTTAATGATGTGTTGGGTTGGCTGTGAATGTCCTTCGACTTTTATATTAGAGTTATTTAATATATGTAAAATGTATTGGACTAAAGAAATGAAATAAAACCACTTGTTTTCTGTTGGGTGTTGTAAGACGTTATAAAATTCGGTTTTATTTTCAGTTTCTTACTGTTTGTATATCTGTACAAAATGTTGCTTGAATTGCATATGTTGCTAAACATTTATTTGAAACTTGACATTTTGTGTTTAGTTACGTTTCCATTAAAGCAAGAATTAACAAGTTTAAATCACTAATTTTAATATAAGATATATATACATTTGCTCAAACAGGCATAAAGATGAACATGAGCATGTTTGCATAGGAGCGAAAAGTTGTTAATAAACATGCAGAATAACAACGGTCCCAAAATTAAATGCCATATCACATGACCTCTAGAAATTTAGCACACTATGAAATTAAACATAACCCCTATCATAATCTTGCCTTATTTCCTGAGGTAAATTAACCAAAGCTGTGGAACAGCTGTGATTTGCCATAAAACTTGATTTGTGCTCATTTAGCAACATATTGATTGACAAATGGTTTGTTATTGGTTTTGCTATTCATTCTTGAAGGCCTTTGATAAACAATGTAGAATGCTTACAGGTCTGAAGTCGGCTGGTGATACTGGATTTGCTTTCTTTGTTATGGGAACAACTTTCGCAATTTTCCAAAACTGAGGAAAGGTCGATGTTGTTATGCACCAATGAGTGAAGTGAGCACATCTGCTCATCTACACATAACATAAAAACTGCCCAAATGGGACTTTTTGAAAGTTTTCAATTACCTATATATGTACTAAAAGACGAATTTTGTATAAAAGTTCATGGTCCGAGCTTGATTTAGATAGCATTTTGGAATTGTCTTTAAAATGTCAGTTCTGGGAAATGTTTTCAAACTTTCAAAATGAAAACATGTTCTTCCTCATTTTAAATTGGACTCAAATATCTCCAAATATCTTTAAGTAACGGGTGATTCATTTAAACTTGTTCTTTTTAATAGGCTTTTTTTCCGTAGATCACGCGTAACTGGCTTTGTGGTGTCGAGTTATTCTTATTCAGTATTGTTTGACAAATCATCATGAGAAGGCTCACACCTCAACAACCTCTCCAAATTATTCAGCTGTATTATAAAAATCGTTCTGTAAAAATTGTTTTGCGTGCGCTTCGAGCAACATATGGCATGCATCATCAACCTTCCGAGTCCGTTATTGCCTTTACCATCCGCAAATTCGAGTCTCAGTGTATTGGATAATACGCCACCGAATAGACCACATCCAGCCCGTAATGAAGGGAACATTGCGGCTGCGGCGGCGAGTATGATATAACAGTCAATGGCGGGTGCTAAAGCACCATGCTAACGGACTTTTTGCGTACGGAAATTGAAGCCCGTGATGTCGGCAACATTTGGTTCCAACAAGATGGGGCTACGGCAAACACAGCGCGCAAAATAATATTGAGAAACAAATTTAGTAAGCTGCTAATTTCGCGTTTCGGACCTGTAAACTGGCCACCTAGATCGTGTGATATCACACCTTTAGATTTTTTCCTTTGGGGTTATATAAAGTCAAACGTTAGAAAAAAGAAGTCCTACTGAAATACCCTTTATTTGCAATTAATTTTACTGAAAAACACCAATGTGTTTTTGAATATCACAGCCTGATACAGGGAAGGTATTGGAAGGATAACAATGATGTGCACACAAATTAATCTCAACATTTGTTTATTTGGTTTTTTTTTATAATTATCCCACACAAGGGATTTTGTGTACCCTTACAATGTTTGCACACATACGAATAAGTCAATGGTATGTGATGAGAGGAGATAATTGGAGTACTAATGTGGCGTAATACGAGTATCATCGGCAGTGTAGTATTACACAAACTCAAAGTTTTATTTGTTCAAATATGTTTTCTTCCAGATAAGTTTAAAGTAACGCTTTTTTAATAACTTTACGCTCTTCTGCTGAATGTCATTCTAATAAGTTACCATCATTCTCGTCACAATAAAAGTTCTACCTACATTGCTTCGACATCGGTATACTCAACACTGCTGTAAAAATTGTCATCCTTATCTTCAGTCCTAAATCATCCATATCTTTCACAGATTCAATTTCATTTTCACTTTCGTCCCAAATATTAAAAATAAAATTTTTTCATGTATCTATTTGAAATATATGTAAATGTATTATATAAAATATCGTATACGATACTACTAGTTGAAATACCATTTATACTTTTTGTTATGTTTTACTAATTTGGAGGCTGGCACATACCTGTCACATACTTATTGTGAAGAGACTACATTATTAATAATTACATTTTTTGAATAATTACACATTTTGACATTTAGGAACTAAATAACCCCAGACGTTAGCTAAAAGCTAGAACGTGGGTTTTCTTTGTGGTTAGGAATTCATCAGTGGCGCCGAGGATATTTAAAGATAAAGACAAATCTTAGCGATGGCCCAAACTGTGGAACAAATCATACAGGCATTAACAACCGCAATCCAGAATTTACAATCGGCGTCCAAAACCCCGAATCTACATTTCGAGCAGTACAAAAAAAATGAAGCACCAACTACATCAAGAGATTGGAAAATTACTAAGCTTTCATAAATATTACAGAACCTACTATAAAAGCGGCAGGTTTTATTAAATTGTATCGGTACTAAATACTATATGCTTTTATCAAATTGAAAAGCTCCAGATGAACCGGATGCTAGGTCCTACGAGGATTTAATCAAGCTCTTGAAAGATTACGCAGGCCCGAAGCCGAATGAAACCACCCAACAGCATACATTTCTTCTGAGATATCAACATGAAGGAGAATCTGTGGCCAACTATTTAGCAGAGCTAAAGAAGTTGAGCGCATACTGCAATTTCACTTGTGAGGTGTGTAAAAAGTCAACTTTAACCACACACTTAGGTCCACAATTCACTCGGCTACTGAGGGATTCTGATATTAAAGAGAGGCTGTCACGAAAAACCAACAAGACGCTTGATTAGACAATTCAAGGCACATTTCCAATAGAAGCATCAAAATATGAAAGCCGCAAAATGCAGAATATTCGCTAAGTACAGACAAAGGGATCAAAAGAAAATTCATGGGCAAAGAAAACTACCACAAATTTCAACTGCTGTAAAGGATGCGCCGAAAAATAATAAAATTATTTGTTTGACATCAGATATCCATAACCACATGGCGAATAAATGCCGAGAACCATTTATATTGTAAAAGCTACCATAAGAGTGGCCATGTGCATTCAGTGTGTATTAAATCACGGTCATTTCACAGACCAACAAATACGCTCCAAATCTCGCCAGCTGACTACGATAAATCAGTTTCACGAAAGCTGTTACAAGCAGAGGATAAATTATACGAGTTAAACGTACTTAATATTGCATGCGAGTGAAATCAAAAGTTAAATTCCATCAAATTACATCAAAATATTGATACACAAGAGGTTACTTCTTAAAATTAACAACAAGGAATTTAAAATGAAATTTGATACGCGGGCGGCTATATCTGTGGTGAACTATAACAATTTTGTTGCTCAATGGCCTAATGCCAGTCAATGAAGTCATACCACCACCATAATGTTCAAAACTTACAATAATGCCACTATACCCATTTTTGGCAAGTCTCACGTTACAGTTGAATATAATAAACTGGAGTTTATGTGCTACCTATACATAGTGAAGGACCATTTGATACATTCTTGAGACGTGAATGGGTAAATGCACTTATGTTAATACAAATTAATTCAGTCGATATCTTTACAGAGAAAGACCGCTTAAAGAATAAAACCTTCGACAATCACAAGTATGTTTCTGAACAGGAAAGAACTGTCATATATTTAGGATATAAAATCTACAAGAACCGACTTCGTAAAACACCGGACAAAATCAGAGCTTTTCCTAAATCAAGCCACCAACGAATATTACCCAGTAACCCCATGGCATGGTAAATAGTTACCATAAACTTAAACCGGACTTGTCAACGAAACTACATCTTCTTTATCAATTACTACGGAAAGATAAGACATTTATTTGGTCTTCAGGTTGTCAACATTCGTTCGAATCTCTTGAGGAAGAGATTATGAATGAGAACTTCCTATTTCCATCTGATGAATGCCTAAAGCTTATTCTGGCTACGGACACTTCACCAGTGGGACTGTCTGCTATACTTTCACATACAACTGAAAAAGGCGAAAGACCCATGGCTTTCGCTTCAAGGAGTTGAGCGAGAGCCGAAACAAATTACAGTCGACTGGATAAATGAACAACTGCAATTTATTGGGGATTGCATAAGTTTTTCGATTATTGCTACGGGAGATGACTTACGCTAATAATGGATAATAAGCCGCAAATCTACATATTTAGCCCAGAGAAAGATTTACCTTTGCTACAGCCCAGAGGCTTCTACGCTACGCTCTGTTTCTTAGTGGATTTAACTACATAATTAAAAAAAAAATACCATACTAATACTAATATACATACTAATGCCGATTTTATTTCCAGAAATCCACAAGATAATACTTGCCAAACACATGAAATTTATCAATTTTGGATTTTTTACTTGTCACCAATAGATACATCTTAAAGGAAATCAAAAAGGACAAAGACCTATCCTTATTAGAGATATAACTGCAAACAGAAGAAACTTTGAATTCGCAGTACACAGGTATGCAAAGCCAACTGATACTGCATGACGGTTGTCTGTATAGAGGAATACGAGTTACTATAGCCTACTCACTACGTGGAAAGGTCTGAAATGAGCTACATCGGAATCGACAAGATGAAGGCATTAGCAAGAAGCTACTGCTACTGGCCTGGAATTGATCGAGATATCGAAGAGGTGGTAAGAAGTTGTCGTGATTGTGCAAAGGTGCTTACAGAGCCGGCAAAAGTTGCTACTCATCCATGGGAAGTTCCAGCCAAATCTTGGCAGCGACATATGTACTTGAATAAATATTAATTTCAGATAAAGGCTGTCATTTTCATACACATATATTCTAAGACTCAGTTCTTTTCTTTGTGCCGAATTTGGGCCCTCGCCCAATTATCTAGGCTTCGCCCATTAATGACGTTGTCTAATAAAAAGCGGGGGTAGATTATTCTATAACTGGTCTTATCGTAAAGATCTCCAGATTACAGCCTCTGAATGGTTGCTACGATTTGACCAGTTACAAGTTGCCGGTCATAGGTCTTGTTGGCGGCTTGACCACCGGTAGTCCATACCAGGACTTAAATCACGGTACCATGGGAGTCAGGAGCCCCCCGGATTTCGGTCCGGGCCTGACTTGTTAGAGGTAGGGCCCCTTGTGGGAGCGTCATGGTGGCTGTGGTTTAAACCAAAATCGCGGGTACGGGTATTTCTTGGTTTTGCCCATTGTAGAGTTGCAAATAAAGTACTGGGTGCTGTGACCCTAAGAGCAGCAAGAGGTTTTAGGTTGGCCTCGACCCTTACCAAGGGTGGAACTTGTACCTCCAACACAAGTTCTGCTTTGGTAATACACTATTAATGTAGGCATGCGATGACAAGGCGTATCCTTGCTCCCTATGGGTGTATGGGCACCTCGTAAACATAAGGTCTTATGACAGGTAGTTTACGTTAAAAATTCAGGTACGTTCTGTGCCGAAATTATACACACTTCTCCGAATAGAAGATTCCCAACATCTGGAGTAATAAAATTCAAACAAAAATAAATCTATCCATAACCACGATTCACTAAGTACCTTTGCACTCCGCCCATCCACCACATAATCACACCACCATTCCGCTGGAAATATATTTTTCCATCGCTCAACCAGACCACCACTTGAACTAAAAACCTGACGCATAATGCAAAACTTTTTTATGCATCTACCAAACCACTACCTGATCAGAAAAACTTACATCTTTTTAATTAACAAGGAAAAAGAATTACACAGTAATAACTTAACACTCAAGCGGGTATGAATACACTTATAATGCCTCAGCATGTGTTATTTTTTTTGGAAAATGGGTTAGAGAGAGAAAGAAAGATGTTTGGGCTCAGTGGTAATTTCGCTCCATGGGTGGCATCCAACATTTAATGAGAAGACTAAATTCTTAGTGGAAGTTGGCTTGATGTTATTTCTAGTCAACTACTCATCTTATTTGATTTTCGCTAATTGAAAAAATGAATATGTCTTTCGGGTGAGGCTGGAATTCGAACACCGAACCTTCCGCTTTGGAAGACAGTCCAGTACCACTTGAGCCACTACCACCCACCAATGCTCAATGCTGCTCAATGCTGCTCAATGCTTGTCGTTTAATCAGTTTCATTACTCATTTTCTAGGCAAAGTCATTCACTCAGCTGTGTAACATGTAGACTAAAATTCATAGTGAGAATGGAAACCCAAAACAGGTTTTGTTTACTTTGTTTGCACTCATTACTCACTCATCCTGTGATTATAACTCCATTCTCAGAGAGTAATAACATATTTCTTTGCTTGCGAGAAATGAGACCTCGCCACCTAGGCGGTCAAAGTGAAAGAGAAAAAAATATTGCATGATGATGGTACTATAAGTTTCATATACAAATATGCACCAGCATATTTGACGCTCACTGGATTTTTAGTACAGTGGTAGTTGCTTATCTGCCCATATTTTTAACAGTTTGTGAATTGTGCAATGTCCTTTTTTGGTCGGTGTGGTTCAACATTTGTATTGCAGTAGTTATGTTATATTAAAAAGGGTGACCGGATGCGAACGAAAGGAAAAAAAAAACAACAACGGTGTTATATATAATTGATTGAACTGATTCTGGTTTTATTTTAAATACTACTTCATTCAAATGGGCCCTCGGCTTCGCTGGTAGTGCTTCAAGCGGTCGGTCCAATTTTTGATGCCTCGGTCCGATATGTGCGGCGTTATTCCGTCAATAGCGTGTGGAATGTTGGCCTCGAGTTCGTCCAAAGTAGTTGGCTTGTTAGCGTAGACTAAAGTGTTCACGTAGCCCCAGAGGAAATAATCAAGTAGTGTCAAATCGCGTAATCTCTGCTGCCAATTGATGAACGCTCGCCGTGAGATGAACCACTCGCCAAATTTCTCCATCACAACTTCGAGCGTTACGTCGCTTGTATGGCGTGTAGCAACATATTTTTGGAACCACAGCTCGGATATGTCGATGTTGTTGAGCTCTGGCTACCGAAAGTCGGTTAACATCGCTTTGTAGCTGAGACCATTAATGGTAACGGTGTCTCCTTACTCGTTTCGAAAGAAATAAGATCCGATGATGCCGCAAAGCCATAAACCGCACCAAACAGTCCATCTTCGTGGAAGCATTGATGCTTGGCCGAACACTTGTGGATTGTATTCGCTTCAATAATGGCAATTTTGTTTGTTGACTTAGTCGCTGATCCAAAAATGGACCTCGTCCGAGAAGATGATTTTTTGGCTACAATCTGGATCCCCGGCCAACATTTCCAGAATCTATGTTAATTAGCGAACTGCAGGCGTTATCTATTGTTATCCGACTTCAATTCTTAAGTCATCACAGTCTTATACAGATATAGGCCCAAATTCAACCGCAAAATAAGCCGGGTTGACTCTCTGGCGATGCCCAATCCAGCTGATTGGTGCTGTCCGGTTGGTGCCTTAAGTGTACACACACTCAAACTTTTCCACTGTGCGACAAACTGCCTGCACACTGAAGCCATGACACAACAGACCTCACGACAAAATTCACGTTGCGTATTTACAACTGAGCTGGAATTTCGATAAATTTTTTTTAATAATATCCGCACTTTCGGTAATGGTAAAACAATGCATGAAGAAATGTCAACTAAATATTTTGGCAACTTAATGTCATTGGTTACTTTGACAGCTGCTGAAACATAACAATTGGAAGAACTATCATTGCTATCTGCATCATATCTTTATTATTTTCATGGTTTCCAATTTCTGTAGCAAAAATAGACAAACCCTTTTTGTGAATCGATGTAAGATATTGTGAATTTTGCTACATTATGACCGTGGTCAGCCAGTACACTTTTTGTTACACCTGTGTAAGCTGAATGGTGCATATTCCGGAGGATTACTCAGATTCAGCGTTGATCTTTCGATCTATAGGTGTAATATTAAGTGTTGTTTTGTTGTAATATTACAACAACTGTTCTATATAATAGTGAATCTGTTGTTTGTATTTTTATTTCGTTGGTAGTCGGTTCCTTAAGGGTGTATGTACGAATAGTTGTTGTCTACTGCTTAGTTTAGTGCTTTCGTTAATGTTCCTAAATATTAGATGATTTGTACATAAATTGGTAGTAGTTTTTGCGTTTTCTCGTTATTAGTCTGTAAGTTATCATCACTGGTTTTTTGCTTCTCGTCTACTTTTTTGTTTATATGTTTTTTCGTTTTCATCGTCTGTTGCTAATATGGTTAAGCAGTTGCTCGCGTTATTGTTAATAGGTTTATTTAGCCAGTATGTGTTTAGATTTGTTTGGACTTGGGTTTTTTGTTAGTAATAAAGCTTGTGTTTTTTCCTTCTGGAATGTCCACTGCTCTGTTGTAAGAAATAGAATTCACTGTATGCGATTTTAGTCGCCCCTTTAGAAGTGATCGTAAAATATTCATTCGCTTAGTCTGCCGGCAACATAGAGAGTCATGCTGTCTGCAGCTATGCTTGTATAACATACCTACTATCAGTGGAAGTCATACAGTCTTAACGCTGGTTCGGGTTCAAAAAACTCTCATTTGAGCCTTGCCTAGTTTATCCATTTATTAGGTCTCAAATAAAAGCCAGTGAATTCAACCTTCCGACTGTCTTCAGAGAAGTCTTTATTCTTGAACCAGCTTGGAAGTGGTGAGACGAGACAGTAAGTCTGGCGCTTCGCACGCCCACTCCACCAGTTTTTCAGAATGTGATTCATTCCCATAGTGATTGCGTATATCTTCGTCTGCCGAGCGAGAAGTGAAATCAAAACTTGTCGTCTTCCAGAAGTATACCAGCGCCGCATCTAGATTGCCATAGAAACAGGCCCGAAAATCGAGTTCGTGTCCTCCGAACAACTGGAGTTCTGGTGTCATTGGCCCAGATTCAAAAGAAGACGCTCTAGGTTTTGGAAGATGTCTGAGTGACTGCAGCCCTCGGTATGAAGGAATGGAGGGAGGGCAAATCCCCCATACAGGCAAGGCAGACCTTTTTTTTTGGAGTCTGGTAAAAGTTGGTCCAATCAGGCAACTGACGCTTAGGATATTATTGGTCTTATCATATCCGTATAGATCCAGAGGTCCCTCCTGGGTAACAAGCCTATTTTGCCCAAATCTCCTTACCAAAGATGAATAGCGGCGTTGGGGTTATCGAGGTGGTGTGTTTAGTCCAAAGAAGTATGTTACACTTCACGAAACTCAAAAACGTTGCTACGTTGGAGAATCAGATGGTGATATCGTTTAGGACTAAATGAATCAGGCCAGTCGGCTTCCTCCTTCTAAAGAGAACAACCTCAGTTATGAGAGTGTTTGTGAAACTATAGAACTGTTATAAAAATTGAAATGAAACGTGTAGAAATGAAAGAAATAGTTATTATAGCATTGTTAATTTTATTTAATGATCGAACAACATTTGAACAAATGCCAATTATAAGTTTACAAAATGTTCAGCAACGTCAATAAAAACCAAGCAACATTTAAAGAGATAAACAAACTGTTGTTCTAAAACTGAAATTAAAACTGAAAATAAAAATTAATTTGAAAACCTATTACAGCAGAGAATATTACAGTCGTTGTATTTCTTAGCTACAATAAGTTCTGCCTTCAATAACAGTGAAAATATTCCAGAACGATAATACAACCCAACACATTCATTAACATTTTTGGTCCACTCGAGCCGCGAAATTAGAGTCCGTAAGCAAGAAAAGCATTTCATTAACATTTTCGGTTTACACGTACTAAAAAGATTTTAATTTATATTGTACTCGTAATAATTCCCTTAGTGTAAAGTGTGAAGAGTGTCGAATAATTGTGCACGTCGTGGAAAAATAATGCGAAGAGCAAAGCTGTCCATATTAGCAGCTGTATAAAAAAAAAAGATTTTGTCGCCAGCAACTATCCACAAGTGAGTACTGCACAAATTTTTCTCTATCAGTTACATACATTGCATAAGTAAATAAAATGTCATACGGAAACCTCTAGCTTAATATCCTTGCTATCATCGAACAAGATAGGTCAAATTTCAATAAAGCCGATTAAGTTAGACTAGGGAAAATTGAGATTAGAGATGATGGAAAAGCAGATGATATTTTATCTTACATCTTTAATTTTAGCATTCAAAAGCGTATCTTCCCCGATTCACTAAAAATAGCTGTTGTTATCCCTTTGCACAAAAACGAGGATCCTACGAATTTAAACAATTATCGACCAATTTCCTTGTTATCATTCTATAAAAGTAAAGGTTGTAAATTAAAAAGTTTTTTTGTATTTATCTATTTATTAATTATGCTATTTATTACTTAAATTTTGTTTGTGAACATGCGCTGAACATGATCGTTGCGGATGTAAACGCGCGACGAAGTCTTTAACTTGGGATGAACACAGGCATCGATGTACGGCTGGAGAATGTTGGTGCAAGCCCTTGAATTGTCTACCTCAAATCCTTTATGAAGCTAACTGGTTCTTTTGAAGTAGTTTCTGCTTCAAAAAATCACTTGGGAGATGCAATTCGGTGCGAACATAAGCTGTGCAGGCGTGGTGCCAGATTCGTTGACCATTGAGTGGAGCCCGAGGAGAACGACTGGTAGCGAACTGTCAGGGTTGTGTGCGGTCAGTGCTGCCTTTAGTGAGCGGTGCCAACGCTCCAACATCCCCTTTGCTTGAAGATGGTATGCCGTTGTGTATATGCGTTTGCAGCCGAGCAGTTGAGAAAGCAATGAATCAAAGTAGATTCGAACTGACGACCTTGATCCGTGGTCAAGCGTTGATTACAACTGAATCGTGCTACCAAGTTGAAAAGGAAATCGTCCGCAATAGAGGCAGCAGCGGTGTCGGTAATTGGAATGGCTTCTGGCCCGCGTGTCGCCTGATCGATGCATGTGAGTAGGTAACTGAATCCGTTGCAGGTTGGTAGGGGGCCAATGATGTCAATATGCACGTGCTCTAGCCTATCAGCTGCTTCGGAAGTTCCCATAGGCGGGTTGGTATGCCTGTGCCCTTTGCTTTCCTGACGGTCATGGCAGCTCCGTGCCCACTTCCTGACGTCTACGTTCATTGCGGACCAGAAGAAATAAAGAGCTATAGTTTTACGTGAGACTCTAACCCCTGCGTGGCTGAGTTTGTGAACGGTTTCGAAATGAATGCCTGAATACCTTAGGTATGTAAGGGCGAGTTCGTCCGGAAGTTGTTTCGCAGACCACTTCTGTTCCGGTACCGGGAAGGCCAAAGCTAGCGAAATTTAGTTTGTCACTTACCGATTTTAACTTTTTTAGCCCTGTGTCTGTCTTTTTCGCTTTGGCCATCGCTTCGTAGTCCATGGTTATCAGGTTGTCGATGGCAGCGATACGAGAGAGAGCATCTGCTGCAGTATTCTCTGATCCGCAGACATGGCGGATGTCGGTGGAGAATTGCGAGATGTATTCCAGATATCGTTGTCATTGCGGTGTCTCTGATTTCGATATCGGCTTGCGAATGGCGGAAGTCAACGGCTGGTCCGTAAATATAGCACAAGGCCGTCCCTCGATGAAACGACGAAAGTACTCGATTGCCAACTTAATTGCTCTCAACTCACGATCGAAAGTGCCATACTTCTTTTTCCTCTCTGACAAGGCCTTGTAGAAAAATGCCAGAGGCTTACATTTCCCATCGACGACTTGAAGGAGTACTGTCCCGACGGCGGTGTTTGAAGCGTCGGGCATGCTAAGGCTGAAGAAGTTGAGTGCGCCGAGGAAACGACGAAGTTCGGTTCGAAGTTGTTGGTTTTGGAAATTCTGCCATCGACTTGACGGAAACTTGTGGCGGTCGGATATCCGTAGCATTCACTTGATACCCCAAAAATATTATTGTTTCTTTTCCAAATTCATACTTTCCGCGGTTCAAGGTGATGCCGTTTTGATTGAGCCGTCCAAGACGCCGAAGATAGAGTTGAGAAAACGTTGTTGTATTTGGGTGGCATTGCGTAGTCCAAATGTCGAACTCGTATAACCCAAAACGGTTATAATGGCTGTTTTTGGTACGTCATCTGAAGCCATGGGGATTTGGTGATACGAGCGGGCCAGGTCGAGGCGAGTTAGAAATACTTTTACATCTTTGAGCACAGAATTATTTGGCATTATCCGCTGGAAATCTATGAGACGAGGCAGAAGATACATGTCAGGAAGTGTTACGGCATTGAGCCGTCTGTAGTCACCACAGGGATGAATTGTGCCGTCTTTCTTAGTGACGATGTGAAGTTGACTGGCCCACAGACTTCTTGAGGGTCTACAAATGCCTCACCATGCGTTTACAATCTTCTTTAGCCGGCATGTAGGACTTTGGTGGAAGCGATCTTGTACGAGAGTAAACCGGTGCGCCGGTCGTTTCCAGATAATGACGTACTGAATGCACTGGTGTTCGAAGTACACTGAGCGGGCGAGTGATGGCAGGATGGCGCTGAAGTAGGTTTGTGTAGACGTCCTCTTGGTTGATGGCATATAACGAGACCTCATCGGATTACGTGAGAAGGCGTGAAGTGCTGCAGTTGAAACTTTGTTCGACGAGTCAGCGACCATTTACATCTATAAGTAGGAGGAACGAACTCAAAAACTCTGCTCCCAAGATTTACTGCGGGATTGCGGTATGAGTGAAGCTCCAGCAAAAATTGCGCCCCATGCCAAAATCTAAAGCGAGAGTTGTGGTACCGAAAGTTCTTATGTGTGTGCCATTCACAGCTCGCAGTATTCTAGGATCTAGTGTAGTCTTGCTGTGTTCTTGACTGAAAGAGCTGATATGGCGGCTCCGCTATCTACGAGAAACCGGTGGCTAGAAATTCTGTTGTGTGAAAACATTCGATTTAACTTACCAGCAACTGTAGAAGCCTCACCTGGTGGGCTGGTGGTTGCTGGTGGGCGTTTCCCATGGAAACCGGTGGAACCAACAATGTCCAGAAATGATGTTGAGTTGCCTGCCTTCTGACTTCTGTCATCCGCTGCGTAGGCAACACTTGCTGTTTAATGGTGTGTAGCTCTGGCTTGGTCCTTCAGCCGATTTTCGATTGCGGTTAACCTCTGCAGGATTGCTTGAGGTATCGCCCTCATGTGCGAAGGGAAATGAGATAGCCACATATCCTTTATAAGAGTGTCCGGAGTGCCTGAAGATCCGGAGAAGTCGCGGATGTGCCGAAGGAGCTGATATGGCTGCGAGTCGCCCAGGTCTAGGCCTTTTATGAGGCGTTGAATGCGCTGCTCCTCGTTTTCTTCTTAGACCTTGATAAGTCGTTCTTTTACCTTGTTCTATTTATTGGCAGCTGGAGCAGTCAAAAAGACGTCCGAAATTTATTCCCTTCGATCGAGGGTGGCAATCAGATATTGAAACTACATGTCGTCGTTTGGCTTCGAAGCTGAAAGGATGGCTTCCAGTTGGGCTAAATAGAGGGAAGGTCTCTCGCATCGAAATTGGGGCAGACGTGCAGCCACAGAGAGTCCCGAGACGGTCACTGGGGTTGAGTCGAAGGTGGTCTGGCTGTTGCTAGCATCGTTTCCCGTTTTGTCCGGCATGCTTTTTTGGTGTAGATGAATTCACAAACTTTCTTTCGTGTTTTTTTTTTAGTGGCCGTAACGAAATTTGCGAAACATTTCATGTTCAACGCGATGTCAATGAGAAACACTCGGGATTTAAGTGGATGCCTTCGATTTTTTTGGATAAGCAGTGGATGCGAAAACAATATGATGGAGAAATTCAATTTAATTTACTTTTATTTAATTAAAATATTTATTACTTAAATTTTGTTTGTCCGTGGCACCCACTGCTCTACGAAGACCCCACAAGAAAAAAGAAAACAAAGAAAATGGTTTTTGAGCATTGCCGGAAATTTCATGGTGGCGTGCGTTCGTAGTAGTGAGTGCATTCGTAGCAGCGGATGCGTTCAGAATGCAGTCATTCTTGGATAAAACGAATTTTTTTAGTAACTCACAATTTGGATTTCGTAGTGCTAAATCTACCGAGGATGCACTGTTAAAGTTGTGCAGTGAAATTTACACTAATCTTAATGAATCTGATGATCCGGCTACCTTATTTGTTGACATAACCAGAGTATTTGACATAGTCGATCATAGCATTTTGCTTAATAAGCTATTCAATGTTTGTTTCAGAGTCTTTTTACACAGTTGGTTCACTTCTCATCAAAAATTCGCTGTCAGAGAGTTCATATTAAAAATATTTTGAGTCCTAAAAATTTCATTACCATAGGAGTTCCTCAAGGCTCTGTTTTGGGACCAATCTGTTTTTAATTATTTGAATTCCGTTTTCTTACCACCGCTAAAAGGCATAATAACAGCGTTTGCCCACGTCACTTTTTTGACCTACAGTTGGAAAAGTTATTTGAATCTACAACATCATTAGCCGTAGATCATGATTTAGAAATTCTGCGTCGTTGGTTTAAGCTGTACAAATTGGTTATAAGTGAAAAAACGAAGTTCATGATTTTTGAAATCAAAGGTAAACTCTGTAATGATATGCCCCTATACTACCATTCGCCCAACACCTAGAAATTCAAGTTGTTGAAAACCTGTACTCACGAAAATAAAGCAATCTCATTTAATTCAAAAATATATTGCACTGTCAACTGCTTTGCAATTGAGCGCGTTGACGTTTTTATGTACTTAGGAGATATTATGGACTATAAAATGAGGTTGACGAATCATACTATGTATTTAAAACAATTTTTAAATAATGTTGTAAGACAGATCTATCTTCTAAGCCAATATTGTGGTTTGGCTGTTTTGAAATTAATAACGGTCTTTTTTAAATCTGAATTTCAATATGGTATAGCTTGTTGGGGCGGAACTCATTTCAACAAAAGACAACCTTTTCTATTCAAGCAAAAGCGTGCGATTCGTATTATGTGCAAAGTGAATCGACTAACTCCCAGCTTTCAGTTATTTAGAAGCTTTAAGCTCCTTCCAGTAAGGCATTTATATTTTTAAGAATCTCTTTGAAAAATCCGGCTATAACACCCCTAGGGTTTCTGTAAACCCCAATTTGCGTGTTGACACCAGAAATTCTTGTGCCCACCTTCAAAAGAACTCTTTCCTCACTATTTTTTAAAGTTACTCCGCCTCGTCTGTTTAACAAGTTACCTGAGAATCTTAGATATAAGGGAGTTAAATCAGTATACCCTAAAAGAGTTACACAATGGCTTTTTCAAATAAATAATAATGTTATTGAAAACTTGATCAATCCTTTAATATGATTTTTTGTACATATTGTAAATTTTCTCTTACTCTATTATCTTTCTATTCAAATTCTAACCTTGAATTGATTTTTATTTTTAATATTTGTAATGCTATCGCATCCCTATCGATAAATGTATAAAACTGTTTATAATTTTTTAATACATTCGCCTATTGTTTTTAAGAACAACAGAATGTGCTTAATTGTTTCAGTTTTTTTCTTAAAATATCTGCTATATGCATAAATTTATTTTTATTTATAATTATCTCTATTTGTTTTATTTTATACATATATTTAAAATTCTGAATTTTGTAATTTTTATAGCTTCAATATCATGAGAATGAAATAAAGTTTAAAAAAGAAGAAGAGTGACCGACTTTGAAACTTTGTGCAAAAGATGGTTGCATTGCACTTTATTAAGTTCTTCAACTATGATTTTCAATCACTCCCGTACTGCATACAACAATTGGCACAATTCGTATACGGCACAGTCTTTCACGGTGCTTTATTTCATGAGCTAGGTCAGCATATTTTGCGATCTTTTCCCCAAATGCTCGACTCATATTTGCTGTTGATGGAACCGCTATATCTATTATGAATCCAGACCTATTTGTCTTGTCTATCCACACAATGTCCCGGCGGTTAGCAATTATTGTGTAGTCCGTGCTCATTTGACGATCCCAATAAAGTTTAGAATTGCTGCTGAAAAGGACTTTATCAAGTTGGTACTGGTGGTATAGTTTCTTGCAGGTTACAAGTTTCGTCCTCAATGCGAGTTCCTAGTGAACAATCTTTGCAACATCGTTGTGGCGTTTAAGGTATTAATGATTTGCCAGCATTGAGCATCTATTTACAATGCGTTCATGTGACTCTATGGCTACACATATTGTTAATATCCTCGTGAAGAGTTGCCCGGCGGTAATGCCTTGTTGTGATGAATCCATCAAGAATGGTGATGACAAATCCTTCTGTTTCGGGAAAAAGCCGATCTCTTTGTAGCCATTCTGTTGGGCTATTCTTATCAATTTCAATTGAATTCAGCTGGTAAAAATACTTTCCATGAATAGCTTTGGCCTTCCATTGCTCAATCCGCTGATCCATCGACGAAATTTGCAGCTGGTATTCTGCCGGTCCTAGCTTTAACGGGGTATAGTGTTCGTCCATTCGCATGATAATTTGATACTTTATATTACTGGTTTCACGCCCCATAAATACTGCTTCAATTTTCCGATTTGTATATTGTACTGATTCAGTAAGTTTATTAGTCCTGGCCACCTTCACTCCTATGTAAGGTTGTACTCTCTATTGCCGATTGCGGGTGGTGATCTCCTTGCGATGCCATCACTACCCTTATTTGTCTATCGAGGTCTTCCAGCTCAGTTTGGCTCCACTTTATCAAACCAAAGGAATATATCAGCACAGGTATAGCATATGTATTAACTGCCTTAGTTAAATTACCACTGTTCAGTTTTGTTTTGCACAACGTTTTCATTCTTTCAATAAAGCATATTTTAAGTTGAGTCTTCGTTGTTGTATGTTGGATACTACGCATTTCTTGTACTCCGAGATATTTACAACTTTCATTTTCATCTAAAATTTCAATAGTACCGTATTCAAAGTAGAAACATTCAGTTCTTTCAATTCTACTACGCATCATTTCCACTACATTGCATTTATCAAAACCAAACTTCATTTTGATATCCGAACTAAATTTTTTCACAATATTCAGAAGGCTCTGAAGATGTTGCCTGGAACGTACAAATAATTTTAAATCATCGTTAAAGAGAAGGTGGGTGATACTCATTTGCCGGTCGATTCGATACCCGTTCGAAAATGAATTTAATATGTTGCTAAGAGGTGCAAGGCTTAATCAGAACCATAGTGGACTAAAAGAATCTCCCTGCAACAAACCTCTTTTCGCGCTCATCTCTCTTGTGCTTGAATCTCCTACATATATTCTTGTTTCCCATTTACTCAGAGCACTCATGAATAAATCCACGATTTTTTTATTCACTCCATGGATGTTCAAGGCTTCTACTACATGCAAATGAGGAACGATACCGTAAGCTTTTTGGTAGTCTATATAGACTACACTTAGATTGCGATTATGATGAACAGAATTTAGTGCAATAACAGCGTCGACTGTTATCAACTAATTACATCCCTTGGAATTCCTGGCTCACTTGGAATAAGATTGTTGGACTCACAGGGGTGCCAGAGCTTTATATAATGTTGTTAGACATGTAATTGGCCTGAATGTACTTATGTCTTTAAAATGTGTGGTCTTGGGAGTTAAAAAAGTACACCCCTTTGTAAAGAATTCTGGCATTCTTTGTTCTTTATCCATTATCTTGTTAAAATTACGAACAATATGGGGATGCGCGCTTGTAAATCTTTTTAGCCAGAAGTTCTGAAGTTCATCTGGACCTCGTTTTTTCCAGTTCTGGGCTTTCCGAAGGACTTCGCGGGGTTCTTCATCATTAATTGGGCTACTATGTATTTGTGGAGTTAGAGGCACACTGGTTAGCCATGTTGCTTAAGTGTTGTGTGTCTGCGGTCTCCCCCACATATTTTCCCAAAATGCCTCAAATGGAGCCACTTCATCTATTAATGGACAATTACCATTGTTACTTCCGTTGAGGCTTGAATAAAACTCTTTTTGATTAGTTTTAAAGGTTTTTTTTCTTTTTTGACTAATCAGATACCTCTTCAGGCGAGCACCCAATACCTGCAGTTTTTACAGTACTCGTTTTCTTATCTTTCGCAAAAGTTTTTACTATCGTACTCCTTGTTTGAAAATAATAAGTCGTCCAACATCTGCTCTGAATGCTGAAATGTTCCTGTCTAGCCTTGTTCTCCTTCTCTTCCTCCGTTCTCTCTATTGATGTGGTTCTTGTGTTTGATTACCTTTTAGTCCACTTATTCTTGCTACCGCTACCGCTGTTAAATACAAAACTTTGCAACACATGTTATATCGTGACACTCTTGAAGTTGTGCATCTAGTATGATATTCATATGACTAAGAATGTTTTTTGTTTTCTCATTAACATGGACTTTTGGTATTCTGGGTCTTAGTAAAGGATCCATTCCGTTATATTCTATCAAGGCTTCCTGGAAATTGTCAAAAACCATTTGAAATAATACATTTCTAGATCCTAACGAAGCTCTATAGCTATTTAAATCATCTTCAGGTTGATTAAGTATTTCTGGCATCATCTGATATACCGCAGATAGTCTATTATGTATGAGATTAATTCTGTGACGTGGCTTCAGCTCCTCCAAAATTTCTTGCTCAAGCGCAGCTATTTGCAAAGTTGGTAAAAGTAGCCCTCTGGTAATTGCCCGGCATCTGTCCGCAACATTTTGCTCAGTTAATCGTTCACTGAGTTCGGGATATGAAGCAATGAAAAGAGAGTATTGTCTAGCACTGTATCCAGCAGGATCACTCCCTCATTTCGTAGCTCTATAGTGACATCGCATAATGTCTAATGTCTGTATTCACTTCTAGTGACCATGCTATGCGTTGGCGTTGTCTTACAGCGTGTGTGGACTCGGATATTTGGATCCTCGAAACAGTCGAAGCTCGTGCAAATTCGTGTGATGTTGTGTCTCTTCTTCTAGTTCGCAGTTGTTCTGTATTTCGGGTTGTCCCGATCCGCATATCCTGCGTATTTGCTGCACCACTACCGGCTCGCTTACCGCTGACTCCAGCAGTAGCTCCAGAGACATCCCGGGCGCCCCCGGATGGAGGCATTTGTATCGTTATATTTTATTTCTCAGTGATGTTTCCATGATTTTGGGTTTGGTTTACAGTTTTCCTTCAGGTATGTATTTTAAAATTCCTTGCCGGCATACTAGGCAGTCTGGACAAAATAGATCTTTGGCGTGTGTCAAACCGTTTTTACTTCCACAATCCAAGGTGGATTTTAGTCGCCTGATACGACAGGAAATAATAATAATAGAAGGAAATAATAATAATTATTATTATTATGGTGTTTAATTTCACGCTATTACGGTTAAGCACATTACATTTTCAGGACCTTAAATCGAACAAAAATGTAACAAGCCTTTATTGTAGTTATATTCGCTATATATTTCTCATTGATATCGAGATCTTTTCTCTCAGATGTTTCTTGACTTTTTTTGTCTACTAGTGGTGTTCCACTTATTATTATTGGTACGATCTTGACCTTCCGTAGGTTTCATTGGTTTTTGATATCTATTGCTAGACTTTCACATCTACTTTTCTTCTCATCGTACGTCTTTTTGATGTTATTATTGTTAGGAACAGCGAAGTCAATGAATGTTACTGTGTTGTCCCTTTTGTTTGAAATAGTCATATCAGATCGGTTATGATCAACTCGATTTGCAGTACAAAGTGTTCGGTCATATAGAATCTTGACTTCCTCGTTTTCCACCACAGGCTCTGGTTCATAACGGTAATGCGGTTGCAATTCTTGCAAAATTCCAGCATATTTTCAAAACTGTTGGTTATTAGAGAAATTGTTGTGCCTTCGGAGAAATTCGGTCTGTGCTAGACTTGTACATCCTGAGATGATGTGTTCTATCGTCTCATTACGTTTTCCGCACATTCGACATTTATCTTCGACAGTATTGTCTCCTAGAGTGAACCTTGTATAATTTCGTGTAAGGACAATGCCGTCTTGTATAGCTATCATGAAACCTTCGGTTTCGGAAAACAGTTCTCCTATCCGGAGCCATAAGTTTGACAATTCTGTGTCAACATGTTCGCTCCTAAGTGCCTGATAGTGTCTTCCATGCAGAGGTTTGGCTGCCCATGTTCGTCTTCGGGCCTCTATGTCGGGTAGTTGTACAGCTGGTTGATTTTTTAGGTTGAGTGGAGTAAGATTGTCGTCAGCTTCAAGAGTTCTTCTTGCAAGGTTTGAGATGAGACTTTTCTCAGTAAAGTATCTTCTAAGTGAAAGTACTTGTCTAGCATGCATGCCTTGCAGATTAATAATCCCCTACCTCCTTCTCTCCGGGCAACGACATTCGTTCTACCATATACAGGAATTCAGATGGTGAAGATTATATTTAGTCAATTCGTGCGTGGACCATCTGATTATACCAAAGCTGTAAGTCAGTACCGGTATGGAGTAGGTGCTCATTGCTTTGACTAAATTCATACCGTTTAAATGGGATTTCCTGATTTTATGCATTCACCCTTTAAACTCGTAGATAAGATCCCTTTCAATTTTCGCAGAGTGTATTCTATTACCTGGAGCTGTTCCCAGATATGTGTAAACCTCTTTCTGCAGCATTTCTTTAATTCCAAAGATTTCGCCTTATATCGATGGTGACATCTTTCCACGCACAACACTTAAAGTCTTACACTTATCGAACCCACATTTCATACATATGTCTCTGCTAAACATGTTGACAATTTCTAGGAGATGGTTAAGGTGTATCTCTATTGATGCATATGTCTTTAGGTCATTCATGTACTAAAGATGGTTGATCTTAAACTCAAAAGAATTCAAAGAATATTTACTCGAATTGAGCATGTTGCTAAGAGGGTTAATGGCGATACAGAACCATAAAGCACCGAAGCAGTCTCCCTGAAACATACCTGACTTGATAGGAATGTCTTTATTGTTGTCGTCGTGCCGTGGTTAAATATCTCGACACAAGTTTTCCATCGGCCCATACTATGTGCAAGAAGCTTAATTATTTGTGGGTGAATACAGTACATTTTTAAAACATCAATGAGCGAAGTGTGTGGTCACTATAAAAATCTTTCTTATAGTCTATGTAACTGACGTATTGGTTCTTTTATTTCTCGTAGCTTGTTCGATAATGGTATAGAGTCGGTTGTACTTTGCAGCTTCGAGCTCCTTTGATGCATCCTTTTTGTTCCTCACTTAGTATTTTGTGGATGTTTAAATGGTTGTAGACTATTTTGTTTATACATGCCGTCATTATTTTGTATAGAGTGGGAAGACACGTTATCGGTCTTCCATTAGCGGGGTCTCTATTGAAGCCAATATTTTTCGGTAAGAGATAAGTTATTCCTCTTACTAGGTGCTCTGGGGCCTCCAATTGTCCTTGCAGCGATTCGTTTAGTAGATCTAAAAGTTTTGGTTTTGTAGCATCGAAGCGTTTGTACCAAAAGTTCTGTATTTTATAAGTTCCGGGAGTTTTCCAGTTCAGAGCTTTCATAAGGACTTCCTTAAGTGTGGTCATTGGAATGTTTCACTTGTCATTTCTGGTATGTCGCAGAACTCTTCTTGTTCTTCTTTTATCCATTTGGCATTGGGATCATGCTGTTTTGGGGTAGACCAAATGTTTGACCAGAAACTTTCGATATCACTAATGTCGGGGATCTCATCATTTGTCGAAGCGTTGTGAGTCCTCAAGTTTCTGTAGAATGCTCTCTCCTTAGTACTAAAAGTTTTGCTGTTTTCCTGCTTAACGACTTTTTATATTGGCTTTGCTTTGCTATTTGTATAGTTTATTTTTGTGTGAGGGTATCTAGAACGCGGGATATAACGTCATGGTTAGATTTATACCTAGAGTGATTGCGGTGTTTAGTGCATTTCACTTTGATTTTATTCCATAATTTTTTTGATTCGTTACCTGCCAGGTAGGCTTGGATCTCTCAATTGAACTGCGCAGATCAGTAATCTTATTTTTAATTCTTTGAGGGAATATATCACGAGAGGGCTTTCGTCTCCATCTGTGGTAATAGTTCTTTACCACACATTCTTTCTACGGTAGTAGCTGTGCAGCATATAATAGTGTGGTAGCTATTTAAGTCTGATATTCCAGCCATGGTCTGAATAAACACGGAGTCATTCATAATGCTGATAATTTGACTAACTCGTTTCGATGTGTTACTTTTTGGTATGCTTGGCCGATTGAGGGGATCCTTTCCATTAAAAAACACTTGTTTCTGTCCAAATACAAATCGAATTTCTTTTTCGAACTGAGGGATCTGCATCTCCTTATCTCCTCGGTTGATTTCCTGTTTTTAATCCCTTTCCATACTATTGCTTTCATTGTTGTTGTTCTGAGCAGTATCAGCTTGCGATGGGTCCTCTCTAGTTGGTGTGAGTTATCGCGTTCAGTTTTAGTTGCACTCCGCCTTATGGTAACTCTGGTACAAGATTATTTCGGTGGATTGCATGGACTTGGTCAGATAATCGTTGCTCAGTTACATTGAATTCAGGACATTGAGAAATAAACAGAGCACGAAGCTCAGATCTATGCCTTGTCATATTAGTTTCACCATTTGTAGCTATGTAATAAAGGCGCAATAAGGTTTCATTAACCGGTTTTATTTTATTTTGAGTGCTATTTTAATATTTTCCATTTTACACCTTCTGGCAAGTTCAATTTATTGGCCGCTTCTAACCCGAAGAACAGACGCCAACCTACACGCTGCCTGTCTGCCAGTTTAGGCTGCAGGATTTTGATGTTGTGGTGTTGTGGTGTATATCTACCGCGCATTCCTCTATCCGCCACCTGAGGGCGCGCCTCTAGGGTTATTATTATCTTTATTATTATTACTATTATTATTATTATTATTATTGTTTTTCTTTAATGTAACTCAAATGTTACTGTGTATTAGTGTTCTCCTTACCGCTGGTGGGGGAGTATAGTCAATTGAATAATGCACACGATGTGAGTCGTTTATTCCAATTGATTTATTTCTAAAACCATCAATACCTTAAATACCAATAAATTCTTTAGATTGCAATTTAGGCAGCAAGCTGGTGACCTAATAATATATACATATTTAGAATAATGTTACCACACCTGTATTCTGCTTGGCTTGCAACCAATACGTTGACCTACTTCTTGGTCTGTTGGTTATTGCTTAACAGTACAATCTAGAGACGACATGCATTACGTCGAATGTGAGTGCATTCGCCTAACTTACATTACTTTTGCCTACCTTAACACTACTTGCTTAAGACACTTGTCGAGCAGACATGCTTCTCGTTTTGGATTTAGGTCACTTCAACAGCAAATCTCCCGTCAGCGTTGACCATTCGAAGTGCTACGGTAGGTACCATCTGCTGTTGTTTTCGTGTCCAGTATCGAAATATTGCACAGCCGACTAGTAGGAGCACAACTGCATAAGACACCGAAAATTGATGGATATCATGAATTGATATGTCCGGTGAATTTGTTGTATCAGCTAGTTGACCCTTCAGTCGCTAAACGGATGATTCTTCTCGATTACCAGTGGCCGTATGATTTTCATTGACTGTGCCGTCTTTTGAATTGGCAGCACACGGAGTGAAAGGAACAGTGCTGCAGGTGTTCACCTTTGTAAAGCTGTGGATGGACGCAACCTTAGTCTCTAGCAATATTTTTCAGTCATGGTGAGCTCTCTTTGGCCGTGTAATTGAATTGATTAAACTTGAGCTCCACATATCGCATTAACTATTTGCGGGAGCAGCGTAGAGCAAATCAGGGTGTTGGATGTTTGTAATTGTATCCAAATCTGGTTTTCGCTGATGGTGTTAAGGTACAATGTTGGTATGGCGTTTCCTCATGTTTAAAGAATTCCATTTTACATAGGGCATTGTCTTCCCTAAATGTGTATATGGGATGTTTGCCTGTGCAAATGTACACTTGATTGTCCGATTTCTCACATAACTTGAGACCGTTCGTTATAAACCTTACAAACTGATCCCGATGTAGCGTTACGGTTATGTATTCTTTTGTTGATTTGACAAAGATCAGTCTTCCGGTTTTGGTATTGGTAGTGGTATCACCTGGTAGAACTCCAATAGAGTATCGTGTACTAGGGGCAAGTTGATATTGAATATGATTCCATCCTCCATGATTCTGGTATTGATCCGAGCCAAGGAGTAGATTGTGCCTTTCTGATGGTAGTGCCGTGTTGCCAAGAACATGTGGCCTTATGAGGTCTAGTTGACGTATTAGTTCTGGAGGTGTCAAGATAAGAGTGCTGATCTTCCCGTGATGTGAGATGCACATCATGCTCTTACATGCTCGTTTAATTATACAGCTAACTCTTTGTGTACTTCTCGTCTCGTTCAATGATATTACGAGGGTTGTCTGAAAGGTTTCCGATCAAACAATGATACAAGACATTTTTTCTCAAAATTTTTTTTTATTTTTCTACATAGCCTCCTTGTAACTCCACACACTTCTCCCAGCGATGCTCCCATCTCTCTAACCCGTCCAAATAGTACTTGGCGTTTTTCTCTGAAAAATAATTGTTCACGAAGGTGATTGCCTCTTCATTTGACGAAAATCTCTGTCCTCCGAGCGCAGTTTTTAGGTGAGGGAACAAAATTAAGTCGCTTGGGGCTAGATCTGATGAATAAGGTGGTTGGGCAAGCAGTTCAAACCGTAATTAATGGATTTTCGCCATGGCAACCGCTGAGGTGTGAGACGGCTCGTTGTCTTGGTGAAACAGGATTTTCTTTTTCTGCAAATGTGGCCGTTTTTCCGCAATTTCTGCCCTCAACTTTAAAATAACTCCTTTACTATCCCAAAAAACAGTCGCCATCACTTACCCAGCCAAAAAAACAGTTTTTGCTTTTTTTGGAGCGTATAATAGTGTATCCACGTTTCATCTACTGTAATTAACCGGCGCCAAAACTCGGATTTATTGCGCCTAAACTGCGCCAACAGAGCGATGGAAATGTTCATTCGAACACGTTTTTGGTCTAACGTAAGCAAACGCGGCACCCAACGCGCGGACAGTTTTCCAATGCCTATATCTTGATTTAACATGTAACAAACACGTTCTTTGGACATTTTCATAACCTCTACTATCTCTCTCACTTTAATTCGGCGGTCGTCTAACACCATTTGGTGAACTTTAGCAACGTTATCGTCAGTGGTTGCAGTTTTTGGACGTCCCGAACGTTCATCATCTCCTAAGCTCTTACAGCCACGTTTAAATTCAGCTGCCCAAAATTTCACTGTGATAAATGATGGTGCAGAGTCCTCGTACGCAGAGGCCAACTCACTTTTGATTTGCGTAGGCGTATTGCGTTTCAAAAACAAGAATTTAATAACAGCTCGATACTCAATTTCTTCCACATTCACGTCGACTCAAACGACTGTCAACTAAAAACTGCGTGTCCAAAATGACTGAAACTTCGGTAACTGACTGCCAAAAGATGCACGACTAGTATTCATTAGCTTTTATTGACGTGTGCCGCTATCTTTATGTTGCGGTTGTAAGTTTTTCAGACAACCCTCATAAGAGTTGAGTTAAGTTTCCTTGTTTTACGTTTAGTTAATTCGGCTTGATACTTCTGGTTTTGGCCTAGTTGTTTGATGTCTAAGTTTAATTATTCAGTTTGCTCCAGATCCCCGTCCACTATTCCAAATAGCAACTGTACCGATTATATCATACGGTGATCGACGATTTCGCTCGTGGTTTTGCCCACGCATTACTGTACCAAATTGGTGCACCAGCTCGCTCAATACTGTTCGGCAGTTAGTATATAATATAATGCGTTTTTGCATAGACGGCTCATATTTTGTAGCGACAAATTTATTACTTCCAACTCTCTAAAATTGGTGGTTGTGTTGTGATATACAACGATAACCCATGAGTCGGTGATCAACTTAGTCCTTCCTAGCCCTTCAAAATAGATTCCAAGACTCGAGTTCAACTGCTTGATTGATATGGGTGAACTTGTTTGTGCAGAGTTGGAAGGAAGTATGCAACACAGCACTATCAACAGTGTGTTCAATAGAATCCCTCCGGTCGTTGTATTTATTGGCTGCGGTGCTTGTGTGTGACATTTAGTAGCCAACGGATTGGCTAACCAATTGGCATTGATTGGGTGGATACACCATGTTTTAGCAACTCGTGGGCATAGATTCCGGCGTATTTGATTAATGGAGGAAATGCTATCATCCTCTGTATTTATACAGCTCTTCGCAGTTGTTGTAAATAAGGCTGATGTTGGAGTCCCCATCTCCCTTATTTTGCTAGCTGCTCCGTCTTCGGTGGGATTACGTTGGTTTCATATGGCAGTGGCCAGATTTTGGTTGCAGCTCTCTTATATCCTCCGCTATTTTTTCGTAGCTCCACTACCCGCACCACATTATATATGCCTCGATAGACCTCAAGAATCCTTCCCAGCGGCCATTTAAATGGTGGCTGATTTTCCTCCATTATGGGAACCATCATTCCAGACGATAATTCACTGCTGCCGCTTTTCCATTTCGATCGGTCTTGTAGCTGAGTAAGAGAGGTAACCTTCGGACCATCTCTTCCAAAACGGACCATCTCTTCCGAAACGGACCATCTCCTCTAAACTGCAACCACTGGAAGCGTTTGAGGTGTTCAACCTTTTTCTGTGATACTGGACTCTGGAAATGCTTATAATGGTTCTCCTATCAGGAAATGTCCTGGTGTTAGTATCTTCAAATCATTGGCATTTGGCATGCGCGTGATGGGTCTAGAGTTTAATATTGCCTCAATCTGCGTTAACGTACCAACAATTGTTCTTTCTGCAGATTTAACTGACCTCCGAAGTGAGAGGACATATGGCGTGTGAAATTCCATTTAATTGTCCTCTCTTAACAGTACTGTTGAAGTCCTTTCCTCAGTTGCCACGACTCAAACAAGCTGCTTAATTAGCTTACTTCAGCCCTTGCTCCGATGATATTAGTGGCATTGTCGTATGATATTGTGGAGCAACATCTTCGCCGTGAGACAAACTTCTTGAATGCATTTAGAAACGCCTCGGCCGTTAAGTCGCACACAACTTCTAGGTGCACTGCCCTTGTTGCAAGCGCGTATCAAAATTCTCAAGTGAATTTATAATGGGTCCGCAAAGACTACACCAGTGTGTGCGCTCGGGTTGGTCTTACGCCTTCGCTTGGAAGGTCTCCCATTGCTTGATGTACTTGTTGTGGCTTTGATTGGAAACATCTTATGCATTTGTGCACGATTTCTATGGATGCTCTCTTTGCGTCTATGATACACTATCTATGCCGCGTGTTTATGCTGTTTGTGTAAGATTTTCAGAATTGCTAGTAGGATTGGGTGTTTACTGTTTACACCAAGTTCCGAATGTCTGAGCCGTACTCCAACTGGTATTAGTCCGTGGTTTTCCATGAATGATTGTAACGTTAGTAATTTACTGGTAATTTGCAGGTATTTCTTATTAAAGGCGACCGGTTGTGTGTTTCGTAATAGGGCTAACAGTCCGTTTCTGTTTCCTCAGCAGTTGGTACCTCCTTGTATCTTTACTTGCTCAACGCTCAGGCGTTAACAATGAATTTCTTGCAGTAGACAAATATTTTCTGTATGCTTAATATCGACCTTGGTCTATGAATTGGAGTGGATAACTCATATAGTGGCACGTGGTAGTAAGTGCGGATTTAACAACTCTTCGCTCAGATATTTCTTCCACCTCGCTGGCATAACGTGCAGCCCATGAGTCTTCTTTTTGCTCAAGAAATGATGGTTCCTTAAACCAAATTGATGCTTCCAACAGTTGGGTGACGGGTAGTCCGCGTTCTTTCCAGCTATATAACTCCACTGTTCACGATTAGACAGGGCTTGGGTGCGTGCAACCCTATTCCCACCGAAGGTCTCCCACGTTTAGGACGGTGACGAGATCCGCGAGAGAACTGTGGTGCAACCGGTGTAAAAGCCAACCTTGTTGATTAGTATGCGTAATAGTTCCATTATTCGATTCACCAGCTCGACCATCAACACTGCAGCGCATAGTCATGCCAGCGCGGTCATCTTCAGTGGTGCTATCCTGGACTTGGCGCACAACAATGATGTTTGAATGTTACCCAGATTGTCAACTGACCTTGATAACAACATGTTCCGAAAGCTAAAATGCCATACTGCTATCTGAGAATGCGTGTATTTGTATGACTGATGCTCGCAGGAGGAATTTGCATTAATGCGTAAACTGTACCTTGTATGCTTCCCATTTGGCACGTTGTTCTACCGGTAATGGTTCATCCCACGTATTGGGTCTTCACACTTCTTGCATAACTAATTTCCCAAAACCACCACCGGTCTATAATGCGTAGAGGGTCAAATAGCCGTGATATTTCAGCATACACGGTTCGCTTCATAACGAGGTTCGAGTCACTGAAGTTGCCATGGTTACCAGATCAGCCCTAAGATTTGATTAGGTCTCGTTGATTAATTGACAGCGTTTTCTCTCGATGTTCCTCAAGAATACCTGCGAGTATTGCTGGTTGATTGGCACAAAACTTACGTAATTTGAATTTTACTTTTTCAAGCATCTTAATCAGTTGCTCACGTAACATTATTGCCTCTTCCTCAGTGTCCGCGCCAGTTAAGATGACATCGAAATACGTTTCTTCGCTGATGACATGAATTGCACTTGGAGTCTTAGTGCTGTTCTCCTCTGCTAGCTGTTTCAAACACCTTGTGCCGAGATATGGTGCTGGTGCTTCTGCTGTTCCATAGGTAACCATGCTCAGTTACATGCCCGTCGGCTTCCAGAAAATTATCTGATACTTGCGTTGTGATTCGTCTACAAATATTTTTTGGTATCGTACATTTGCCGGATATCCGCGGCAAAGGCGAAACTTTATCAAAATGGAGAAGAGATCTGATTAAACCGTCGGACAGTTTGGCATTTGTACAGAAATTTGGACAAAAATCCTTAATTCAAATTCATATGTACAGATTTTATTTTTTCCGTGCAAATATTATAATTTACATATTTTTCCTTAAATATAAAATATAAAATCAAGAAAACAATTGAGAAGCTATAATTATTCTGAAACTGACTACTGTCATCACTATCTTCAAGCTCTGTATCAGTTAAATCAATTTCATTAAATGAGGAAGCACTTATATTTTGTGAATTATTTGACAAATCTTCAATTTGTAAGTACATACTTATTTCTTAGATATTCTTATTTCAATTTCTTGAGCAATATTTGTATGTGTCGAAATTAAAGGATCGGAAGTAAGTAATAAAACGTTCATTAGATCCGTGTTTGTCTGATCCCTACTCATCTTACGCGTGTGATTTAATAGATTTTTTCTTATTTCCTTATGTCGAACCTCTAAAGCCTTTTCTGAAAGAAGACAACCATGAATCAAGATCTTATGGACGCTACTTTGTACGTAATACCAACTATACAAACTTGTCTATAAATCTTTTCTTTCTTTTAGTAAAATTTTAAACTGCTGAACAATTATAAAAAACCTGTGAAGTTATTACATCATTAATTGTGGACTCATAGCCCGGTTTTGGCTTATCCACTAAGAGCCCTATACGAATTGTTGCTGATAAAATTTCAAATTAAAAATTATTCAATAAAATGTAAAATAAAAACATAGAATATTGCACACTTAAATATGGAAACGAACACACTTTTGATAAATCTCTCATGAGACAAAATTGCATATGTCAAAATTTAACATAAAACGAAGACATTTTGACAAAAAATAAATCATCAATTTTATAACGTTGAAGCAAACAGTTGGTTTTATTTTTAAAGTTATTTTCTTTACACAGTTTTGTACACAGTTTTCTACACAGTTTTTAAGACAGTACATTTTTTAATACAAGAAAACAGTTGATTCTGTTTTCAACTAAGTACAACACGGTTAAACAAAATAACCAGCGCCGAACCCTTGGTCCTTCGAGCCGGATTTCGAGCCGGATAATTAAATAGTTAATTAGATAGTTAATTCTACTGAATATATGTATTATACGAGTATGTGCGAATATAAAAAACTTGATACATCTACGTGTGTGCCATATAAAATTTAAATTTCATAAGTCAAAGGAACTTAAAATTAACTTAATTATCAACACATTGAGTGTCCAGTGCAAATCAAAGGAAGCACCTCAAACAGCATTAATTGCAACGACACCACCGACATTTGCATCCGCATCAGAAGTATCTGCAACAACAACAGCAGCAATACCAGCATCGTCAGCAAACAGGAGCAGCGACACCAAGAGTATCTGGAACAACAGCAAGCGGTACCAACAACACCAGCAGTATCGACGGCAAGCAGATCACCTTTCAACACAACCCTGAAAAGAAGAACACAAAGTGAGTACCAACTCTTTTTTAAATATTGTAATTGTTCATAACTCACATAAAAAAAATAAAATAAAAATAAAAATATATAAAATATTTGAAATGTCTGCTGAACTCTTCACTGATGTTTTGGTGCAAGTCAAGAGAGACTTCACCAACTTTAAGAAAACGGGGGAATTCCGTCGTACAAAAAATTATCTGTTTACATGACTTTCGTTGTTGGAAGAGAATCTAGCAGCAGCACAACGGCACTACGAAGCAGGCAGGAGCGTTGAAAAACTGGAAGGAAAGACAAAGCTGGAATTAATTTCAATTATGGAACAAACTCGGGAAACTTACCTTGAGTTCAGGTATGAATTGCTTGATGGTTGGATAGGTATTCTGGTGCGCAAAGTTCTCTTTCAGACTCAACGTTGGCAACAAATATTCCTCACAGCAAAGATATACGTCTCCCGCAAATTAATATTCCTGAGTTCTCTGGGTGTTACACGAAGTGGCGCTCGTTTCATGATATTTTTGTATCGCTCATTCAACACGTCTTTGGGAGGCATCCAGAAGCTCCATTACCTAAAGTCAAGTCTCACAGGTGAAGCGGCAAGACTTCTGCAACATTTGGCACTAGATGCAGGGAATTATGAGAAAGCATGGGAACTTTTGAAGACAAGGTACGACCACAAGCATGTTTTAGTGAGCTCACAGCTGCAACTCTTCTTCAATCAAGTGACACAAACGAAGGAAACAGCGGATGGTCTTAAATCACTCATGGACACTTCTTTGGAGAGTATCTACGCGCTCAAAAATCTTGAGATACCAGTGGATTCGTGGGACGTCATCATCATTTATGTGATGGTACAAAAGCTGCCGACCTCAACGCAACAACTATGGGAAGAAAAACTGGGTAACAGCAAGGATCTTCTTACTTTGAAGGACTTCACCGAGTTTTTAGAAACACTAGAAGCTGTAGCACAAAAAAGGGAATCTGGGCCTATCGCCAAGCCATGTATGAAATCGCAACCAGCAGCTAGGAGAGTAACAAATTTTAATCAATTTCAGTGTAAGGTATGCAACAACGGGCAACACTCGTTAAGAAAATGTAAGCGATTTCTGTGGATGGACGTTTACGAGGAGGCAACAGACTGTTCGGCAAACAAAAATCTGCGACAACTCTTTGGCTTACAGCCATACTACCCGAAACTGTCCAAGTAATACAAATTGTTACTTTTGTCATCGAAGGCACCACTCTTTACTACACATCAATTTTTCAAACAACACAGAAAGAATGCCACAGCTTCAACAACATAACAAACAACACAAAGAGACACAAATGAACCCAAATGCAGACTCCTTTAATCCCACGCAAGGAGACCATCCCTCTGGATCCGGACAAGTTCGAAACACCTTTCACACTTCACACACATACCAGCATAATTCAAAGGTTTTGTTGGCAACTGCGGTTGTGAGGGTATTATCAGCCAATGGTAGGTACGTTGAACTTCGTGCACTAATCGACCCAGGTTCCGAGGCTTCGTTTATTTCAGAGTTTGTTTGCTACTCAAATCCTTAAGCTGCCAAAGCAAAACACATTCGTACAGATATCAGGGTTAGGGAAGGTCAGCAGCGGCACTACCAACAAATACGTGGTTCTAAGATTCCCGTCTCGACGTTCGACGTTTGGAGGTTTTACCAAGGCCTCTGTCTTCAAGTCGTTGACTGGCCTTCTTCCGGCCCACCAAACAACAATGTACAAGTGCAGGCACTTAAAGAATCTGGAATTAGCAGATCCTCTGTTCCATACTCCGGCACCCATCGATTTGCTGCTTGGCAGCGATGTTTATGCAGACATAATCATGCCAGACATCGTTCGGAGTACCGAACACGGTATGCCAATAGCCCAAAAGACACAATTAGGTTGGGTAGTTTTGGGAAAGGTCTCGGAGACACCTTTAAAACTCCGGACCTTCACTCAAAATGTAAGTCTCGACAAGACTTTAAGAAAATTCTGAGAAATCGAAGAGCTACCGTTTCCCGCTCAAGCCTCAAAGGAGGACATCGAGTGCGAAAGGCACCTTCTAGCAAACACCACCAGACGAGCTGACGGCCGCTATGAAGTGGCATTACCTTTCAAGATAGGGAAACATCCAGCTTTGGGGTCAAGTAAGGAAGGAGCTTTACGACGATTTTCATATCTTGAAAGACGTTTCCAGAGAGATGCAGGACTGAAAGAAAGCTACACCGAGTGTATTAGAGAGTACTTAACACTCGACCATATGGAAGAGGTAAATGTTGACAGGGAGCTTACCTTCACCACACCACACCACTATTTTTTACCACATCATGCTCTTTTTAAGGCAGCCAGCTCCACAACTAAACTGCGAGTCGTATTCGACGCGGCATTCAAAACGTCTAATGGAACATCGTTGAATGAGCATTTACTGGTAGGTCCCATATTAACATACAAAGAAACATAGTAGATATCATTTTAGAATGGAGAAGATATCAACACACCTTCACGGCGGATATCGAAAAAATGTACCGTCAGATCTTTGTTAAAAACCGGACAGTTATTACCAAGTGATCTTTTGGATTGATTCGAGTGGCCAATTAAAGACCTTTAGGCTAAAGACGGTAACCTTTGGCACCGCAAGCGCCCCATACCTAGCCATACGGGTCCTGCAAAAGGCAGCCAAAGACGAAATGGCCAATTATCCAATCGGAGCACAGGCGGTCCTAAACGAAATGTATCTCGACGACTTGATCAGTGGATATGACATTATTGAAGGCGCTCGAACTAAACGAGAAGAAGTTCATAAACTTCTTGCTTCCGCGGGATTCAGATTAAGGAAGTGGACAAGCAACACAAGGGCTTTACTTGAAGACATCCCAACATGACACCGCGAAATAGATTACGAACTTCCATTGAGATCATCAGTGCATGTCAAAACCTTGGGCATAAAATGGTTTCCAGCTAAGGATTGCTTCTCATTTCAGGTAACCCATCTACGCATAGAAGAAACGACCAAAAGAACCATCCTCTCAGCTATAGCCAAGTTGTTTGATCCGCTTGGCTGGATTTCGCCATGCGTGATCAAAGCCAAATTAATTATGCAACAACTGTGGGGAAGAGGAACAGAATGGGACCAACCAGTACCTGAGGAGACATACAAATCCCATCGAAGACTCTACGTAGAGATTCCTAGGTGGATCAACAGCCACGGAAGCTGCAGAATCATCGAGCTGCATGGGTTCAGCGACGCATCAATCAAAGCATATGGAGTGGCAGTGTATATCCAGGTATGGGATGAACAAGGACACACGCAGATGCATCTTCTGATGTCGAAGACGAAGGTAGCTCCACTAAAAACAGTAAGTCTTCAGCGTCTCGAACTCTGTGGGGCAGTTCTGCTGGCGGCATTGATGGATCACACAGCAAAGGTCTTCAACGTACCACGTCAGCATTGGTATGCGTGGTCAGATTCCACCATAACTTTTGCCTGGATTCGGGCTCCATCTTCCAGCGGGACTACATTCGTTAGTAACAGAGTATCCGAAATCCAACGACTAACAGACTCGCAAATGTGGAAACATATACCAACACAACATAATCCAGCCGATCCGACATCGCGAGGACTTTTGCCATCGGAACTAAGGGGCAATGACTTATAGTGGAATGGCCCAGCCTTCATGAGAGACCAATGGAACATCCCAATCCCAAAGCAACCAACAAACACCAACAGAAGAGGAAAGACGAACAATTAAGACTCATTTCGCCACAACACAAACACAAACACAGACACAACATAGCATAGTAGGAGAAATTATCACCAAATTCTCCAGACTGCACACGATATTACTCGTGTTGACTTATTGCCAACGATTTATTTCCAACTGCAGATCAGGTTGCAAAAAATCTGGCCCTTTGCAACCAGAAGAGTTGAACACCGCATCACAGATGGCAATAAGATCGGTGCAAAAGGACATGTTTCCTGAGGACTTAACAAAACTGCATGACAGTCCAAAGGCAACATCAGCACTCAAGTCATTGAATCCCTTCATAGATGCATATGGAATTCTTCGCGTGGGGGGAAGGCTTCAAAACTCGAACTTGACATATAACCAAAAACACCCAATTATCCTAAAGTCGAACCACCATTTCACCAAAACTCTATTGAAAGACGCACACGAAAAAACGCAACACGGCGGTGTCCAGCAAATGACAGCATATATTCGGACAAGGTATTGGATTATCCAAATAAAGCAGTGTGTAAAGCACACCATTCACCAATGCGTCAAGTGTTTCAAACACAAGTCCAAAGCAACTTATGACGAGTTTACCAGCAGCACGGGTTCGGATAGCAAGACCATTTACGAACACAGGGGTCGACTATGCTGGACCAATCGACATAAAAACGTGGAAGGGAAAAGGTGCAAAAACACTAAAAGGCTACTTTGCAATTTTTATATGTCTCGCAATTCATTTGGAGGCAGTGAGTGATCTCACTACACAAGCCTTCCTAGCAGCCTTTTGACGTTTCACGGCACGAAGGGGGATTTGTTCTCAAATATATAGTGATTGTGGCACGAACTTCGTCGGAGCTAATACAGAGCTGAAAAAATGGATGCAAGACGCGAGGAACGAATGGAAAGAAATTGCAGACACCCTAAGCAACCAAGGTACGAAGTGGAACTTCATTCCCCCAGCTTCTCCACACTTCGGTGGACTATGGGAAGCAGGAGTGAAATCTGTTAAGCACCACTTAAAAAGAGTTGGAGGAGACCGGAAGATAACATTCGAAGAATTCACCACGCTTCTTACGCAAATAGAAGCATGCCTGAATTCAAGGCCTCTGTGTCCTCTTTCCGACAACCCAGAAGACTTAGATGTGATCACTCCCGCGCACTTTCTAATCGGCGAAACACTAAACGCCATACCTAGTGAAGACACATCGACAAACAACATCAACACAATCGACAGATGGAAGAGAGTACAAGTTTTAACAGACAGCTTCTGGAGGAAATGGAGCACTGAGTATTTAGCGCGTCTACAACAACGGCCGAAATGGACGAAACTTGAAGAAGAACCCAAGGTGGGCGATCTGGTTCTCCTTAAAGACGAGTGGATGCTCGCGCGAATAACCGAGTTGCATCCAGGAAAAGATGGACACGTTCGAGTCGTCACTTTGAGAACAAAAACATCCACATTGAAAAGGCCAATCACAAAACTATGTTACCTACCAACGAACAAAACCACACAAGAACAGCAAATTATTTAAACATTTATAAATAAAATAAGTCGAAAATAAAATCACAACACTCAGGGCAAAGGTAAACAAAAAAAATCTCTCATACAATAACACCATAAACAATAGCCACAAATCATCTCATCACAATAGTCCAAACATTCATCTTATAAATAAACCAAACACATACAGTCCATTAACAATTAAATAGTCGAGCAAAAATTTTTCAAACATTAAATAAATAAAGCAAACAATTCAACTTAAAAATCAAAATATCTCATACAATTTCCCTCGCACGCTACACACACGCACACCATACAAATATCAGTCAATCAAAACACAATTCGCTCATCAAGAAAAGGCTAATATACTACAAAAAACATAATAAATATATTAACTGCAAGCATAACACATCTCACCCATAAAAATACAGTTCACACACAATAATTATAAACGAAATAAATAAATAAAATAAATAATTCCACATAACATAAAAAAAAAACAAATGGTACCGGTAAAATGCGTAGAGATCGCGATACGCACAACACTTCACACAATATAAATCACACACAATCAATACAATAATAAATAAAGATAAATAAATAAAAATATACAATTAAAACAACACTCACCTGAATTTTAAACACCGACGACACCATAAACGAATTAAATTATTACTTAAAAAACAAAGTTACTTACAAACAATTGATCAATGAATAGCCATCACAATTTAATCACGTACTCTTCTTCAAATAAGCAATTAAAGAAAGTAGTGCAAGGAGGACAACACTACACAATCGAAACTAATAGCAAATCATCAGCATACGCATTCAGCCATTTAAGTATTGGGGTGCTCTTTTCACTTTTGTGTTTCAAAGTGTTTTGTGTTGTCTGTCCTTTTTGCAGAATTTATTAATTTGGTTTTTTACTTCCATGTGAGCCTTCAAAGAAGTTGTAGTAGATGATCGAGCCAAAGTGTGTTCAAGTACAAACCTGAAAATAATTGCGAACTTTGTTCACGGCGGGGAGAATGTTGCTGATAAAAGTTCAAATTAAAAATTATTCAATAAAATGTAAAATAAAAACCTAGAATATTGCACACTTAAATATGTAAACGAACACACTTATGATAAATCTCTCATGAGACAAAATTGCATATGTCAAAATTTAACATAAAGGGAAGACATTTTTACAAAAAATAAATTATCAATTTTATTATTATTATTATTATTATTATTAGCCCGGGTCTACCCCGGACAACTTTATTTAGCTTATTAACAAGCAAAAACTTAAACCTAGACTTAAAACTAACAAATATATTCTTAACCTAATATGGGGCGAGGAGAAATGGTGGACGAGGTAGATGTTAAGGGAGTGGCATATTGAGCAGTGCTTTTTTCATTTCGGGTTTGCTGCTATTTAGGTCAAAGACTTCGGCGTAGTTGTTCGTTATACGCAACATTCTAGATATTGGTTCAAAGTGACCGTAGTTGGTACGGTGAGTTCGGATCAGGAAGAGTTGTACAGATCTTAGATTACGGGGATTGGGAGTGAATGCAATATTTTGTGTTATTCTCGAGCACTCGATGTTTCCAGTCAGTAACTGGTGGATAAAAAGTACATCAGCGACTTCACGACGTTTTTTTAGGGTATGCATGCTAATTAGTTTTAGCCTATTTTCATAGGGGGGTAATCCATATGGGTCGGCCCAGGGTAGACCACGAAGTGCGAAACGGATAAACCTGCGTTGGACTGCTTCTATTCTTTGAATGTGGGTTAGTTTATAGGGTGACCAAACTTGGCTGCAATATTCGAGAAGAGGCCTTACAAAAGTAATGTACAGGGACTTTGTAACGTAAGGGTTGGAAAATTCTTTCGACCAGCGTTTGATAAAACCAAGTGCAGAGTTAGCTTTATTTATAATGCTGTCAATATGTGAGTCGAAATTCAATTCTCTGTCACAAATTATTCCTAGATCCCGTACTTGGGTAGTGGAAGGAATAGGCTCATCGCAGATGAAGTAGTTTCTTTGAGGGGGAGGTAAACGTTTGCGGGAATAGGTTATCGCTTGGCATTTGCTGACATTAAGCTCCAAAAAGTTCTGCTTGCACCATACCGAAAACTTATTTAAGTCATCTTGCAGGCAATGGGAGTCAGAAGGCAGTGAAATGACTTTGGAAATTCTCATGTCATCAGCGAAAACAGAAAGATTACAATTCTTTAAAATGAGATTTATGTCGTTAATCGTCAGGATAAAGATGATTGGCCCAAGGTGACTACCCTGAGGGACACCAGATGTTGCTTTAATTGGGTCGGATATTGAAGATCTGAAGATGACCCTGTATTCTCGGTCTTCTAAATAGGATTTGGTCCATGCCACAAAATGAGGGGAAAAGCTAAGTTTTTTTAGTTTAAAAATGATAAGTTGGTGAGAAATTTTATCGAATGCCTTGCTGAAATCAGTGGAAATTGAATCGACTTCATCACCGTCTTCTAAAGCATGAAGCGTCCTAGAGACAAACTCTGTTAGGTTAGTGGTCGTTGATTTACCTTTCATGAAACCGTGCTGATTTGTACAGATAGTTGGCCTACAGTACGGAAGCAGTTGTTGATAGACTATGCTTTCAAACAGTTTGGGTATGCAAGAGAGTTTTGCTATGGGCCTATAATTATCGACTTCGGCCTTACTTCCTTTTTTATGAATAGGGATGATGTAAGATTCCTTCCATAGGAAAGGGAAAGTTGAGACAGACAAGTTAAATAGGGCAGCAAGGGGAGGACCGAGATGGTTAATACACTCTTTTATTACAACAGCCGGAAGGCCATCAGGGCCGGACGAAAAATCATCTTTAAGTTTGGTAATGTTATCAGACACCAAAGATGTTGTTATATTTAGCGAAACGGATGATGTCTCAGGATAGTTTCTCATATAGCTAAAGTAACTAGGATCGGGTTCAGCTGTTTTCTTAGAAAAGGATTTATTAAAATGACAGGCAAAGAAATTTGCAATGGTTTTCGGGTCGGCAGAAGATTCACTGAGAAATTTGAGAGTAGATGGGTAGCCGTCTGACTTTCTTTTGGTATTAACGAACTGGTAGAAGCGTTTAGGGTCTGAGACTAAGTTAAATTGCATGCGGTAGAGGTACTCAAGGTAAAGAGACTCACAAAGTTCAGCAAAACGATTATATACCAATCGATAATTACTGTAGTCGGAATCAGATCGAGTCCTTAAGAATTTATGCCACAACTTGTTTCTGTAATTACGGAGAGAGCGCAACTCCTTGTTGTACCAGGGAGGAGCTGACATGCAGTCCTTTCGGAAGGTATATGGAACCGATTGGGCAAAGCAGGAGAAAATTAACGAATAGAACGTTGATAAGGCAAGATCAATATTAGTCGTCTCAGCAATAAAGTCAAAGTTAATGTTGCTGATGAGGTTTTTAAGTTTGTTAAAGTCGGTTCTTCGGAAGTTAAATGAAAATGCATTTTCCGCATCGACACTTGTGTTACCATTTTCATATGAGTATATAATTGACAAGGGGGGATGAAGGCGGTCTAGGGTAGAAAGAAGATGATCACTCCTATAAACGACACAGTTATCTGAATCGGATGTGAAGACAAGGTCGAGTTGTCTGTTCATTGTGTTAGGTATTCCACTAATCTGATATAAACTTGAGTTGGTTAGGCAGTCCACTATCAATACTTCTATTTCTGAGGACGAATTAAGAGAGACGAAATGAGACGAGTCGTCGGAAGGCTCCCATTTAAGTTGAGGGAGGTTAAAATCCCCTACTAGAATAATACAGTCTTCAGGTTGTGCATTATCAGTCAAAAAATCCACTGCGTGAACTAGAGGTCGATAAGACTCAATTGGTTGGGATGGGTGAATGTAACAACAAAGTACGTAAAGACAGCGTTTGGGGAGCGTAATGTTGACACATACTAACTCAAAGTTGTCAGTGTGGGGAATATCAACAGGAGTTGCGTGGAAAAAGTTCCGGATTGCTAGTAAAACACCTCGGCCATAGGGATTATCAGCTCTTTCGAATCCATCTTTTCGAAAAACGTTGAAATTTGGAGGAAACAGCTCAAGGTTATTAATGTCCGGAATTAGATTTGTTTCAGTAAGAGCAATTAGGTCATAGGGTAACTTTTGAGAATTGAGATATACGACGGAGATTTTAGAGCGCAAACCTCTTACATTTTGGTAGTAAATGGACAGGCATTGTGGACTGGAGGATACAGGATTTAGTTTGTTAGGAACTGTAATAGTTTTTAAAATTTGAACGAGTTCTTTGCAAGTGGGAGAGACGTTTAGAGCTGACATGCAAAGACAGCGTGGAAAGATCATTATGAACTTCATCGGAAGAGACGTCGAAACTCTCATGGTAGCGAACGAAAATTTGCGTCAATTCCACTGGCTTAATAGGAAGACCTTCTCGTTGAATCGAAACTATAATGTTGGTTTTGGTTATGCCATCAATGCAAACGGAGTTGGGTTTGTCGTGCAAGTAGGCAAGGTAGAGCCGAACATTTTCATAAATGCGGCGGTCTCTCAAACGAGATACAACGTAACGACTGTCATCATTCATATCAGAAAATTTTTTTGTGAGTTTGACAGTTGGTGGAAGGAGTGGGTCGAGATATTTCGGGCAAGAATCGAGGGCAGGCGAACAAGCGGATGAAGAAGGGACATGTTGTTCAAGCACCCCGGAACTAGAATCTTGACTAGTGAGGGTGGTTGGATCAGGGGGATTGGTAGATGAAGATGAGGAAGGGGTGGTTGGGTTTAGTATATGTGAGCTGATAAAATTAGGATATTTGACTGATGGGGCAACGTTAGTTGGAACTTGGGTAGAAGGCGCAGGTGCGAGGTTAAATGAAACTCTGTTTTGAGGCGGCTTTAAAGATTTGGTGAGGGGAGCGAGAGGATTTGGTGTAGCGACTCTGGTGTTCTTTTTGGATGTAGCAAAGGGGGGTAGGAGCGAGGAGAATCTTGGAAAGATTTGGGTCTTAAATGACCAGTTTGAGTTGGGATGTTGATGGGATAGGGCAGAATTGTGGGTGCTATCTTTTCTTTTATTAGCTAACTTATTATATATCTTATCCTTCCGTTGGGTGATGACCATCTCTTCCGAGATTAGTATGCCGTCCGAAGATTTGAACATCCAATCCCATTTAGTGGGTATACGTATTTCAAAACATATGCCGTTTTTGCTCTTCACTTTGCCAACTTGTTTACACTTGATGTCTTGTATACCAAATTTCTTCCTAAAAAGGTCTTTGATGCAGGACGGGCTTGCGTGACGTGGGGCACCTTGAAGAAAGAAAGTAGACAGCTCCGGTTTTTTGGTGGCTTCAAGATTCATTTTATTTAATTTTTGAATTCTGTTTTCCCATTCAGGGAGAGTCCAAGATGTTCCAAAAGCCCTAATTATTGGCAATGGTCTTGGAACGGGATTGGTGATCGAAGTTGCATTTATCGAAGTGGATTGAATGGGGGCTTCGGTGGTAATGGTTATTGAATGAGTTGGGGCTGGAGTGGTGTAAGGATTTGTTACACGGGCTTACTGCAGATGGAGGTGCATCCGGCTTACTAGAGATGTGCTTTAATTCCTCCAATATCTGAATTGTGGTTGATCTAGTGGATGCAGCTTCCTCACTTAGAAAATTGAGGTCATGTTGGATGGATCCGATATTTTCGGTTTGTTCAGCATGCTTGAGATGTAGAAGAGTGGATTGGTCAGTCAACGTTGACATAATTTTTCCCAACTGAACTGAAGTTGACTGAATCGCTGGTAACGTGTTTGAGCAGTGAGACTTATCAGAATCTGCTAATTTACTTATTTTAGACTGCAGGGATTGAACAGCTGATTTTGTGGTGGTTATGCTGTTATCGATCGAACAGTGTAGGTGGCTCTCGGAAATTAGTTTGGTTACATTTTTGCTATTGAATTGAACTTCGCATTTCAACTCTGCAATCGAGTCTGCAAGCCCAATTAGTTGCTGGTTATTACATTTTATAGCCAGCATTATATGTGCCAGGGAGATGGTCCGGCACTCTACACAGAAGAAGCAGAATATGCGCTTATACTCTTCCAGATGAGTTTTAGCGTTTCTGCTTAAACCAATGCATATGGGATGGAATTTCTTTCCACATATCCCATTGCATGTAATCATTTCCACTGTGTTAGTAGGTACAGCGCAGTCAGCAAATCCACAGGAAGACATGGTTAAATTAGATCAGAGTATTAATTATTTTTATATTTTTATATATATGTATTTTTTTTTTTTTTTTTTTTTTTTTTTTTTTTAAGGCACAAAGTCACTGTGTTTTGATGACACTGAGGAAATACAAATTCACTGTATTTTGATGACACTGGGAATTTATGGTGTAAGCGATTGGGAAGAATGGGGTCACACACGAAAAAAACCAAAAGAAAAAGAAAAAGGTCAAACAGAAAAACAAATATTCACAAATTATCGCGGAGCGAAATTAAAACACGTCCGAACTCGACGGTGGTAGATTATAACGTTGAAGTAAACAGTTGGTTTTATTTTTAAAGTTATTTTCTTCACACAGTTTTGTACACAGTTTTCTACACAGTTTTGAAGACAGTACATTTTTTAATATAAGAAAACAGTTAATACTGTTTTCAATTAAGTACAACACGGTTAAACAAAATAACCAGCGCCGAACACGAATTTTAAAAAGGTCTTGATTTTTTTTTTATTTTTCGCGAATATAGTCTTAATTTCAACTCCTCGTACTTACCACATTTTTAGCGGCAAACGATAAGAAATGTGAAGAAGGCATTCAAAACACTTTACCCACTTGTGCAGAGTGGATAAGCCAAAAGGGTATTGACCGCTGTTAGGGAGCCTTTCAGAAAGCACAGTCGAATTCATTTCTTTTGGCGACGCTCCACATATATAGCATTTAGCAGAACAATTAGTGTCTGATAAAATGTTATATATGCTTCGATCTAGCATTGTAAAATATAATTCGTACTTAGCTAACGCAGAACAACTATCGACATTATTTGATACGCAGATAATTGGCGTATAGCTTTTTTCATTAAGGACTCTAGCTCCCTTACTATATGCTGATTCTGCTCCATATAAACGAACTTATTAGGTCTGCAAATCAATGTGGAGGAGGAACGTAAGTTGATCCATAACTAATTTGAGAGGAACAAAAGCTATCAAGAACATAAATTAATCAGTTTGAGATGTATTTTCGATGAATTTCTGTCTCTAAAAGCTGTGTCCTGCACTGCCATCAAATTCCCACTTGCAAATTAGCTTTAAATCTGAGGCGAGATCGATGTGAATGATTTTTAAAATGCTTTGTAGGGTAATGTCTAATAGCTCCTGTAGGTTAACCTCTGCAGATATTTCACTTACAGATACATTTGGTAAAAAAAGTTTTCTAGCTTGCCTCTGAGTCTTGACGGATGGAAAATAATCCTTAGATTGCTTATTCATTAAACTGCGGAGAATATTATACTCTCTTTCAGAAAGGTCAAGGTCAAAATATAAGGCAAAGACTTGATGAGGGCTTAAAGTCGGCTGATGTTGAAATATCGCATGCAAAACGAAGTTCCTCAGGCCACGAGTTTCTTCCTGCGCCTCTGCAGTTGATCTTGGTGATGTTGGTTGCAGATTGCTTTCTGTTTCAGTTGGTATCAATAGTTCTTTTTGTAACCACTTTGAATGTCGCTTATATAAATATTTGCGGTATCTAGAGCAACTTTTCCACTTTCTGCTCATCGTTAAACAATAAGCTTTACCTGCGTGTCTAATTTTGGCATTTAAACTATCAGAACAGTCAATTAAATTTAAAAGAGATTTCAGTTTACGGATAACTTTACACAGTTTCTCTGAATTTGGATTTGAAATCCAATCGTCGAGCAAATCACGATTTCGAATCGTTGGAAATTTTGCTGGAAAAAATTCACGGTTATTAGGGTAGTAATTTGTAACAAAAAAGAATAATACAAGAAGAAAGTCTGATATATGTTATGACTTATACATATTATTACAGAATATTTTGCGCCCAATTCTTTTAAAGTTTATTTAAAGTTAAGAAATATTTTTTTTTTATTTTTTTAACAATTCACTTTACGCGCTATATATTTTAATATGTCTAAAAAAATTAGTACTAATACTAGAATAACTAGTTTGGTAGTTGAGCTGTCTGTCTTCAACACTCCGTGGTGTGGCATAAAATGACTATTTGGTGAAACATTACATCTGCTGATGCTTTTCATATGCCGCTATTCTTCATATTCCTTCATAAATTTCGTATGCTGCTCCCGCAGGTCGAGTTGGGTTAACAATCTTATCTCTAGGGCAAGAAACCGCTTCATTGGTATAGCTTCGGAGTGGCCTACAGCCTCTGGATCCCGCTTGAATGGTAGGTGGACCACGTATCGACAATCCTTGTTCCGTCTAATGGTGTCTTGGAAATTGGTTTTCTACCACCCAGAATTTTTCGATTTGTTTCTCCAAAGAGCTACTGGAATGTTTGGTGGCGATGCTTCAGGTCCTCGTCTCATAGCTAGGTAGTCTATCCGTGTTGGCTCATCCTACTACTATCCGCCCTGAGCGCGTGTTTTGTAGTGTAGGTAATGAAGATCCAATCTCTGTTTGTCCCAGTAGTATGGGCTTCAAGGCATAGTTCTGCTCCTAGCAGGTAATCAATCCTTTGGGGCCGGTGGAACTCAAGAACTGCTAATGGGGTGTGAGGTTTGTAAGTAAGTTTGTGTGTGTCCATTGGTATGACATGCCACACATTGTTGGGAAGTCAACGTCATCAGGCTCGATTGTCGTGGTCGGTCGCTGTGGGTATTGATAGCTTCTAACGTCTGGTGTCGTGATGTCAGAAATTCATAAAAGTCCGATAGGCCTTGTCTGTTCATATAGTCATATAGTCTACGAATTTCCTTGTCTAGCCTTGTCCCAGTTGCTGACATCGATCCCAAGATTCGATATGACTGCTTGACATTCCCTTGTTGTGTTTAATAAGCGCTTTATTGCCGCAGCCGTCTCGCTGGGAATGCTGCTGATATAGGTCGTTCAATAATGATGTGACAATCAACCGCGTGTTCTCATATCGTTCTACCAGCATGTAACATGCTGCTTGGTAATTGTGGTCCGTTGTAGCAAAATGCTGTAGAAACTTACTGGGTTTCCATTGCAGGTTGGCCGTTAAATAATGCCGTTTCTGCACCAAGTTTATGGCCCGTCCATTTCGTGTATTGCCCATCAAAAGTGGATAGGGCGATTCTTGGTAGCCCTACTGCTTCGGGGCTGCCACTCTTAAGTTGGTCCATTGCATCCTGTAGGCGGATGAAGGCATTGAGATACTCGTCCTCCTGATAGTCGTTAGCAGGCTTTTGCGTCATGATGTCTTGGTGACCTTGAGCAATGATAGCAGAGTATTTGTCTTAATCCTCTAGTTGCTTTTCGTAGAAGGCCTTTGGCTGATGTTCTGCATCTGCTGATGCCACTTGTTGGGCAAGCCGTCTCATCGCCTTAACTGATGCACGTTGGTGCCTGATCAATTCTAAGCCTAGTGTTGGCTGTGGCGTCTCTACCCTCGACTGCGTGGATGTCAAGGCAGTTAGCACCTTTTCCGAAAACTTGGAGTATAATGCTGCTATCTTCTCTTAATATTCCGTCTTGAAATATTCCTCCTTGATGATCGTCCTTCTTCTTCTCGAGCTGACCGTGTCGGCTCTTGAATTGGATCCATTCCGTATGAAGAGTGCTTATCCTCTGCACCAAATACGCCCGATTCCATCGATTCTGGCCGCCCTTGGTGAAGTTATTACAGATGCTTTCGATCTGTTTCCCAGCAGCGCTCTGCTCATCCAAAAGCGCGTCCATACCTGCGTGTTTCTTGAAAATTCTTCAAGCCTCAAGTCTTCTAGCAGGATCGCCAATATTTAGTGTAACTGAAATGATACTTCGTATTAGTACACTCCTTAACGCTGGTGGGGGAAAGTACAGTCAATTAAATAAAACACACGTTCTTAATTATTAATTCCAATACATTTATTTCTGAAATCATCAATACCTTAAATACAAATAAATTCTTTATATTGTAATTTAGGCAATAGGCAGGAAGCTGGTGACCTAATAATATATAGAACAATATTATCACACCTGTGTGCTGCTTGATTTGCAAGCAATACGTTGACCTACTTCTTGGTGTGTTGGTTATTGCTTAATAGTACAATGTAGATACGACCTGCATTACTTATTCCTACCTTAACACTACTTGCTTAATACTACTTGCCTAGCCGACAATTATTATTATTATTTTATTGTTATTAAATTTGTATACACTTCTTAACCTCTGGGAACTTGGAAATAACCAATCCCGGGCTATGTCAAAAATATTAGGCTCTGGTCGGGCGCAGACCATGTTTCGGCCATTTACGTTTCGTTCCGCGCGTCCATATAATGGTTATTCGGGGGGGGGGGGGGGGGGGATAATGCCGCCACCCATAGCCATTTCTGTATTATTGTTGTTGTATTGTTATATTAATCGATTCACAGTGGCAGGAATTTTCTCACAATGTTGCATGTGTCTAGCACTACCGGTTTTTGGATCTGTGCCAATAGCCATTCAGTATTTTATTGTTTCAGATTTCTACTTAGATTTTTCGGTACAAGACCCGTTGTTGAAATAACTATTGGGGTTACATCTACCAGTTCCGTACGGTACATGACCCGCAATTCAATGGCTAAGGGAGTGTATTTGGATATCTTTGTGGAGTACGTGATTTGTAGGGTAAGATTTAGCGTGACTGCTACATCAAATATATCTATCCTCCTCTCGACTTTGTGAAACAGAATGATATCGGGTCTGTTCGCTGGAATATGCTGATCAGTGGTTATTGTCCGGTCCCAGTATCGCTGAAAATTGGAGCTTTCTAGTACAGGTATACTTGTAATAAGGCGTATGATGTTGGATCAGGTCATTTTGTAATACTAATTGGTGTTGAATTAGCTAGGCAACGTTGTTGTGTCTATACATGTAGTCTTGTAAAGCTGTGGCGCTGTATCCTGAAATTATACTCTCGGCCGTTCATCCGTTTTCTCCGCACCTCCTACATCTCTCAACTACAGGAAGGATGAAATTCCTGTGATTGCCTGTTGCGATAATTCTATCTTGTATCCCTATTACAAATCCCTCAGTTTCAGAGAAAAGATTCCCTTGCATAAGCCATAAATTGGACGCCTCTTGATTTATATGGTCTTGGCTGAGTTCATTGGAATGGCTTCCATGTAGAGGCTTTGCTTTCCAAGCCAGAATGAGAATGAGTTCATACTCGTATTTTGTTTGGGCGTTGTCAGGGAGAAGAAAATTTGCCAAGCTTAGGTTAAGTGGTGTGAAGTTATCATCAACCAGGCAAATGGTCCTTATAAGCGGTGATGAGCTACTAAGTAGGTACTGCTCCATGTTTAGGCATTGCTGGTGGTGTAGATTCGCAAACTTCACGATCCATTTCCCACCTATTTTTCGAGACAGAGACACCCTCTCAATGGCGCTCCGCGGGTGTTGGCTATTGTGTCTGGTAAATGATGTTCGGATCAGCATATCAAGTTTCGTGAGATCGGTTGAGGACCATTTCATAATCCCAAATGAGCACATTAAGAAGGGAATAGCCCAGGTGTTCATGGCTTTGTATTTGTTTCCTCCAGTTAGGTTCGATTTCAGAATGGTGTTCGTCCGTATTTTAAACTGCGCGGTAAGGCTAGACTTGATAACACTGTGAGTTAGAGGAATCTAAGGTATTTGTAGGATTTCTCATGCTGTAAATCTTCAACGGCTTGTTCTCGGTCGATTGGGAAATCTTCTTCATTGGCATCAACTTTTCCTCTCACCAGGTGAATCATGCCAAATTCCATCTGGATATCTGTGCTGAAGCTTTTCATTACTTCAATCATTCGATGGAGTCGTTCTCTATTTTTGGCGTAGATCCTTACATCGTCCATATATAGTAGATGTTTAAAGGAATAGTCGTATGTTTCCGTTTTGATAAGAAAGCCAGATTTTCTTTTGGCCAAGATTCTGCTAAGAGGATTGAGACCTACAGTGAGAAGCAAAATTGTCCGGATGTTATGCATCTCCATGGTTTTGTTATCAAAATGAGTAAGCCAATACCAATTTGAAATTCATTTTAAGTTTATTTACTTATTGTAACTAAACATTTTTTTCCGTTATAAAAAACTAGTAAAAAATTCAATTCTTAAAAGAAAAATTAGTTGATGATATTTTTCAGCTTTTCAGTGTATTTTGTGTGTATGCTGTTATCGTTAGGAACACTGATTTCTATGAAATAAGTGGTTTTTCGTTGTTTGTACATTAGTGTAATATCTAGCCAGTTGTTCTATATTGTTTTATCTGTATGTACTGTTCTATCCCACATTAATTTACCGGTATTACTTCCAAGTATTTTTTCAGGGTTGTATTTTTAACATGGTTGTATTGTTTCTATTAGTTGATGTATTTGTGCTAAGGATTGTTGAATTATTTTGGCATCTATTTTGTATCTTCGGGTGTAGTCTGAGCCTGCTAGAATTTGGCAGCCTGCTATTATATGGCCTATTGTTTCTGTGTGTATTTGGCATCTGTGACATTTGTCATTGGTTATATTCGCATCGTTTCATACGAGTATGTATACATTTTTGATAATTTTTGGTGAGGATTACTTGAGCTTTTATGGCGATTATGCACCCCTCCGTTTCAGAATGGAGTTCTCCTCTCTGTAGCTATTTTTCTTGTCGATGTTTGGATTTTCCATTAAGTGTATGTGTTTGCCGTGTAGTAGTTTTTGTGCCCACGCAGGTTTCTTCTCTTCCTTGGTTTTTGTTTTTTTTTTGTTTTTTAAAGAACTTAAAAGTCAAGTGAGTACGGCTACACTTACAATGCCAAAGCATGTGTTAAATTTTTCAGAAAATTTGACAGAAAGAGAATGAAAGATGTTTGGGCAGAGAGGCTATTTCGCTACATGGGTGGTATCCAACATTTAATGGGGAGGCTAAATTATTAGTGTAAGTTGGCTGGATGTTGTATTTAGGCAACCATTCATGTGAATGTCTATTTAGTGTTGTGTAGATTATGTGGGGTGTAGTTTTTATCGGCAAGAGTTATTGCTTGGTGTAAATTGGATGTGTCTGTATGAAAGAACTGCCCAGTTTACTTATTTGATTGTTGTGTAGGTTGCGGATATCTATGCATCCTCTTCCGCCTTCTATTCGTGGTATTATCATTCTTTGTATGCATGAGTTAGAGTCTAGTTTTCTGTGTTTTGTTAGTTACCTTCGGGTTGTTATTTCTATGTTGTTGATATCTGTTTTCGAACAGTTTATGATTCCAAAAGAGTACCCGAGTATTGGTATAGCAAATATATTGACGGCTTCACATACGTTTTTGGAGTCTAGGTGTGTTTTAAATATAGGTTGAGACGTTTTTCATATTGTTGTACAATTTTTTAATGGGAGAGTGATCTATTTTTGCGCTCTGTTGGAATCTTAGGTCTTTATAGGTTTCGTGTTTTTCCATGTTGTCCAAAACCTGGTTATCATTGTTACAGTCTGTGTTTCAGTCCATTTTCCCCTCTCTATGTGCTGCACTTTACATTTACTAACTCCTAATATCATTTTAATGTCAACTATTACTTGTTCTGTGATTTCTAGAAGTGCTTTAAATGATATTGTGAAGATGCATAAAGCTTTATATCATCCATGTGCAATAGATGGTTTATTATATGTTTAGGTATTTTTTCGTGTTTAATAATATATCCGTATGTTGTGTTATTAACTGTATTAGAGAGAGGATCCAGGCAGAGGCAGAACCAAAGAGCACTAAGTGAGTTGCCTTGAAATGTAACTTTTTCAATATATACGAGTATGTTTTTCGTTGTTATTGTATTGGTTTGTGTAATTAGGTTGCTTTGCGTTTTTCATTTGTTCATGGTGCTTTTTAAAAATTGCGTTAGCTTAGGATGTATTTCTATTTTCCAGCACTTTGATTAATCAGCTGTGGGGTACTGAGTCAAAGGCTTTTTGATAGCCTATGTACCATGAGTGTAATTTCTTTGTTGTGTTGTGGTGTGTCTCATGATTATTGTATCTATTATTAATTGTACTTTGCAGCCCTGGGTATTTTTCTTACATTATTTTTGCTCGTTTGTAATTATGTTTTGTTGCGTTAGATGAGTTTCTATTTTGTCGCATATTGTAGAGGTAATTATTTTATAAAGAGTAGGCAAACAGGTTATGGGTCTGTAGTTTGAAGGGTTGGTCCGCGAATCAATTTTTGGTTTGATATATGTTTTGCCTATTGTAAAAAAATCCGGAAGTTTCTGTGGTTGATCTATTATTTCGTTGATGGTTCGGGCTAGATGATGATGTGTAGTGGTGAATTTCTTGAACCAGTTGTTGTGGATATTATCTATGCCAGGACATTTCCAATTTTGCTGTGCAGGTGTTGACCATATTTTTTTCTAGTGGTTTGTGATTTGTTCTTTTGTTGGTGGGTACTTTGTAGTATTGTGTACCTGTAGATGTAAGCTTTCTATTGAAGGTTTTTCATTTGATTTGATTCCTTGTATCGCGCGAGCCTAGCGGCGTACACTTTCAGTTTTTGCTTCTGAGTGTCAATTATTCCTTCTACGGGCTTGATATGTTTCTGTAGAAGAGTATTGATATGATAATAATATGCAACCCAAATTTCTTCTGAGATCGTTAATTTTATTTTCTATTCGAAGTTGCCATTTAGGCTTTCTTAGTTTTGTAGGTTGTGTGTTCTGTAGTAATGGTTGTTGGTTGTTGATAATTGTTGCAGTTATCGCAGCTACATATGTATGTGAGTGGATGTCTTCTATTATATGTAGAGTTATTGTCTAACACGTTTGGAAGTATATTGCTATTTATTATGTCGATGTAGTGTTTCCTTTTTCATTTTTAAGGTTTACTCCTTCCTATTTTATCATGCTTGTTATTATTATTATTATTATTATTATTATTATTATTATATATTATTATTATTATTATTATTATTATTATTATTATTATTATTATTATTATTATTATTATTATTATTATTATTATTATTATTATTATTATTATTATTATATATTATTATTATTATTATTATTATTATTATTATTATTATTATTATTATTATTATTATTATTATTATTATTATTATTATTATTATTATTATTATTATTATTATTATTATTATTATTATTATTATTATTATTATTATTATTATTATTATTATTATTATTATTATTATTATTATTATTATTATTATTATTATTATTATTATTATTATTATTATTATTATTATTATTATTATTATTATTATTATTATTATTATTATTATTATATATTATTATTATTATTATTATTATTATTATTATTATTATTATTATTATTATTATTATTATTATTATTATTATTATTATTATTATTATTATTATTATTATTATTATTATTATTATTATTATTATTATTATTATTATTATTATTATTATTATTATTATTATTATTATTATTATTATTATTATTATTATTATTATTATTATTATTATTATTATTATTATTATTATTATTATTATTATTATTATTATTATTATTATTATTATTATTATTATTATTATTATTATTATTATTATTATTATTATTATTATTATTATTATATATTATTATTATTATTATTATTATTATTATTATTATTATTATTATTATTATTATTATTATTATTATTATTATTATTATTATTATTATTATTATTATTATTATTATTATTATTATTATTATTATTATTATTATTATTATTATTATTATTATTATTATTATTATTATTATTATTATTATTATTATTATTATTATTATTATTATTATTATTATTATTATTATTATTATTATTATTATTATTATTATTATTATTATTATTATTATTATTATTATTATTATTATTATTATTATTATTATTATTATTATTATTATTATTATTATTATTATTATTATTATTATTATTATTATTATTATTATTATTATTATTATTATTATTATTATTATTATTATTATTATTATTATTATTATTATTATTATTATTATTATTATTATTATTATTATTATTATTATTATTATTATTATTATTATTCTTATTATTATTATTATTATTATTATTATTATTATTATTATTATTATTATTATTATTATTATTATTATTATTATTATTATTATTATTATTATTATGGGGGGCAAAAGGCCCACGTGGCTACATGCCGTTTCCAGCTAGCATGAGCTGCGGGTTCCTAATGTCCGACTCTCACCTCCACGATCCGGTGCCCCCTGGACACCCGAGCAACCCATTGTGAGACGCAGTAACCAACCTGTGTGGATCGTGGGTCGGGGCCAACGAGAGCGGGAGACCTCATTGGAATAGATACCTGATGAGGATTATGAAACTGATGACGACCTGGAATACGAAACCGGTACACGATCTCGATGAAACATTTGGAATAGATTGCCGAGAGCTGGTGGATGCAGTATTCTGTTACCTTAATAACCAAAAGTGACATCTTGGAGAAACGGCTTTCAGGCTAATGCTGCATCCGCCCCCGTCCCATTAAAACTGTGGCTAGGCTTTGAGTACGTTCCGAGTCCGTCGCCGTTAAGTTGGTGGTACAGGTTCAGTTGAGAATAACTCCTGGCTTTGCGCTTAGATCCCGGCTCTGAACATAGACTCTCATAAGGACCTATGTCAACCCTTGCGTGGCCTCCCTGCTTGCATAGATAACCACGGGGATTATGAGAAGCGACTGTACAACGGTACGAGGATAGCGGCTCAAAGCGGGGACCCAATAGAAAAAAAAAATGATCAAAACACCACCAAAACATAAACAAACTCCAAACAAACAACAACAAAAGCAAACACAGAGCTCTGTAGAATACGCTGAAATCTTCAGAGGAAGCAGAAAGGTCAGCCGATCACCAGTAGCAGCAGCTACGACTACAGGCGTAGCAAATCCGAGCGAACCACCAAAAGAGATAGCGAACGCTCTTAAACCCGCTCTTGCCGAAGATCCCACCTTTGAAGTACCCAAGAAGTACGATCAAGACAAGGAAATCATGCACGCGCCTGGAACTCCTACAAAGGTAGACACCTCCCCACGGCAGCAGTTTATAGATAAGATGAGAACTGCAGAGCATGAGACCCTAAACAAATGTAAAGCAGTAATACAAAAAATGAAGGTGGCCATGGCAAGGCAAAAAAACGTTAGCATGGACGTAAAAAATGGCATCTCCGAGCTTGACGAACTTTTTGACGTAATAGAGGATTATAGGCGGAACTGGATCACGTCAGAAAAACAGATTAGGCGCGAAAAGCCACCACTGGGTAACACAAAGCACAAACTAAACGTAGTAACAGTTGATACACCAACAACTCCGAAAAACAAAAGGGTGGCAACTAGCCCTGCAGAGATGGCGGAAAAGAAACAAGAAACGTGGTATACAGTCACGCGTAAAAAACCTCGAACACACGAAGCACAGGCAAATGAGAATCCCTCGAAAACGGTTCAACGACGAGAACCAAAAGAGAAACCGCCGCGTAACAAGAGAGAGCATACAGAAGCGGTCTTGGTAAGACCAGGAAATGGCCACAGTTACGCAGATGTGCTCAAAAACCTCCGACAAAAGGTCAAGCCTGAGGCAGCCGAAGTGGTGATCCGCTCAATACGGAAAACAAAGGCAGGAGCTATTCTATTAGAAATTAAAAAAGGAGGCAAAAAGGCTGAATTCTGCAATGCCATCAAGAGCACACTCAAAGATACGGGAACAGTTACAGAAATTAAACAGAAGGCCACCATTGAAATCCGAGACCTAGACGCACTCTCGGACAAGGATGAAGTAGCAACGGCCGTAAAGGCGGCTCTCCAAGATAACGATGCAGACCTTAGTGTCACCATAACACGAACCGATAGCAGAGAACAACGGCGGGCATACGTTACGTTGAGCATCGAAGGAGCATCGTTTATACACAAATCACAACGCCTGCAGATAGGATGGACCATGTGCAGAGTGAGGCAACTAGAAGATATCAAACGTTGCTACAGGTGCTTCGGCGCTGGTCACCTACAATATGACTGCAAGGGACCAGACAGAAAAGGACAAGGAATATGCATACGATGCGGAGAAAGCGGACACAAAAAGAAGGAATGTGAAAAGCCTGCAAAATGCTGCCTATGTCTGCATGAGGGACATGCCTCGGTCGATCACCTGCCGGGCTCCCGCAGATGTAAAGCTTATATTAAATGAAATTCCTTCAAGCTAACCTCCACAGGAGTAGAACGGCCGATGCTCTCCTTTCCCAGCTTGTCCTCGAACATCAGATTGACTTCGTCATCATCAGCGAGCAGTACACGAAAAGAGACAGTGGTACATGGCTAGAAGACACAACGGCAACAGCAGCAGTCTGGGTACCAAGCACAGCGAGTACAACACTAACCTACAGTGGCTCAGGAACTGGTTACACTTATGCACACACTAAAGGCGTTACAGTCGTTAGCTGCTACCTAACGCCGAGCGAAAACGTCCAGGATTTCCAAGATAAGCTGGATGCAATTGAAAACAAAATACTCCAGCTCGCAGGCGTGTTCATTGTAGCAGGAGACTTTAACTCCAGAGCCGTGGAATGGGGGATGCCAACAACAAACTCTAAAGGACGGAGAGTACTTGATATGGCTGCAAGACTTGGGCTCATCGTTGCAAATACTGGAAGCGTACCGACTTTCAGAAGACCCGGATGCGAGGGTACCATCCCCGACATCACAATGGTCTCGGAGAGAATAGGCGGCAAAATTAAAAAATGGAAAGTACTGGAGGAATATACTGGGAGTGACCACCAGTACATCTCTTTCGAGATGAATACAGATATCACAACGCACGAAACACGAAATACTAAAGTCAGGAAATGGAACGTCGCGAAACTGAACGTAGAAGCGTTGATAACTACACTCGACAGAACCAGGCTCACGACTGACAGCCCATATGACGCCAGGACAGTGGTCACACAAGCCATGCAAGCTATAAGACAAGCCTGCAACGCAGCCATGCCCAAGGAATACCAAAACAGAAGGAAAAGACGAGCTGTTTACTGGTGGAATGACGAAATCGCGCAACTCAGACGAAACTGCCTGCGCTGCAGACGCAGACTTACAAAAGCGAAACGGAGGGGCGAGGCAGCCAACGAAAACCAAGAGTATAAACGAGCAAAAAAGGAGTTAAAAACTGCCATCTGCAAAAGCAAGAGGAAGAAATGGGAAGAGCTCTGCCAGGATATCAACCGCAATCCATGGGGCCTGGGATATAAAGTGGCTATGAGAAAACTTGAAAATAAGTTACCAGCCCAAGAACTAGACGTTGAAACAATGGAACATATAGTCACGACGCTTTTCCCAACTCACGAAGCGAGGACTGTCGAACGCGATAGCACAGGACCAGAGGAAGTTATAGAACCTTTCACGGAGACAGAAATCAGAGCTGAATACAGATATCACAACGCACGAAACACGAAATACTAAAGTCAGGAAATGGAACGTCGCGAAACTGAACGTAGAAGCGTTGATAACTACACTCGACAGAACCAGGCTCACGACTGACAGCCCATATGACGCCAGGACAGTGGTCACACAAGCCATGCAAGCTATAAGACAAGCCTGCAACGCAGCCATGCCCAAGGAATACCAAAACAGAAGGAAAAGACGAGCTGTTTACTGGTGGAATGACGAAATCGCGCAACTCAGACGAAACTGCCTGCGCTGCAGACGCAGACTTACAAAAGCGAAACGGAGGGGCGAGGCAGCCAACGAAAACCAAGAGTATAAACGAGCAAAAAAGGAGTTAAAAACTGCCATCTGCAAAAGCAAGAGGAAGAAATGGGAAGAGCTCTGCCAGGATATCAACCGCAATCCATGGGGCCTGGGATATAAAGTGGCTATGAGAAAACTTGAAAATAAGTTACCAGCCCAAGAACTAGACGTTGAAACAATGGAACATATAGTCACGACGCTTTTCCCAACTCACGAAGCGAGGACTGTCGAACGCGATAGCACAGGACCAGAGGAAGTTATAGAACCTTTCACGGAGACAGAAATCAGGGCAGCAGCTAGGTTGCTCAGGAACAGAAAAGCTCCCGGTCTAGATGGCATTCCAGCGGAGGTTCTGAAGGAGATAGCTGAAAAACGTCCCCATTTTTTACTCAGGATGTACAACTCATGCCTCAGTGGGGGAGTATTCCCAGAAACTTGGAAGAGGCAGCGCCTGGTTCTTATAAGCAAAGGAAAAGGAAACCCGGAAAGCCCATCAGCATACCGACCGCTCTGCATGCTCGACACAGCGGGGAAGTTACTGGAAAGATTGATTAACCCTCGTCTAAACTCCGCCATAGAGGCATCCGGAGGACTAAGCCCAAAGCAGCATGGTTTTAGACCAGGTAAATCTACGGCTGGCGCTATAGAAGAAGTAATCAGAGCAGCACAAGCAACGCAACGAGTTAACCACCACTCTAGACCTTTTGTTCTTCTTGCGACCCTAGATGTCAAAAATGCCTTTAATAGCCTCAGATGGAAGGATATAGTCGAAGCTCTGGAACGCAGGCCCCAAATGCCTACGTACCTGAAGAAAATAATAAATAGCTACCTGAGCAACCGGGTACTGGAATATAAGACTAAATCGGGGACAAGAACAAGACAAATCACGGCAGGAGCAGCGCAGGGATCTATATTGGGCCCTGATCTGTGGAATATAACCTATGACGAGATATTACACATAGAGATGCCAGACGATGTCTTCCTAGTAGGATACGCAGACGATATAGCCGCAGTCATCACAGCACGAACCACGGAAGCAGTGCAACGCAAGCTCACACAAGTAATGCTAAGAACTCAAGCATGGCTAAACTCACATGGACTACATCTTGCAACACAGAAAACCGAGCTATTACTCTTTACACGAAGACAGACGCCCACAGAACTGGAGATGCGAATAAATGAAGAAGCAATAATGACGCAAAAATCCATAAAATATTTAGGCATCAGGCTAGACAGCAAAATTACATTCGGGACGCAACTGCAATACGCAGCGATGAAAGCGGGAAAAGCCACAGCCTACCTCAGCAGACAAATGGCTGTTGTCGTCTCTTCTCTGCATTGATTTTATATACCTTCGAAGCATTATGGCATCTTCTGCTTTACTGTATCAAGTGCTTCTATTGCATTATATGTCGCGTGTCTAATATATTTCCATCTAATTGTTTGAACTTTTTTTCTCAACTTAGTATTTGGGCTGGTTATATTCTACTGTATAGCGGAGCCTCATCAACAACGATGGATCCCTAGGTTGCCGTGCAAAGGGTTGGTATTCCCGCCCCTCTGCAATTTTTCTCTATTAGCCTTGTTCAGATGATGGCTGCTTTGCGATCAGCTCTGTAACGTGCGCCAAATCAGGGTACCTCTCCACAAACATTCCATAGAAGCGCTCTCTATATCCTACAGTGGATGTCTCGCAATGGGTGGTGCGGAAGTAAGCTCTGATAATAAACTCATTCATTTCATTACTCCATTTCTGCGTCTTGTTAATCCTGCTAGGGTGGTCAATGGCTGAATTCCCATTGAAACATTCCTAACAGGTGGGGATGCAAGAGGATGACTTTCCCCTGGTTGTGTTTGTGGTGCTGATGTTTGGTAACGATGCTTCGCCACTGGCGACTCATCTCCTTGTAGAGCCAAGCCAATACCGGCAACCGTGGCTTCTACCGACGTTTGAGTGTATATCTCCACTCGATTGTGTATGTCATCGTTTTCTATATTCATCATTATATTTGCTCCTTATATTGTATATGGGTTGGGATCATTTGTTCAGTACAGCTCTATATTTCGACCTTTTTGACAAGAGTGGCCCTAGGTCAACGTAACTGTGAGCTTCAATAAGCCAAGCGTCTAGGCCCTCCCGCCACGTGAAAGGAGGGGATGGTTATTATTATTATTATTTTTATTATTATTATTATTATTTTTATTGAATTGCTCACGTCGTTATTGTGACGCGTGTCACCCACCCGGGTATATACCAAAGATTGGGATCGGTTGGGTCGCGGTCTTTGTTCTACATCTGTTAGTTATAAGTTAGTGTTAGAAAATTTCTTACGATTCCCCAGTTGTCTATTATTATTGCTTTTTGGAAGTACCTTATTGTGTGCAAAATATTGAGTGCTTTAAGCTGTTTGACGGTTGTTTTTGTATTAAGAGCAGTTGAAGGTAATACGATGGGGACTATCGTCACTTGTGCGGTATGACACTGCCTTTTGCTTTCCATTTATAATTGGGTATATTTTTCAACTTTTTCGTTGATTGTTTTTTACCATTTCGGAGGTGGTTGTAATAGCGAAGCCGATTATTTGAACCTTAGATGCCTCTCTGTACCATATGACTAGATCTGGCCTATTAGGCTCTACCATTCTGTCCGTTAGAATGGTTATGTCCCAATATACACTGTATCTATCGGTTTGTATTATTAGAGGTGGTGTGTTCTCGAAATATTTTTGGTACGCTATTTCAATTTTAAGCTTTTTTAGCAAGTGCTGATAGATAATTTTTCCAACGTTGTCATGTCTGACCTTACATTTTTTTCTGTGCCAAGCATCTGCAACCATTGAGTATATATTTCAGGTAATGTTTCGTTGGAATGACGCGGTCTTAAACCGCGAAGAAAAGTCCTTCTTTCTCAGGTTATAAAGTTCCTTTTTTGAGCCAATTGAGAGAAGCCTTTTCGTCAATATTTTCCTTTAACAACTCCGCTATAAACTGTCCATGTAGGGGCTTTCTTTTCCAATTATCGATACCTCCGATAAGTGACGGTACTCGTGTGTCTGTATTTGTTTCACTGGGCTTACAGTGTGTTGAGTTTATGTCAGCTTCAGTTACTGCTGCGTGGAGTGGAGAGGAAATATGTTTTTAAAGTTTTTTTGCTTGGATTTTAACAAGTCTACTAAGATTAAGTATACCTCTGCCTGGGCCCCCGCCCAATTACCAAGGCTTCGCCCATCAATAACGTTGTCTAATAAAAATCTGGGGCGGAGCATATTACTGGTCTTATCGTAACCATCTTCAGATGATGCCACCGAAGGTTGCTACGATTTGACCAGTTACAAGTTGCCGGTCATAGGTCTTGTTGGCAGCAAGACCACCGGTAGTCCCTACCAGGACTTAAATCACGGTACCATGGGAGTCAGGAGCCCCCGGATTTCGGTCCGGGCCTGACTTGTTGAGGTAGGCCCCCTTGTGGGAGCGTCATGGTGGCTGTGGTTTAAACCCAAATCGCGAGAAGGGTCTTCCTGTTGGTTTGACCCATTGTAGGGTTGCAAATAATTACTGAGCGCTGTGACCCTAAGAGCAGTAAGAGGTTTTAGATCGGCCTCGACTCATACCAAGGGTGGAACTTGTGCCTCCAACACAGTTCCAAATTGGTATTAAAGGATTGACGGAGAGCGATGGCAAGGCGTATCCTTGCTCCCATGGATGTATGTGCATCCCGTAAACGTAAGTCTACATGACAGGTGGTTTACGTTAAAAACCAGAGACTATACCTCTGCCTCCGATGTATCATGGTAGAGATATCCTTTCCATGGCTGATTTAATATGACGAAACCTATACTTTGTTGTCGATGTCAGTTTCTGTCCAGTTTATAACTCCGAAAGAGTAACTAAGAATAGGAATTGCATAAGCATTAATCGCATTTGTCGCGTTTTTGAGTTAAGTCCGGTTTTCGTTATGGCTTTAAGCCGTTGAGCTAATTCCCCTTTTTATTGTAATTTGCGCCAGCTTTGTGTTTTGACACATTCTGCGGTATTTATATAGCTCCGATAGCAGCATCGGTGTGATTGGATGCGTTCGTGTGGTGCTAAAGCTTGTTCCTGTCGTCATTTTCCCTCGTATTATCGTTTGCGTCTTACATTTATCTATTCCAAAACTCCATGTGTATATCAGAGGAGAAATTTTATTTTCAACACATTTTTGAGGTTGGCTGTTGTACTTGCGTACAGATTAAGGCCATCCACATACAGCAGATGTGTTAGTTCGAATTAGGTATTAGTACTAAATATATTTGATTTTGTAACCATATCCTATAGAATCTAGGAGTGTAGGCAGCGGGTTCAGTGTTAGGCAAAACCATACCGTTCTTAGACTGTCTCGTTGGAAGATACCTTGCTTAATAGAAAATGTTTTAGTACTATAAGATACGTCTTCGGTGTTTACAATAAGTTTCGTTCTCCAATTCTTCATTACAGCATTCAGCGGTTCGATTATTTTTGGGTTTACTTTGTATAAATGTAGGACTTAAAACGCCTAAGGGGTTATGATACCCTTTTACTGTTGCCAGGGCGCGGGCGGAAAGATAGAAGGAGGAGAAAGGAAAGCATTGTTGTGATGTAGTGGTTTGAAACTCAGGTGTGTTTGGTTTCGATATCGACTCTCCAGGGGTGGGAGTCCGAATAGGGCGGAGATATTTTTTTGTAGTCAATGACAGCAGTAAATATGTTAATGTTGTTTCTAATAGCTTGGCTCATCACCACGATATCGATCAGCAGTTGTCTTTGCATGCATCCGTGGCTGTTTCTCCTGCATCCGTTTTGTTGTTCTGCCATGATTATGTTAGCTTCTCAGTGTTGTGTTACTTTTATTAGTATGCAACCTGCGTAGGCCTTATAGAGTTTTTTCAGACAAGTTGGTCTGACATTCTACGGATGGTTTAGAACTGTTGTTTTTGGCTTAAGAAAAGTTATTCCTTCACTTAAGCCAGCTGGTATACATTCGGGGTTTGATATAAATCTGTTGAAAAGCAGGTGAACGTTGCTATGGAGTTTCTGACCAAAATCGATATATGTACTTCCGCTTCTCTTGGTGAGCCATTGAACCTGATCTCCGATGTACCATATTATTTGTAAGGTGTTGAAAAACCTTTTTTGATTCATTCGGTATTTTATATTATCCTGTTTTTGGTTGATGTTGTACTGTGTCCAGGCAGGTCTCCGGCGTGTTGTTATCTGTGTCTCGTCGTGTACTGAATCGATATCTTTCTAGAATTCGTCTGATTTTAATTGCTGAGCCTTTTACTTCTAGTTCCTTGGATGAAGCACGTAAGTTGACCAATATCTTTCTTTAGATCCTTTATTTTCGTAACAAGCCGTTTTTTTATTTTTTACGCTTTGATTATCTTCCTTCAAAAATTATTCCCCGGTTGCTTTAATGATTGCAACTATGCAGCAGTATAAAATGCCGTTGAGGTCGTCATAGGAGTTAATTGAGTTTATTTCGAAAGGATAAGGTATGGTTATTCATGAAGTGTATTAAATGATATATAGTAGCTCTTTTATTTAATTTAGATTTCAGAACTATTGGCCTGCATGATGGTTCCATGTCCTTATACAATGTCATGGGTACTTTGTAGGTTTATTTCACCTGCAAGAGTGCTCCTCTTATTGCTTTCTTGTAGCATCATTACGTAAGTTTGTACTGGTTGTGTGATAGTTAAGTGATATTTCTCGTATCACTTCACTGCGTATTCGATCTATTGTTATTTGTGGTATAACGCTCTTTTTGAATATCGCAGTTCGTTGGTCTGCAATATTTTGTTCTGTGCGGTTTCGAAGAATTGTGAATTTATCAGCAACCAGTTTATGCATTTCTTGCCTGTAGCCGATCATATTTTGTTCGACTTGGGTTACGCGATAATAAGGGCGAACGATATGTTCATTTATTTCGTACGTCCATTTTATCCTTCGTCTAGGCAATTCTTCCTGGGCGGCCAAGATGTCGTTGACTAGGGGAAGAGCTTTCGCAGGTGGGGTCTTGGTGAAGTTGATTCCTGTGATCTATTTGGTTGCTTATAAATATGTAGTTCTCTGTTGTTAAGTTGTTGTGCCACTGGCGACTCCTCTCCTTCCGGAGCCAAGCCCGGGCCTATAGCCGTTTAGCCTACCGACGTTTGAGTGTATACCCCCACTCGATTTTCGGCGCTTTTACTTTCCATAGAATTGAGAAAATTTTTGCATTTTTAACCTCGTGCCATGTATTTGGTACGGGCCGCTTCATATATAAATACAAACGCCCAACATCAGGCTTCCTTATACTAGTTAAGGCCGATGGATTTATTTATTGTTTGATTTTTTTCGTTTCGTCGACGGGTGGTTTTTTGTTAACGATCTCCTATCCGCCACTTGGAGACGCGCCCTTTAGGGATACGAGAATTTTAATTTAATTTTGGTGGGGGCTGAGGCCCCCATTTATTGGCTTAATACAAGCTTAATCTAACTTAAAAACTAACAGAAAGACTTAAGAGCTAGTGACCAAGGTAGTGATGGAGGAGATCTTGTTTGAGACGAGGAGTGCTCAGGTGGAAATGAAAAAGGGAGAAGTTTGAGTTGACCTTTCGGAGCATTCGGGAGATCGGTTCGTTGGAGCCATAAGAGGTGCGGTAGACCGGTAGATAGAAGAGACGAGGACAACGTAGATTGCGGGGGTTGGTATTGAAGGAAATGGAGTTCAAAATGGATGCACAGTCGATGGAACCTGAGAGAAGACGATGAATGAAAAGAACGTCAGCAATATTCCTACGTTCTTCTAACGAATTCATATTTAGAAGTTTGAGGCGGTCTTGATAGGGAGGTAAGATTAAAGGGTCGTTCCATGGCAGGCCACGGAGGGCAAATCGAAGGAATCGACGTTGAATACCCTCGATTCGGGAAACATGAACCCGGTGAAAGGGGGACCAAGCTTGACTGGCATACTCAAGCAGGGGGCGAACAAAGGTAATATAGAGAGATCTGGTTACATACGGGTTGGAAAATTCCTTGGACCACCGTTTAATAATGCCAAGTGATGAGTTGGCTTTGAGGATCATCTTATCGATATGCGAACGGAAATTAAGCTCACTGTCGAATAATATGCCAAGGTCTTGAAAAGACTGAACCAGGGGAATTGGTTGACCATGGAGAAAATAAAGTCGGGGAGGAGACGGATTGCATTTACGTGAGAAGGTTATAAATTGACATTTGGCTATATTAAGTTCTAGGCAGTTTTTGAGGCACCAGATTGAAAACCGATCAAGGTCTTCTTGAAGAAGGGCGGAGTCCTGGGGGGAGGAAATAGATTTAAAAAATTTTGTGTCGTCAGCGTAAAGGGAGAGGGAGGAGTGCTTAATGACACTCTCAACATCGTTGATAGTAAGAATGAAGAGAAGAGGGCCAAGATGACTGCCTTGTGGAACTCCAGATGAGGCCACGAATGGAACAGAAAGGGCGTATCTAAACCGAACACTATAATATCGGTTTACCAGGTAAGAAGAAATCCATTTTGAAAAGAGAGGCTCAAAGCCGAGACCAGACAATTTGAAAAGGATCAATTTATGAGATATCTTATCAAATGCTGTAGTGAAATCAGTTGCGATAACATCGATTTCTTTGCCATTTTCTAAGGCTGGGAGTGTAAAAGACACAAATTCAACTAGATTTGTGGTAGTTGATCCACCTTTTAGAAAACCATGTTGTCGGGGTGAAATAAAAGGCTTGCATTTGAAGCTTAACGCTTCGTATGAAATGCTTTCAAAGAGTTTGGGTATATGAGAGAGTTTAGCAATGGGACGATAATTGGTAACTTCATGCTTAGATCCCTTTTTGTGTATTGGGATTATAAAAGAGGTCTTCCAAATCTGGGGAAATTCATCCTGTGTAAGCGATAGACGAAAATGGTAATTTCTTAAGAATCATGGCGGGGAGTCCGTCTGGGCCAGGTACAAATTCATTCTTAAGATTTTGTAACTTTTCTTCAATATCTGCAGGATCGAAATTTTGAGTGAGAAAGGGACCAATAGAGAAATTTGGTAGATCATTGAAGTAAGAGGGATCTGGTAATAAGGAGTTGTTGGCAAATGATTGCTTGAAAAATGTAGCAAAAAAGTTGGCGATAGTAGGAGGATCACATGAAGTTTTGGTTTCGAAAGCGAGGGAGGAAGGATAACCATCAGTCTTACTTTTGCAATTGGCAAATTGAAAAAAGGACTTGGGGTCATTTATGAGATTGGTTTGCGCACTATTCAGGTAGCGCTGATAGAGAGAGTTATAGAGTTCAATGAAATGAAGATATGTACCTAGATAATTTGAATAGTCGGAAGCAGAGTGGGTGCGAAGGAATACCGCCCATAACTTGTTTCTTTTATTTCGTAGAGAGCGAAGTTTACGATTATACCAAGGAGGGGATGTCGAAGAAGTTTTATGGCGGGAGTAAGGCACATAATGGGAGATGGTTTTGAATATTTCTCTGTAAAAAAATGGAGAGGGCATCAACCAGAGATAGATTGGTAAACTCAAAAGAAGCACTGCTTAGATAGGTATTAATTTTACGGAAATTAGCTTTGTGAAAATTGTAAGAAAAAAGAACTGCGGGGGGAGGCGACTGAAGGGGAGAGTTGTGGAAAAATGAGAGAAGAAGTGGAGGATGAAAGTTATCAATAGTTGAAAGAGATAGGGGACAACACGATACTGAGGAGTTGATGGGATCAGTTGTGAAGATAAGGTCTAATTGCCTTTCCATATAGTTGGAGACGCCACTGACTTGGCATAGACTAGAGTCTGTTAGCCGATCTAAGAATAGGCATTCCTTAGTAGAAATGGGATTGGAAGCGATGAAAAAAGATAGGTCTTCAGATGATATCATCAAGCGATTCTGATAAGTCGATCAAATTGTCAATTGCTGCAATAGCAAGTTGGTAGGATTCGATAGGTTGCGCCGGATGAATGTAACAACACATAACGTACAAACATCTACGAGTGAGGGTTATTTTAACCGACACAAAGTCGAACTTAGGAGAGGATGATGTTGCAACGAGAGAGGAGTCCAAGCTGTTGTGAATAGCCAGTAGGACACCTCGACAAGGGGATTCAATCAAGGGGGGTGCGCGATCTTCATCCCGAAAAACATTAAAAGAAAGAGGGAATAACTCCTGGTTTTTTTATGTTGGGCATAATATTAGTTTCGGTCAGAGCATAGATACTCGTATCAAATGGGAGAGCATGAGATTGGCGGAAAACAGCGTGGTTTTTAGAACGGAGTCGTCTTACGTTCTGGTAATAGAAGGTGAGAGAAAGGTTTTTGCATGACTTTTTAGGGTCGAAAAAATTTATCATGATCAAGGCGACTGCGCTGGGGTGTGAGACTCTTTTAGAGTGTACATAGTGGCGAAGAGCGGCAAGATCGTCTGCAACTTTTTAGGGGGGCGTATTGAAAATCTCGTGATACTTTATATAAAGTTTCCTGAGACTGGTAACGTCTGTAGGGAGGCCTTTCTGCTGGATAGAAACCATGACGCTTGTTTTTGTTTTACCCTCGTAGCACACCGTGTCGGATTTATCGTGCAGATAAGCGAGATATAGACGTATATTCTCATATATCTTTTTATCTCTAAGCCTAGAGAGCGCATAGCGACATTCGGTGGTATCGCTAGTTTGCTGCGTTAATTTAACAGTGGGTGGCGAAAGGGGGTCAATAGAAGAGGGAGTGGTTAATGAGTTTGGTGTCGCAACGGCTGGTTTTTCTGAAATATTGTTTAAAATGTGAGAACTGATGAAATTGGGATACTTATCTCCAGTTCTGAGGTCGAAATTAGGGAAAGGCGTGTGTGTTAGGGGCTTAGTGTTGGGAGTTTGAGTGGCAGGAGTTTGAGTTGTAGGGGTTAAATCGAAAGAGACATGTTGACGTTGGGGCTTGATTTGGGGTGGAATAGGGGGAGTTGGAATTTGGTTGGGAGGCTTACAATTAGGAAAAATTGTTGTTTTAAAACTTCAATTGGAGCTGGGTTTGTTGTGGGAAGAGGAGGTGGGTCTTGGCAAATTGGATTTATTTACTAACTTATTTGTTGGTTTAGGTATAACGGACTGCTTGGCTTTATCCTGCTTCTTGGGTATATTTTCCAACCATTTGTAGACACGCATCTTTCCAAGATTGAAATTGTTGCTGGCAGGATTCGTATTTGGTTGGAAGATTGAGCTTGAAGCTGCGCTTGCTTCTGTTTTGAGATGTAGGAAGCAAATTGCAGTGGCTAATGGTAATGACACATTTCTTTTCGAAGAAATTTGAGATCCAATCAATATCAGCGTTTGGGGGGGCGCCTTTGATAAGAAGCGTAGTGACCAATTGATTTTTCGAAGCAAGCTTATCAAGTCTACGTTACCATTCGGAAGGTGTCCAAGTTGAATTAAAATGATTAATAAGCTTCCGTGGAGCAGCGATTGGAGGAGCTGACATAGGAATATTTTCTGCTGTTAAGTTGGAAGAAACTTCTCAGGAATCAGTGGGTTGAACCGTCCGGAGATGACTTATATGTGGGGGTGAGCGTGAATCCACTTCAGGTTCCATTAATTCAGCCATGAGCGATGTATTGTAGGGAACATTCTGGTAAGGCTGCGGGAAGTTTTGTGTATCAACGATTTTGCTGTTTATTGTTGCGATGTTTAGGGAGTTTATCATCTCGCAGGTTTTTTGGTTGGAAATAACCTGCGCAGAACACATAGCTTTAATGTCGATCAACACTTTATCCAGGTGACGTAAAAGAGTTTCTTCGTTCCTGGATCTCCCAGAGTCTAACTCGATAAGACCAGCAATTTGTTTGTCCATGTGCTTTACTTTTGATTTTATTACATCGGCTGAGTTCTGCACTGAGTTACGTAACTCTTCAACATTTTTAACACTGTTTTCTATTACCGAAATTTTATCCGTAATTTTTTTGGCGAGTGCGTCCTAGTAGGAGTCATTTGAATCGCTTAGGCATTTTATTGCCAAAAGCACGTGTGAAAGTGAGATACTCTTACACTTATCACAGAAGAAAAGTAGGTTATCGGAAAAAAAAACACCGTGTTTCTTTTGTTTAACCCGACACAAACGGCATGAAAGGCGTTCCCACAAATGCCCTTGCAAGCTACCCAGTCAGCATTGCTGTCATCGATTACATAATTAGCAATTCCGCAAGACATATTCAAATTGGTTGTGTAGGTCAGTGAGGGCATAGACATAGGTCGAGTTATTGGTTTTTTTATTTTTATTTTTTCTTTTTTTTATTGTAGATAGGGGCTTTTATTTGTACTGAAATCTGCCAGTAGACAAAAAAAAATAATGAATTCGAGCCCTGGGGGTTATTAACCGGAAAATGCAATTTAACGAAATTTATAACTGAAAATTGAACAGGTGAATAGGGAGAACAAGAAAAACATGTCTAACTAGTTTGAGTCACAATGAGAACCCCCAAGGGTTATTATCATCATTATTATTATTATTATTTCTTCGGATTTCTGGTATTAAATTGTTTCTACGTATAACTTGATTTGGTCTGCTAGGCTTTGTTTAGTAACATGGAATTCTGGATGCTGTGCAACGAATATTTATCGAAGCTCTGTTCGATAATACCGGTCAACAAAAAAATGTTTATTTTTTACTCGGAGATAAAATTATGTGATTCGTAATCGTTGGAGCTTATAGAATCAGGAAAACTATATAAAATAGCCAGGTCACATCGGGATTTTGTGAGAAAATGCTTTTTTAATATAAGAATTTAACTAAAAATATTACCGAAAAATGTTATTTCTTGTAAAACGTTGTTGTTTTTTTGGAAGCATCTGCATTCCATTTATAAGAACACCTCGGAGTCTCTTTTTTAAAGGACCAGCAGTAATCTGCCAACATTGATGACTCCCATTTTCCTTGGAACCGTTGCTTTATTGCAGCAATGTCTTGGTGGAATCTCTCGCCGTGCTCAATACTTACATCACCCATATTTTCAGGAAAGAAATTGAGATGAGAATACAAAAAATGAAGTTTTAGCGACATGTTGCATCCCTGCATAACCTGGAGTCTTATTGTTACCTAGGAAGTTTTCTGCTACTTTCACAAACGAACACCAGGCCTGTTTTTCTAATGAATCCAGAGTAGAAATGAAAGCTGGATCTTTTATAAGCTTTCTATTGTCTGGACCCATAAAAATACCTTCCTTAATTTTTGCTTCGCTTAGTGATGGGAACTTTTGTTTCAAAAAATTTAAACCAGGTTGGTGTTTCTTCATCGCCTTTACAAAGTTTTTTATAAGATCCAATTTGATATATAATGGTGGTAGAATAACACGCTGTGGTTCGATAAATGTAGGGTTCCTTATATTTTTTCCTCCACAAATAAAGTTTGTTTTTA